>JAJEJH010000402.1:0-225113 GCA_026122585.1 Anacardium occidentale
TTGATCAATAAATGAATATTTAGGTTTTTAAATGTTAAAATGTGGTAATCTGTGTTTGAGTAAAACTTTAGATGAGAATATGTATTTAGCCTTAAAAATATTACAACAAAACTTGTATTAAACTAACCTATGAAAGGGGTTTAAAGGTTACTTATAAAACTTATTGGGGACAAAATGGATTCATCCTTTAAATTTGAAAAAAAAAAAAATCATTTTTTTATCCACATGTCAAAGTGAAATATTATAATAAGAGTGTAATTAACTATTATTTTGTTATTATCATAACATCCCTATTAAATTGAACTATGAATAATATTATAAGAGTATAAATGTTATTTTTAAGATGTATTAGGGTTAAATGAACATTTTTTCATTGTATTTTGAAAATCAACAATTTTACCTTCGTATTTTTTTAAAATATTTTTATTCTTGCATAAGTTCAAGTTATCAAGACAAATAACCTTACACTAATCACCAAAGAGACAAATTTTAAATGAATCGTATAAGATGTATAACCACGTAGATTTAAAAGTCCCTAAGTTGTAGCTAATAAATGGATACCCGTTAAAAAGAGAATCGCCTAAGATCACATATCAATATTCCCATACTTCGCATGTATGAGAGCGATTGGAAGACATTTTCACGTTCTTTATTTGGATAGTTCTAAGTAGTAAAAATATTTCAATCATTTAATTAATAACCCCAATCTTGGAATCGTGAAAAATAGTGTTCGTTTACTACATTGCCCTTAGTGTTATTGTCAGGCGGCTAGTTGATTTGACAAGAAATAAGCACAAAATTGTGATAAGAAAAATAATAATAAAATCATTGACATTGTCAGCCTCACACGACTACAAAAACCACCACCACCACCTTCATCAACAACCTCCCTAACGCCAGTCCAATCATGGGTTCAATCAACTGCAAAACCATCCTGATCTTCTTTTTCTTCTTCATCCTCGTGGGCCCCCTTTCATCACTCGCCGTGAAGCACCACGTCATCAATTTTCGATCGCCCAACCTCTACCCGGAGGGTCTCACCTGGGACCCACACCACCAGCACTTCATCGTTGGCTCGCTTCACCATCGCTCTCTACATTCAGTCTCCGATGCCGGCGTCATCCAAACGCTAATCTCCGATACTTCTCTTCCCCCCAACGCCACCATCCTAGGCCTCGCCATTGATTCTATCAACAAGCGTCTCCTCGCCGTCGTACACTCAGCCGGCCCTCTCCCTCCCTTCAACGCCCTCGTTGCCTACGACCTTCAAACCCTCCGCCGTGTCTTCCTCTCTCTCCTTGATGATGTCCTCCCCAATGACGACGACGACGACGACGATGACAACGAGGACTTAGGCACGAACAATAGAGCGAACGACGTGGCGGTGGACTTTCAAGGAAACGCTTACGTCACCAACTCGATAGCTAACTTCATCTGGAAAGTCGACAAAGACGGGGTGGCGTCGGTCTTCTCCAGATCTCCAGTTTTCAAGGCGCATCCATTGGCGGTTCCACGCGACGCGCCTTTCAGCGAGTGTGGATTAAACGGGATCGCTTACTTCAGCAAGGGATACTTACTGGTGGTGCAATCGAACACGGGGAAGATGTTTAAAGTGAATGCGGAAGACGGGTCAGCTCGGGTTGTTCTGTTGAGCGAGAGCTTGCCTTGGGCAGATGGTGTTGCAGTGAGGCAAGACGGTGTCGTTTTGGTGGTATCTCATTCTAACCTGTGGTTTCTGAAGTCTGATGATAGTTGGGGAGAGGGAGTGGTGTATGACAAAACTGCCCTTGATGAGGAAAAGTGTGCTTCTTCAGTGGCATTGGGAGGGGATGACAGGGTTTATGTGTTATATGGGCATGTGATGGAGGGTGCAATGGGAAATGGAGGAAGGGAAGAGTTTAGTATAGAGGAAGTGAGGTCAAAGAAAGAGGGTCAGGATGAGAATGTGTGGGTGTTTGTATTAGTTGGGTTGGGATTGGCTTATTTCTTGTTTTGGAGATTTCAAATGAGGAAACTTGTTACAAATATGGATAGGAAGATTAATTGAGTTTTTTGTTGTATGTATTTCAATTATTATAAATACGAGGGTCTTCTAAATAGACTGTTATTTCTTGAATTTATATACAAATCCAACCCTAAGTCAAACTTTTATAAGTAACATTCTAGTCTCTCGATTTTTGGATTATTATCGTTTGACCCCTAAAACACTTAGGTTTAATAATGAGTAGAGAACACATCATGGTATGAATGGATCCGAGCCACTCGATAATGTAACTTGAAATCATTCTGTTTGGGTGTGATTATATATAATAAATCCAAACATTTTTAATCATAAAAATTAATCCCCTATTGTGCGTAACCAATAAGAGTCTAAATCATGAATATGTGATTTAATAAACCACCACCTTATTTGTGAGTCTAAATCATGAATATGTGATTTTTTCCCACAATGGTGGATCACAAAAATTTTCATGCCACTTTCTTTTAAGAAAAAGCTGAGTTAATACTTGTAATAAGAGAAACTAATTGTTATAATCTTAAATAAGGTATGTGACTTGGATCTTATATTAAAAAATATAAGTTTCAAGTATAAGATTTATATGATTTTAAGCTCTCTAATTTCAACAACTAGCTTATAAGATATGGTTCTTCTATATATATATATATATATATATATATCATTTGATATTAAAGTCACTATCATATCTATCAATTGTGATAAAGTTATTATAGAATTAGTGTAAAACCAATTTGTATGGTTGTAAAGGCTATGCGATTTACATATTTTTCAGTTTTCAAATCTTAACAATAGTTGATAAAATCCCCGATAATTGAAAGTAGAAAGAAAGACAATGATAAGATAATTGTTTCAATTCCAAATATGAGCACCCCATTCCCTAATTTATTCACATAATCTTGTATAAATATGATGGTACATATATAAAGAGATTCATTCTCTAATTCATATGTCTTATTACAAATTTGGTAATACCATATGTATTTACTATTCATTATATTATTACTAAAATGAAGTTTTATCACTTAAATCCAATAGCGTGTATATATATATGATACTCATATTTATAAAAGGATATCCTGAGAGGTGGATTCAATCTAAACCATGTTCAAGTTTGATGAGTGTTGAAGGACATGACTTTACGTTAAATATGATTGGTGATGCTCAAACTCGACTTGTATATTTATAGATGCGAGGGTCATACTTATATAAGTTTAACTGGAACTCAATAGATTCAGAGTAAAACGATGTCATTCTATACATGATGTTCATATCTGCGTATGCAATCAGCTTATGAGTCAATCAAGTTGAGTACCTTCATAGCTCAAGCTCGATAATGGTACAAACCCATGACTCAAGCTCAATGACAACACATGCCCATGACTCGAGGCAACCAATGGCTGCACTTCGAACTCAAACAAGTTGAACTAACATTTTAGCTCAAGGCAACTCGCTTAAATCCATCTATAAATATCCTAACAAAAAAATTGTTATTGATGTTATTATTGCTTTTACATACTTATAATAAAAAATTAACATTAATTCACATAAAAATTTTAATTTTCTTCGTTATAGACGAAGAATTTCAAAATTTATCCTTTAGCTTATAATTAGTTAAGAATAGAGACTTTATTATGGCAACATATGTGTTATGATATTTGCATTAATAAATATTCATCAATATTAAAACGACTGTAGGTTTAATGGTCACACTTATGGCGCGTATGAGAACAGGGATTTAAAAGCAGTCCACAGATGTAACAGAAGGCATATCCACACCTGCATAAACAGATTGTCAAACAATAATAAGGCCATTAGCAGCAGAATATGAAACAAAAAATAGCCTACTCAATCTACCAAAGTTGGACTTAAAATTGAACCACTTCAAGCCATTCCTTTCCACCAGCAAAAATTCTGAAAGTTGGAGGCAAAGCCATACATGGCCACTGTAAAAACATGATGCAGCATAAGAAGGTCATTCAGAAACCATGGAAAATAAAACTGACCTGCACTTCATGTACTTGCAACCTGATTTCTTCTCCACATAGTAATTGCAATGAGGACATCTCTGCCACTTCTTTTCCTTTGCCAGCCTCATCAACATAATGTCTTCACTACTCCTCTCTAACTCCCTGCAACCCACTCCTGCATGCCAAGGAACTTTACATTGCGCACAAAACATTCTTCTGCAATTCGGACACTCTGATTTCCTTATAACCTCTCTTCCATCGTCAATCAACAGCGCTGAGCAATCTTTGTATGGACAATAAAATTTTTGACTCTCCAGAATCACACCCTCACACAATGCATTTCCCCACCGATCAAATATATTTTCAGGAAGGATATTTCGACAGTGGTCGGGCTCCAACAATCCTCCACAGTTGGACGCTGGGCAGGGGATTGAAGTCAAGTTTTCTTCCAACTTTGAGGCCACGTATTTGGCCATGCAGTTTTTACAGTACGAATGAGAACAACCCTTTATGTTAAACGACTCTTTTGCAGTCCTCTGTTCGACGCAGATCTCACAAATAAACGGTGGGCCGCCGTCGCCGTCGGCGTTTTCAGAATTTGAAGACTTCCCAATTTCGGATACGGAAGGGTTTCTCTTTCTAGAAAGACGAATGCTCAGTGGGATAAAGTGATACATAAAGGAAGTTTTGGAGTGAGCTGGTGGCCGTACTGAGCGGTCTAATAAAAGACGCCATGAGAGGAAGTTGCAGGTTTTTGTCTTCAGGGTAGTGATCAACTGAGACCGCGGTGTCCTCAGTGTTGCCGCCTTTTTGCACCGTGAAAACGAATTCATCATCTGCAAGATCCAGAATCTCAGTCGGGTTATCCTTTAAGTACCTTCCTTCTGTCTTCATCATCGATATATAATAAATATATAGTTTTGATGGTGATGAATTGTGGGTGTCTATAGGTTTAAAGTCTCTTGGCCTGAATTGAAACGGGTATTGACTGACTCCTACTTTTACGCGCTTCGAATATTAACTTTCCTGTTGGAGTTAGATCAAGGATTATCTATTGCGTTTAGAGGATTTGGATTACATTTCAAATACACATCTCTAAAGAGCAAAGAAAGAGTCAACATGATTTAATAGATAAAATCCTTTAAAGAAGGAATATGATCATGATTCAACCCCTTGATTATTAGGAAAGATTAAAGGGCCCTGATATTTATCAGAAATGAGAAACTCTTAAGGTTGCATTCAAATTATGAACGCCGTTTCATGGGGCAATTAAAATCTGCAGTTGAAGAGTTGAATCCAGGACTGTCAAAAAAAGCTCTGTTGGCTATAACAGCATACAAAAAGGAAATTATTGCTCAAGGGAAACTCTTACCAGTGAGTGCAGCATAATATAGAGATAGCCAATATAGAGGCTTAATTCAAGGTAACAATGGCGAAAAGAGGAATTTACGAAATGGAAGATGATTTCTTAAGTTGGATTTCAAAATGGTTTTTTAATTTGTTTCTATCATCTGAAGTAAGTACTAGAAGGGAATCTCAGTATTTCTCAGAAGTAGTCTTAATGCTTACATTTAAGGCACTGATGGGAAGTGGAACTTGACTGAGCTCCACAGTTGTAACAAAATGCAGATCCACAGCTGAACCAAAGAATTACAAATTAGACTGCATGGTTGATGGTGTTAAAAGTAAAGCCTCCCCATATACATTATATGAATCCTTGACACAGAAGAAACATGCAACGAGTATATATTTCTACAATAAATAATAAACAAGGTGATACAACAAAACCCATACGGGCAACATGAAATAATCTCCAAGTAACAGAAAAATTTACCAGACCTGCACCTGATATAACCGCAGCCAGATGATTTTTCCACAAATAAGTTGCAGTTAGGGCACTTTCTCTACTTCTTGGCTAAATCAGTGAGCACAGCTTTCTCCTCACGCTTCTGCAATTTCTGAAACTCAGAACACCCAAACTCCGTATGCCAAGGAACCTTACACTTGACACAAAACAATCTCTGGCAAAAAGGACACCATGATCGCTTAATCTTCTTTCCTTCATTAATCAACATTACCGAGCAATCTCTGCAGGGACAATAGAATTTCCTGCAATCAAAAATCGCAGACTCACAAAGGGCGTCACCCTATCTCACAAAAACATTATACGGGAGGTTTAAATGGCAGTGCTCAAACTCAAGCACGCCTCCACTGTTTGAAACTGGACAAGTAATATATGTAATGTTGTCATCAAGCTTAGAAGCTATGTATTTAATGTTGTCATCAATTAATATATGTAATGTTGTCATCAAGCTTAGAAGCTATGTATTTGATGGTGCATATACAGTAAAAATGAGAACAACCCTTAACATTGAAGGAATCATGCAGAGGTTTGTGTGAACGCATATTTCACAAACAAAAAATGGATCTTGTGTTTCATTAGTTTCAGGAGTTGAAGATTGCGCAGTTTCAAGAACTGGTAACCCATCATAAGCATCAGTGAAGTTATTGTGACGTGATATTGGACTCAAGTAAACCTTCATAATCATGATCATCTTCTTGCTGTTGCCCTATCCGAAAGGAAGTGAGCTTTGAAGTCTTAGGCTTTTTGATTAGTTTGGTTACAAAAGTTGCCAGTTGGTTGCCCACACTAGTTCTTGAGATCAATGCTGCTGTTGTTGATATTAAACATTTGACCAGTGATAAGTGTCAATTACATGTATAATTCTGTGGTAAATTTATAGAGTTTTAAGGGTGATTTGACCATTTTACCTTTATTATATGCATATTTTGGGATCAAGGGTTTTCATGTTTGGTTTTGTAGGAAATGTTGATTTTGATGTGATTTCAATGGAAATCAAGCCAAAAAGACACTTATGAAGGACTAGTCGGAGGTTCGACTTTAGTCTAAAGGAGAATAAGCAACTAGAGCAAAGACAGGAAAAGAGAGTATTACGCGCCACAGTAGAAAAACAAGGATTTTCAATATGTTTGAGTTTTGTAATGAAAACGTGGTCTTCACTAAAGTTGTAGTGGACATCTCAAGCGTTTCAAAAAGCTATTATGAAAAAAAATCCGAGTTCGTTTGGTCCCTCAACCGTTGCTGCAAATTCAGGTCTTCTTGGTGAAATTCTGTGTCTGACCACTGAGCACTAAAATAGTCATAACTTGAGATTTTGAAGTCTAAATGAGGTGATTCAAAATTCAAATGAAACTAGACATCCAGGGCTACAACTTTGATGAGGACAAAAATTTCGGATTCCAAAAGCTACATGCCGCAGCATTATGCCGCAGGAGATGCATAAAAATTCTAGAAGTTGCATGCTGTAGCATTAGGCCGCAGCATGCAGTCCAGAATCTTCAAGCCGCAGCATGATGCCGTGGCATAACCCAGCAGCAGTAGGCGGAACCTTCATGCCGCAGCATGAGGCCGCGGCATGGGCAAATTTTTGCAGAATTTCACTAGGAGTGAAATTCTTCCCTAACCCTAAATATATATAATACTTTGTAATTTTAGAGAAAGGGAGAGCCATCCTAGGAAAGTTTTTGAGAGATTCTTCACACACTTTTCAGATATTTAATATTTTTGGTATGAAGATTAAATCAAAAGCTTTTGGAATTGCAATTGTGAGACAATTTTTCATCAGTTTTAATAAGAAATTCAACATTTTATCTAGTTTTGTTCTTATTTCTCTATTATGTTTATGTTTTGTTTGAATTTCATCGCTTATTTGTGTTTAATGATGAACTAAACAATTTTTGCTAAGATTAGGGCTAGCTAATTCATGCATATGTAGGATTTTTCGATTTTAATTTACGAACATATTATTTCATGTGAGTTTGCATTCTAAACTTAATGCCTATTGAAAACTTGACTATTTTTTAATAGGATTTCTGTTATGTAATTAAAACCGATAGGTGATATTACATAAAAACAGCTAGAATACGAACCGTGGATTAATTAAATATAGAAATATATTTGATAATACATACAATAGTCATAGGCACAATAGGCTTGTGCCGAAAGCTAGTAGATTTCATAGAACTTAATACATTTTCATCTAATTAAACCTAAATAAAGATATTTAGGTTATTAGATTGTTAATTAGAATCAATATTGCTTGAAAAAAATTGTTAATCAATTTAGGAAATTTCGTTGTCACAAGAATAACATGAAATATATAAACATATGAGAAACTTACATTATAGTAAATTAATGAACCCGAAATCTTAGCACCATCTCACATATTGTTATTCGATTTACCTAGACGTGTTTATTAATTGTTTGATTTTATTTTAGTTTTAGTTTTCATATTTATTTTTAACTCATATTCGATAGTTTAGATAAAGTTAAGAATAGTGTCATCTTGATACTTGCTTACGCGATCCTGTGAATACGACACCCTGAATACTTCCCGTATTACTTTGAACTGGTACACTTGTTACGAAGTTAGGGTTTAAACTTTTAACGCATCAACCAGCTATTTGATTTTGAATGTGAATTTCTAGGTTGAATTGGAAGACTTCAAATCAAATCCATTTAAGGAAGATAGAAGAGTTCCTTATCACTTAATAATAAGAGAATTTCTTTTATTCCAGAGGAGATTAAAGGAAAAATTATTAAAAAATGAAGCACTCATAATAATATAATTATAGCATATGAAAACTGACTTTATGTGATAACAGATATTGACTGATAACAACTTACCTTTCAGGAACAAGCGTCCAGCAACTGCAAGCTGTTCAACCCAACAACTTCCTGGAAAATAAATGGCAAACTCAATTCAAAGCTGCATGTGATTCCATAATGGACCACCGAAACCATATATAACATAAATTTGTTACAATGCTTTTACAACACTAATAAGATTATGTACATTTAAAGAATCTTTTGAATTTCAGACACCCTGTACATTCATCAACATCATTTGTCTCTCTTAAACTGTATCTTCCCATCAATTTTCAATCCATGATTCAGCATTAATTCAATTTCAGGACTCAGCAAGTCTCTTCAGCAGAGAGCACACCAGGTAGTCATTATGACACTTGGCTACGCATGCAGGCAAAAGCTACATCTAACTGCCTAGACTAGAATAAAGATCTTCAAGGGCAGCATACAAAGGCTCCGCAGCTTTGGGCCTGTCCACCATCCCAAGTAGAATGTCGGCAGTTGTAAGATAAGGATCACCATAAAACTGTAAATTCATATCCATCCTCGTCGCAACAATGTTCCCTTCTAGTGACACTCCCACAAATGCACCTGTTAGTTTTCCAAACAACATAAGGTTCATATATTCTCAATTTGCTATAAAAAACAAGATCAACTCTATACAAACTACTTTTTCTCCTCTTACCGTCTACTGTAATTTATTATTCTCAACCACACACCTTGACTACCCTCCACATTATGCTTCAAGTAGAACAAACACATTCTGTTTTTCTATTCTTGTTCCTAATATGCATTATAATCTAAACATGAATTTAAACCATCCTAACAATCAGTACTGGCAAAATTACTTTCACCATTTCAGAACAAGTATTCTGTCCTTTATCTACAAAAGATAACAGCCAACAACCAAAAGAAAGGAAGCATCATGTGAGTCACTGATGGGGCAGTGATCACATAAGAGAGAGTAAATTCTGGTACAATCAAGCTCATAAATAAATAAAAAAAAAATGAATTTTGTATTCCTTACAAGAAAATGTTCAGCAAATATTAGTCCTAATCTACCATGTGCTCCTACCAACAACTACCACCAAAAATATCTCTGTAGACATTACAATGGCATGGCATACATCCAGCCGAATTGTTATATACACTAAGCATCCCTCATAAAATGTGATGCTGTATGTAATTATCTGCCAAAATCAAACTTTATAAAAGTAACCACAATTGAATGGATGCTCCCACCAGCCACGGACACAAAAATGGCTTTGTTGATGTATGCAGACAGTAAAGCAATGACATAAAATGAATCCAGCAGAATTGTCACATCAGTCAAGGATCCCTCATAAATTTGATTTTCTAAATACAACTATCTACCAAAAGCAATATTTATAATCTGCTTAGTTCTTAGATCTAAAAGTTTTCAATAATTTTTTTATTAAATCATACAGGAATAATCCTAATTAAGTTCATTTGAGTACTATACATGACAGTAAAAGGTTTAAAAAACCAGAAAAGTCCATACACAACTATCTTATCCAAAAAAGAGATATGTACAAAAGAGTCCCTGGTCTCTCATCAATGTATCCCCAAAAAACAGCTCTTCCACTTGTGAATGCTAAGCATCTAGAAATTTGAAACAATTTACAGTGAACTTTCTAAAAATGTTGTACATTATGATTGACATCAGAAATAACAACCATAGAACAATAAAGCACATCCTCTGAAAAAAGCCTACGTACAAAAATCACCAAACTTTTATATCACAAAAGGTAAAAGCAAGTAATTCTACAAATCAATAAAATTTCCATTAGGGAAACAATACCTTTGCTACAACTATAAGTATAGCACATGCCAGAACCTCTGTCTCCAGCCCGAATATCTGCTTCCAGCACTCTCCCGATCGGCCCTGCTGCAGCACTGCAACCAGCACCAAGAGAAAAATGCACATGACTACAAAACGTCTTCACAGCTTTTGAACCATGAAGAACAATTATGAAGTCCATGAGTTCACCTCCAATCTGACAGAGAAAGAAATCAATTTAAAACAGAATATATTAATCTCAGGTAACAAGAACGTCAAATTTGGTTTTCAGGAATAGAAAGAATAGATTGACATTTATACAATATATATACATATATACATACATACATGCATACATATACATATATATGTGTGTATGTATGTATGAATGTGTGTATATATATATATAAACTAATAGTAGATCCTCTTTCCTTTAGCAGGAAACATGCGCATCCAAAGTCACTTTTCTACAATTTTTTTTCAATTTCTTTGCACATACAAACACCACTTAATAATAGAAACAAAAGAACATACTCAACGAATTCCAACCTACTATAAAATTTACCTGAGCACCCCATCCTAAACCAGCTGAAAATATGGCTGATGGAGCAGACCAGGAGCCATCTGACCTTCTAGCAACAACCAAACCAGTGCCAAGTTTGTAAGAAACTAGCACACCGGCTTTAGCAACTGTTAAGATTGCAAGGCCTTTGGCTCCTTTCAGAACAGCTAAGGGTATGGACCTCTCAGAACTCAATGCAGCAGCCTGTCATATGAAAAAATACATAAAAGTCTTGGGCAAAAAGATACAAGTGTGTATAGTTTTTGTACGCTGAAGCACCAAATCTTGTAAATAACAAACAGAACTCCAATATGGACTTAGGACCCAGAACAAATTATCAATTGTAGATAAAAATTGAACCCATGATACAATAATAATATTACAATTCAATGAAAATCAGAAAACTCACCTGGCAGTAGCTTCTTAATGTATTAGAAGCTTTGTATATCTCCTGTTCCATTGACAAACCAACTGGAAGGTTAAGCCATCCCCTAGCACATGTCCAATCCAACACATCATGTTTGGCCACTTGGACAGCATTGCTAATAGAGTTAATAAGAATTCCTTGTAAAGGATCAAGTCTATCATAGCAGGCATCACACACCCTCTGAGGATTTCGTTCCCTAAACTTCACAGGTAACAAACATCTCCCCTTTGTGCACACTCTACAGAAAATCCCTCCACAGAACCGACAATGATGTCTACCACGTGTGACTGCTGTAAAAGGAGCAGTACACTGCATGCACACATTAGTCGAACTGTCAGGGAGCCACTCTGGTGGATCAGCTTCCAAAACCTCTCTGTAAGCACTATATCTGATCCCATCTGGCTCAAGAAGTGGTGGCGCACTCGGAATGTACACTGAGGAGTGCAAGTATGTATCGCCATTCTTCCCAGATCCAAGAAATGAAACATTTGAACTGGGCTGTTGCTGAGTCGCAGAAATACTCAGAGCTTTGTTTCGCCCAGTTATGATTGCAAATATCCCATTCATCACATTCTTGAAGTTTACCTCAGGAGGCATATTATTACTTTGCATGGAATAACATGGATCATCACCTGAATCATATTCTTCATCAATGAAGTCTTCAGATTGGAGTGGGAACTGGTACCTATAATCTTCTTTGGGGGACTTTGCGTCTGATAGGTTGGTTTTCTTTCCTTTTATAACATCCCATACAGGTTCTCTAAATTCATCATCCTCATGACAAACTTTACCATTCTCCTTTTTTTCTATCTTAGAAAGAGAAGAATATACAACTCTACCATTACTGGTTGCCATACAGCACACCACATACAATAAAATGAATAATAATCAAAAGCCACCCAAGTTTCACTGCAAATTAAAATAGACACCAATGTCATCCACCGAGACAAATTCCAGCAAACAAATATATTATCAAATAAAATTTGAAAAAACACAATAAAAATAATCACGCACAAGACAGCATGAAACATACACCTTGAGAATAAAAAGTACCAAACATGCAATTTTTTTTTTTTTGGTAATTACCAAACATGCAATTTTTTTTTTTTGGTAATTACCAAACATGCAATTTCAGTATTAAAAACAAGAAGTCAGCAGCATTAAGCATCCACAGCTATCAAAAATTCCATTTACTTCCTTCACGAAGTTTGTAACAACATTAATTATATAAGAAAGGGAACAAAAGAACCAAAATTGGCCCAAATATTAAATTAGGATTAAAATTCGCGGTTTTTATTCGCATAACATGCAATTCTGATGAAAGCGGGAATAATTTTCAAGTAAAAAGAATGAAGATGAGATAATTATGTTAAGCCGGAGTACAAATTGTTTCCAATTAGGGATTCCAGATGTTTGTTACCATCGCCTAGGATTATCAACAATAATTATCAGATTTAAATAAAAATAAAAATTAAAAGTAATTAAAAGACATATAGGGATAAGATTATTCATCAAACCTTTCCACTGTATGTTATGGCGCGGCCGATTTTGAGTCCTGAATTATAAGCAAAGAAGAAGGAGCAGCGGAAGATGTAAGAAAGATTTAATCCTCTGTCGCACGGGACTCTTTCACTTTTTTAAGATGATGGAAATAAAACCACCAGAAAAAAGAACAAAGTGGGTTTCGTAGGCGGAAGGTAACTTCTTGGGTTGGTAGAGCTCATAGATTCAAACAATTAAATTTGATTACGATTTGGATGAATTGTTCGAGTTTACCATTTACAATTTTACAAATTCGAATTTGTAATGATCTCAGTTTTGAGAGTCCAAAAGAAATTTAATTCAAATTCAGTAAGACAATCTCGTTTAATCAATATATATTAAAATAAGATTATTATAGTCATTTTAGATATTTATTGAATTGTTTTAAATTAAATTCAAATTCGATAAACTCAAACTCAACTTTAAACTCGACTCCTATAAAACTAAACTCAAACTTACTTCAATTTATACTTAACATGATTTAAATGGTCTACTAAAAATGAAGTCATTATCTTTGCAACGACGAGAATATACATTCGAAAAAAATTATATTCTTAAACTTAATTAGTATGTAAAAACTTATGCAAAAATCTTGAATAATATATATAAAACTTCGACGTTCAACATTTACAAGTAAACTATTATTTACTAACTTGCCAAATGTGTCAAAAAATTACCCGATTCAAAGGAAATATCCATAAATAGTGGGTATTAAAATAAAACATAAATAGTAATTATCATAGTAAATCCCCACGTGCCATCACTTAGCTGAATATGCTTCTCTTTTAGTCATCGCTTATCTATAAAGTGTGAAATATAAAATAGGAAATAATCAATAGCCCCTCATCATCTAGGATAATCAATAATAATGACATGATATGCAATAGATTTTAAAAGTTATATTAAAATATTGTAAAGATATTTATAATACATCCATGGGAACTTCTTTTTATTTTCTAGGTCAATCGAACTAGATTAATGTATAGATTTGACGATTTGATCTCTGAATATAAACTCTCGTAGTTCTCCTATATATACACATAAAACAAAAATGAACTGTCATAACACCATATTACGAGCATGTGCATAAAGAATCTCATAATGTCTCCTCACAATAACCTTTATATTTTCATATAATATACCCATAAAAAAACATGTTTTCGTGGTTGTTCGTAAAATTTGTAAAACTCATGGGATCACATACCACACAAAATAGCTACAAGACCAAGTCCCTTGTAAAAACTCAAACATCGTACAATCATTAGAAAAACATTTTAAATGCACACAACTAAATCATCTCTTGCATAAAACTAAAATATGTTTTCATGCATCATATAATCACGTTCAAGCTCTCAATAATAATCTCATATGGCTTGTTTAGGCTTTCACATCGTATATGTTTTAGTCATAAATCGTACAACATACAGCTTACAATAGATCACATAACTTATGACTTACATCTACATGTCTCATGTCTTTATCTCGTGTATTGTCCAAGTATATATCATAACTTACACATAATTATAATGTTTCGTAAAACTCGTGGAACAACTTACTAGAACAATGTTCATAATCTTGAAACGACAATTCACCTATACTCTATAGTAAGTATTCTCTCTATATGAACATTTGTTGAGGAGTATGTAGGACCCGCCGCCACGAGTACCCCTCTGCTGCTGAATAATACTATATGGAGCTTTTTATTAATAATCTGAAATATGGGTACCCGCGACGGGAATCCTACGAAAATAAAACTCTGAAACTATAACTATACAATTCTGCACATGCGGAAGCTATACTGAATATACATCATTGAAATATACATATTGTTCTGTACAATGGGCCCATTGGCCTTTACATATATACATACTGTTTCTGTACATCCGGATGCATCTGAAAACATACAAAAGATACATACGACCACACAGGTCCAAAACTGATATACATACTGATCGCGGTGTGTGTGCGTGCCCTCTCCGTCAGCCTCGATCCAACCGCTCCTCGAAGCCACAACACGAACACCTGAAAAACTAAAAGAAGGAAGGGGATGAGTGATAAAGATCACCCAATAAGTGCTCCTTACTTCCCTCAATACCCAAGCAAGCACAAACAATCATATAAATCAAACATACCTGGGCCTCGACCCTAATCATACATCTATGTGCTTACTGGAATCTGGAAACTGTTATCTGGATCTCATTCTCATTATATATACTGATACCATTATTATTCATGTCATGATATGTATGTCATGTCATGCTAACTGAATATACTGGATGCATGCATCTGAATACCTCTCTGTACCCTCGGGTACCTGCTGTGCTGATCAGACTGGTGAACACAGGGATTCGACATCCTGGCCATGTGAGCTGAACAGTCTAGCTACTGGCTAGAAAGCTGAATCTGAATACTGTACTGCTTCAATATGACTAGTGTCAGAAAGCTGAAACTGAAATGCTACTGAATCCTCTGACTGATGTCAGGAACTGAATCTGTAATACTGCTGAGCATTCTGACTGGTGTCAGAAGGCTGAATCCCACAGATGCCCCCTCGTGTTCCACCGATACTCTTACCCGTACATCGGGTTCTGAAAACTGCTCAATTCGGATCCCATGATCCTTTCTGAAACTACATGTCATGTCATGATATACACATGCAGTTTATTATCTGAATACAAGCTCATCTGATGCTTATCTGAAGCACTTTAACCATTTATCTGAATTCTCATGCTTAATAATTCAATAATTAATCATTTTTTTGAAAATCTGCTGATGCACGGGCGTGCATGAAAAGTGCACGGGCGTGCACCAGGACGCACGAGACCGTGCTCTGGTCGTGCGCCTGGTCGTGCAAGCTACTGAAATTCACTATTCACCTTCACTGAAAATGCCTTGCGGACACACGGGCGTGCATGTACATTTTCTGACCGTACACACGTCGTGCACACGGGCGTGCATCTGGAGAAACATAGGCTCACGGTCGTGCCATGCAGGCGCACGGTCGTGCGTCTGGTTCTTCAACAAAGCACCGCTTGGAAAATACACAAAACGGCCAACCAAAACACATCCAATTGCAATAACACTTCAATAGCACATTCCCAGCATCACAAACAACACAATTCAAATCTCACTTCTCACATGCATCAAGCCACATGAAAGCTACCATGGAAACTTCTTCTTTCTCTCACTAAAGCCATACATACACACATGCATGCTTCAAGAGTGGGAATTCATCAACCAAATCAACATGCAATGACATCTAAGCATTCCAAACATTCATCAACATGCAAAGAATTCATCCATGGCAACAAAACTCATCAAACAAGCTGGGAAAATGCGAGAAGAAGTGAAGAACACTTACCTCTTGCCATGCTTCGGAAACAAGCTCAAACAACTAGTCTCTTGGCTCTCTAACCGGATTGGGAGGTATTGGCTGCTGGATTTCCTCTCTAGGAATGGGAGCTGCAAATGGAAGAGAGAAACTTTGGCTAAAGAGAAAACTTGGGTGAGAAAAATGGCTAAGTTGACCACGGCTCACTTATATACTATGTCACGCACGGTCGTGCACCCATGATGCACGGGCGTGCACAAGGGAAAATGAACTTAATTCATTTCCCGCTCACTCGCCTGATCGAATTCTTCCGAAAGGATTCCTACGAAAGCCACACGGCTCCGAAAACTTACTAACTCACCCCTAAACTTTACCACACTCCCAATCTCTCTCTAAATTCGATTTCTAACCCCAAAACTCTAACCGAAAAGATTTCTGGAAACTAGGATGCTACAGAGTAAGTGTTTATGTTTATGAAATGATTGTTCATATTGTTCAATATAACATATTCAATGGGTGGAACAACCGTAATTGTCCTTAGAATTGGCATTCCATCGTATTTAGAACTTTTGATCAATTATTCTATTGAACATTTTTTTACAAATTCGACCTCGATCCATCATTAAATCTACCTAATAGTTGTTTAATTTCAATTTTCTAAGTCTTATTATACATAACATCAAATCAAATATACACTAAATCAACTTCATTCATCATAACTCTTAATATCACATTCGTTCATAATAGTTAAGTTTGAAATGTTTTTTGTCCATAATATAAGTTTGTTAGTAGAAATATAACTATAATTGATGTTCTGAAACTTTATAATAATTAAGTTTGAAATTTAAATAACAATTTCAAAACTTCGAAACATATCTATTGCACTTACTTCTTATATTCAAACTGCCCAATCAAAAATGAAATTTCTAAGTGTTACAATACAGTGGTTGACTAATTATTTGTATTTGCAACAAAAATTGATAGGTTTCAAACCATTGTATTCTTAACATAATGTTGAAACTATTTATGTAACAATTATTAATATTTTAAATTATTATTTAACAGTTAAAAAAGTGGTTACACCAACACTTGACAATGTAGTTGCTAACATGATGACAATTTTTATATTGAAAAACAATTGAGTCCATATTGTAAATACATATTTTTATGCCTAAACTATGCTTGCAACATGATTAATTTCATTGTTAAGGTAGGTTTATAAACTATAAAAGAGCGAATAGAGATCATGCATTCAACTATTAGATTCATTGCTTGTAACAATACAAAATGGATGGCATATATCATTTATTGTAAGAGTGATGTTGTAAGCACCGATGAAATGTATTGAAATTGTATATCAATTTGCGTGAACGGAATTTATTTACTAATGAAGTTAATATATTTTCATTTACAAGATTCGATAGAATTTATCTGTGCACATATTAGTTTTCATATTGTAAATAAGAAGATCTGTTGTCAAAGTTTGAAATTGTGTTGCAACATGTCTGTTCAGTCTCAACCTATTTGATGTTAAAAAAGTCCCTTTCAACTAGATGCCAAGTTATGGACTTAATCAGCCAAGATAATTCTTGAAAAATGTTAACAAATTCAACTAGAGGGTTTGCAAAATATAAAATTTAAATCTTAAAGATTTTGTCAATCATCTCATCAATCTATTAAGTAGTACATAACTAATTTAGCATTACATAGTTTGCTTCAAATTCATAACAATTTTCATAGATACAAAAATGATTTAGACTTACATAAAATTGTTTCGAATATAGAAGAAAAATACTATAAATATTAGTTAGATATTTCATTTTTATATTGAAAGACCCCAATCTGGCAAAAACAAACTAAAACGAGGGGAGGGAGGCGGGGGAATAGGTTTTTAGAAAACATAAAACTTTTCTGTATTCACTAATCAATCAACCAATAGTAAACAATGCAAATATACATATATCAAGCTAATCAATCAAGCAATCAATAATATAAAGTAAAGAGAGAGAAAAAGGAATGTTCAACTGATTTTTATATTAGTTTGAATTTTCTCCAAAAGCCTCTTATATCCATTACTTCAAGCAACTTCGTTTGAAAATTTTCTCTGGTAATTTCAATCACCTAAAATTACAATAGTTTTTTGTCTAAAGAATTTTGCCCTTATACAATAGTTCTAATAACAATAATAGAGCTCTTAACCTAGTTTTATACAGAAATTCCGCCCTATACTAGTTTACTAGATCTACCTAGGGTTTTTGAAACTCACAAAGAAAGAAAATTATCTATTGATAGGCTAATACAAAATTGATCTCATAGACACTCTCTTAAATGTTATGCAATTAAGAACTATAAAGAAAAATTGGAGATGAATTGGAGAATTGAAGAATAGAGTTGATAAGTCTGATTCTCTAACCTATGCACACTTAAATCAACTAAGATTTATAGAGTTGAATAAGAAGTAGTCATTACAGCTGATTTAAAAGTCATTGGAAGAATTTTAAAAAGTTGCATGGTCATGTGCTCCTACTGCACGATCATGCTTTCATCAATGTGTGCACTCCAATGGTTTAATTTCTTCTATCATGCACACCTCGTATGGGTGTGTGCTTCACACATACAATTGTGTGTTTTCACAATTTTCGATGTTTCAAAATTCTAGAATCTCACATAGTTTTACATACAATACCTACACAATCAAAATTTTCTATTGAGCACGAGCATGTACCTAGTGAAGTTTGTTAAACAGAAGCACGATTGGGTTTACATGAAAGTGCATCCTTAAAAAATATGGCATACAATCGTGCATTCAAAAATCATACGATTGTGTGTTCTTGCTTCTTAATGCACGAATGTTTTGCATGATTCAACCAAGTTGTGTGCTTCCCTAATGAGACACACACGGTCATGCCACTTGATCATGCAAGGTCGTGCATCAGGTAAAAGTTGTAAAATTAAAATCGTTTGACCCTACTTTGTTATGATCAATTCATGCATGAACCAGTTATATATTTTAGCATAATTTTTGCATTAATTCAAAACCCACAAGGGTCCAACATATATAAAGTAGATTATATTTTAGATTCTAGGTTTATATTAAATGTATTTAGAGTTATAGTTACTTAGATAAGATATTATTTAAAGTATAACTACGATTCTTATTTAAGAAATTAGACAATATATATATATATATATATATATATATATACTAGAACATGTATAGTGGAGTCACACCAAACACTAGAGACTAGCCACAAATTGTTGAAGACATAAATCAAGTAAGATAGAGCATATGAACATTTATGGAATTAAAAGTATTGAATGCAACAACTCTAATGCGTACGAGCAAGGAGCAATTGAGCTCTAATGGTATCTTCAAATAGGATTGTCATATGTAACTAAGAAGGAGAAATGAGAAATAAATGTGTTTTAGTGGTGAAACTAAAACACAAATCAATTCCTTATTATAGCCCACATGAAACATGACAATTTATTCATCGTTATTTCTATATGATTGCATTCGAGTTGACATTCTCAGTAAGAGGATAAAAGTTGCTCTTTAACCAACAAGATAATTGAAGTTACTACATGATTGTGCAATTAGATACATTAAGATAGAAGACTGCAATATTAGCGCGAAGATTTTCAATTGATCAATCTATTCAAAGACACAAATTTGAAAGACAATTTGGTGTTGATCGATGTACTTAGTGCGTATATTGTAACAAATTCAATTATTATTTCATTTGTTTACTTGTAATTTGAAATCTGTAATTTGCACAATATATTTGTCCTAGTTAGTAAATTCATGTATTATACATAGTTAATGTATTTTAATGTTTTAAACACATTTAAACCTAAAATATATAAAACACGTTTTTATATATGTTTTTCGTATTAAACAATCTTATTATACGTTATCATATTTTTAAAATTTTTTCTTTGATAAAAGAATAAAATGATATTATTTACAAGACACAAATAATATCATTTTTTGTGAAACATATAACCTTCTTTTTTTTCTAAAATTACAAATTTCTTACAATCCTATATTTTTTCTTTTCGATTTCTATTTCCCACAATTATCCTTCAATTTGTTAATGTTTGAAAATGATAGTTCGCATAAGTGACCCAATCAAAGTTAGTTTATCATGTTTATATCAGAACAACCTTACATGAATAGACTTGACTTTAATTTTTTGTTGTAAAGAAAATATTGAATTTGATTGATAGTAATTAGATAAATCATTTTTTATCTTTATCATTTGACACTAGAACCCAATCTAGATCCATTTATTGGAAAATATAAGATTGATTGATCACATTTTGTAGCATAATCTCTATAACTTGAAATTATTTTTAGTCAAGGGGCATTAAAGAAATTTTAGAAATATAATGTAATTTGTTTAGGATTATTTTTATTTTGGGTTTAGTGTTTTTTATTAATATTTATTTTTGAATTATTTTTTTATTCTTGGGGATAATACCTAATGACTTGAATTTGTCTCAATTATAGAGTATAAATATGGGATATAAATCATCTATTATTGTTATATCTCTTCATATAAAATAAAAAAAATAACTATAATGATTTATTAATTAGTTATATTATGTGTTTAAGATATTATAATTAAATTTTAACTATGAATTATGTTTCAGAGTATTGATATTATAATTTACCTGTCAATTATGTATTATGTTATATCAGGTTTACTAGTCAATTAAATATTTTGATTTGAGATATTATATAGATTTTAACTAAGTGTGTTATGAAAAGTGCTAAAACTCATATATTGATTAGCGACCCTACATATGTGCCAGCTCAATTTTTTAATTAAATTTTCTTATTTTTTAAATTTTTAAATTTTAAGTTGTGATACAAAATTTTTATTAATTTTTAATTTTTAACAGTACTTTTATAAATTTTAAACCCAAATGTTAATATAATATTTCTATAAAAAAAATACTAATTTTAATAGTAAAAAAAAAAATAATTGAAAAACACTGTTTTTCTTTACCATGGAAAACTTAATTTTCAATTTAAACAAAAGGTTTTAGCCTTATAAAGTAAAGAGTAATTCAAACTTTGTTTACCATATTTCAACATTGAAGTCAATATTAGTTTTTATGTAAATTAATTTGTGTTTTTTTAATTAAAATATTTATTCAATATTTAGGCTTTCAATTCATATTATATCAATAAAACTAATTTTTTATACTCCCGCAAATGAAAGTATGATAATGTTTAATATTTATTTATTAGCTTTTATTATATAATATTAAAGATAGATTGATAAATACTTAAATATTAATATTGTATTTGTTGAAATTAACTATTTATTATAAATATCATTATTATTTCTATTCTACAATTGAAATGTATTTTAAGAACATGAATATCATTTATTATCAACAAATTTAAATCTAATTAAAAGCTTCTATATTTTAATTAGACTATTTGATAAAAACTTTTGCCATCTTTACCTATATTATCATATTTTTTAAATATATTATTAACAATATTTTGTATTAAACTTATATATTTTATATTTTTTGATATCCAAATTTATAACCTTATTTTTATAAATATATCTTTTATTATTTGACCTATGATATTTATATCATTTTTTTGTTATTATATTTACTAGGATATTTTTTTCTCCAAATAAATAATACATTTATATTATTCGGTCATGATTTGTAATAATTATTATTTATCATTATTTTACATGCATGTGAATTGGCCTGAGTGAAATACTAATTAAAATTCTGCTAAGCTGGGGCTCGATCAAGACCCTACATTTTTTTATAGGGCACGTGCCCCCCAAAGGATCAGGTCCCATTTGCCCAGGTTTAATCTCGGCCGACCCTTGATTTCAATGGTAAGAATCAAAGATCGAGGACTAAATTAACCTATAAAAGCGTCCTTTCCTGGCAATTCTGAGCCCAGACATTTCTAAGAAATTCGGGATCTCAATTGATTAGGGTTAAAAAAATATCTTTCGGCATTTATTGTCACCCAATTTATTGTCTCGTAAAGGACAACAACATAGTGAAGAACACAAAGCGCGATAAAATTATGTAAATGCTTTGAAATAATCGCCTTCTGAAACTTTAAGACGGCAAGTTTGTATATATGAAGAGATCTTATCATCTTGAATCAGTGGAAGACCCCGATGGCAAGGCTAGTTTTCGGCTCAGAATTTTTAAATATATTTGTAATTCTATTACTGTTAGTCGGTGTGAAGGCTTCATCAGGTAGTTCTCAGGAGAAGACTAGTGCCTTCTTCATCTTCGGGGACTCCACCGTAGATCCTGGAAACAATAATTACATAAACACCATCCCTGAAAACCAAGCAAATATCAAGCCCTATGGACGGAATGGCTTCTTTGATGGACCTACAGGACGCTTCTCCGACGGCCGTGTCATTGTCGATTTTATTGGTATCTTGCAGACACCATTTTCATAGTTACCTGGAAGATTGACTAAGTTGTTGCTAATTTTGTGTTTTTCGTCTTATTTTATGTTCAGCCAGTTATGCAAATTTGCCATTGATTCCTCCATATTTAGAACCCTTCGCTGATTATAGCTATGGTGTTAATTTTGCCTCTGGTGGAGCCGGTGTACTTCCCGAAACCCACCAGGGTCTGGTAATATTATACAGAACTAACAACAACTTTAACTTGAATATATTCATCACCTAACTTGTGCTTATATGTTGACGCTGTCACTGTGTTTAGGCGATTGATCTTCCTACACAGTTAAAGTATTTTGAAGAGGTGGAGAAGTCATTAATTAAAAAGCTAGGAGAAGCAGAAGCAGAAAAAATTATATCTGAAGCTGTTTATTTCATCAGTATAGGAAGCAATGACTATATGGGTGGCTATCTGGGCAACGGCAAAATGCAACAAGATTATCAACCTCAAGATTACGTAGCCATGGTTATCGGCAACCTGACAGAAGTAATCCAAGTAAGGTCTTTAAACTAACAATACAAGAAAATTGTGCTTTTCCAACGAGTTTTATACGGACGTAAAAGTTGGTATCAAACACTTTTCCCCGAAATAATCAGGTGCTGTATGAAAAAGGAGGCCGCAAATTTGGATTTCTCAGCTTATCTCCACTGGGGTGCTTACCAGCCCTGAGAAATTTGAATCCCAATAAAGACAGTGAAGGTGGTTGCTTTGAAGCAGGTTCTGCCCTAGCAGCAGCACATAATGATGCTTTAAAAGGAGTCCTCACAAGCATTGAATATATTTTTAAGGACTTCAAATATTGCAGTTCCAATTTCTACACTTGGCTAGAAGACAGAATGAATAATCCTTCCAACTATGGTATATATTCTTCATTCATCATGTCTTACAGGAGTTTTGAAATGTATTGATTCGATTGTCATCTGAAAATTTTCAGGTTTTAACGACGGAATAAATGCTTGCTGCGGATACGGGGCATACGGCGGAATGCAAACCTGTGGCGGCAACAAGAATATCAGTAAATATAATTTATGTAACAATCCTGACGATCACGTTTGGTGGGACTCTTTCCACCCAACAGAGAGGATCCATGAACAGTTTGCAAAGGTTCTCTGGGACGGACCCTCTTCTTCTGTAGGGCCATTCAATCTCCGGGATCTCTTCTTCAGCAAGGAAAAACTCACAATTGCTGATATTGTTGATGCTCCTCAAACCCAACCACACCAGTTTCAGTAATATTTTACTTGCCTGTATTAAACTATGTATTAGAAATAATTGAATTGTGAAATGAAGAAGAAGATCGTTTGCTTTTAAACGATTAGGATGCTAATGGGATATCATTTTAGCATAATAATCATATTCAAGTATGTGTCAAAGGGCGGGTTGGTGGGTTCATGCAGGAGGTGTTGCCATATGCAGATCTGGCTTGCCAGTGTGATTCCAACAAGGCTTTTTTGCAATGGCATTCGCTATGAGGGCTGGCTTTCTGGCCGGAAAGCTGTGCTGCTTGCATGAGTTCTCTGGCCATCGTTAAAGTTTTTGACGGTGTCATTAAACTACAGTTTAGCACAAAATAGCAGAATCATTTTAAGCGTGTTCCATTGGGAAATTTTTAATTGGTAACTCCGTAACAAAACCTTACAAATAATTGATCATTTGTCTTTTTAAACATGATTAATAATAGAGGAGATGGTATGTGCCACAGCTTCTTGGCATATACTGAAACTCGGTCAGAACTGTTTTGAACGTACCGACAGTCATGGTCATTGACCCTATCTTTATACCGATTTGTTTAATTGTATTTAAGAAAAGGATAATTACTACAATAACTTCATTTGAGGGATCTATAAGATTTTAGTTAACCTTCGCAGTTAACAAAGGAAAAATCATTAAAATAATTTACTTTTAAAAGTAGAAAATAAAAGTAATTCAATTTTTTATTGTTAAACATATTTGATCTAGTTTTTACGTATATTTAATGTGTATTCACATATTCATTGTTTTGTTCTCAAAATGTGAAAAAATTGCATGTGATGACGAAATTCCTCGTGGTCTTCACTACCAGCAATTATTACAACGAATTCTGGTGATTCAGGGTCAAAAATATGACAAAATTTATTAATAAAATAATTTTTATTATATTCACTTAAATTTAATGTAAAAATTTAAATATTTTAAAGTGAATTCATCGTGTTTTTTAACCTTCACAATCATGATACGAAGAAAAAGACTGAGAAGTCTGAATTTCAGTTGCTTTTGGCTAGTTTGACAGGTAAATTAGCACCTAAATAAGGGGTAAATGACATTCCTGGGCAGGCTTCATGAAGGGATTAAAGGACTGAAGGACATTTTACTGGGAACTGACGCATAATGTGTGTGTGTGTGTGTGTGTGTGTGTGTGTATGTATATATGTAGGCAGGAAGAGGTATTTGCATGATATTTTACTGGGCGGCCAGACCCAGGGTGTTATAATTGATACTTTTCATCTGATGATTAATTGATATTATGTATCTTAATAAGTGTTTTTTCATTTTTAATTTTAAGTGCTTTTATATTTGATTTAGCAGTTTGAATTAAATGAAATTTTAACTTTTTTTCAAAGAGCTGCCCATAGAGGTAAAATACAAAGTCACCTAACGTCTACTATATATTCAGCATGATATTAGTATCCATGTTGTCATCTATTAGTGTCTAATCTTCCATCAGATGGGTTGTTGTTATCGATGTTTCGGATGATGTAGAGATTTTGTACATCACACACAATGCTAATAGCCTTCCATACCGATGTATGGTTGTTTATTGAAGAAAAGATGGTTTAAACAAATCCCTTACACGAGCCCATTAAACCACATAGGAAGTGTGATATTATCATGATGAGTCAAATAAACATTGTGGAAAGGTAGGTGTCTCAGAATCAATCATCACAATTGTATTTCTGATTTAATCAATATTTGAATTAGTAAAATAACATTTTGGTTTTTGTCATGAATCTTGTTTAGATAAAATACTCATAGAATGGTTAAACTATAACGAGGGATTTGGAACATGACATTTAATTGTAACAATTCTAATTTTTGAGGTGGATTCATCTTGTTTTTCACATTCATAATCGTGACATGAAAAATCAGATGAAAAGTCTGAATTTCAATTGTTTTTGGCTATTTTTTATTGCAAGAAAATTACTTTTGAAATTGGTGTTGAATTGAAATAAAAAAAACGATGATAATTTAAAGGATTAAGCATAATGTATGATTCACATTGCATATGATTCATAAGTAAAACACAAATCACACATTGTTGTTGGCGTTAGGGACATGGGTGTCCGTTATACATACAAGGGTATTTTCGTAATTTTGATGACTCAAAATTAAGCTAGCTCGTGAGCCCTAAACATGAAATTCCCAAGTTTGCATAGTTTTTTCACTTTTTGACAACATTTTTCTTTTAAGACAATGCAACATGCGTTGTGTACATGGAAAAACCAAATCAAATGCGTTTAACGTTAAAAAAATGAATTAAATTCGTTTTTTTATTTTAAAAACAGTTTATTTTAATAATTTTTCCTTTAACAAACTCAAAGAATTTTTTGTAAGATTATGAGCTAATATTAATTATTATTTGTTTTGGTTTTTGAAAAACATGGGTAAATTGTAATCCAGTAAATATTTTGATTGGACTTATTGTGATCAATTTTGTGTAAAATCCAATACACTTCATATTATAATAATTTGGTTGATATAATTAATATGAGCTCATAAATAGTTTGTTGGACTTTTAATAGAATAACCTAATAAACCTATTATAAATATAAGACTAAATCCCTTATTTCAGTATATTTCTTAATAATATTTTTCCATTAAAATTTTATTGCTCTCTGAGTATTCAGAAACAAGAAGAATCAGTCCTCTAAAAATTGATAATAAGTATTTATTTAAACGTTTTCAGATCAACAACAACTATGACGCAAACAGATATGTCTCAATTTCCTATAAACTTGAATTGAATATTTGTTGGATTTGAATTTGTATATTGATGATTGGTTTTATTCCAACATTTTTGACAAAAAACCAATCATTCAGTAGTCACATTTTGCTGAAAATAGATCTCAAAGTTAGTATAAAGTGTTTAATGTCTTTCTTTTGGAATTTTTTTTTTTTAATGAATAATGCGATGTTTAGGACAAATTGTTCGTGCCTTTCATTTCAAATTGGGGTTTAGAATTTTTGGTTATGAATAATTATGTTTAATTGTGTTTTTGGCAGAAAATTTAATATCTGGCTTGGAAATGGTAAAAATCCCATCGATAAATATTAGTTGTCCAATAGAGGTGATCCCATCTATTGGGTGAACCACACATACCAACCAAATTTTGAAGGCAAAATGCAATTTAGGTAGGCATTTTAATGCCGTAAAATAAAATTTTGACAGGTAAATTAGCACCTAAGGGGTAAATGACATTTTTGAGCAGGCTTCACGACGGGATTAAAGGACTGAAGGACATTTTACTGGGTACTGACGCATAATGTGTGTGTGTATATATATAGGCAGGGAGAGGTATTTGTTTGATATTTAACTGGGCGGCTAGACCCAGGTTGTAAATTGATACTTTTCATCTTATGCTTAGTTGATATTATGTATCTTAACAAGTGCGTTTCTTTTTTAATTTTAAGTTCTTTTCTATTTGATTTTGCAGTTTGAATTAACTGAAGTTTTAATTTTTTTTTCGAAAAGGTGTCATAGAGCTAAAATAAAAATCACTTTAGGTCTATTATAATTTCAACATGATATTGGTATCCATGTTATAATCAATTAGTATCTAATCTTCCATAACATAGGGTTGTTGTTATCGATGTTCCAGATGATAATAGAGATTTTGTACATCACACACAATGCTAATAGCCTTCCATACCGATGTATGGTCATTTATTGAAGAAAATATGGTTTAAACAAATCCCTTACACTAGCCCATTAAACCACATAGTAAATGTGATGTTACCATGATGAGTCAAATAAACATTGTGCTAGGGTAAGTGTTTCAGAACCAATCATCAAAACTATATTTCTGATTCAATCAATATTTGAATTAGTAAAATAACATTTTGGTTTTTATCATAAATCATGTTGAGATAAAATATCTATAGAATAGTTGAACTGTGATGAGGGATTTGGAGCATGACATTTGATTTTAAGAATCCTATGAACATATTAGCTTGCCATTCAAGAAAACGTTCATAATCTTGATATTAATCTGATTACAGATACAGAGGTGTTGTCCTTGCCTTGGATTGAAAGCATTCTTTAGAGCATCAAAATTAGTCACATAAAAACGAAGGAGTTGTTTACGTTGGTATGATTCCTTCCTCTTGTTGGTTAATATAACATGTTGTATAACAATTGCTATAAATAGAACCACATTTGGGATATATGATTGTATGTATCATATATGTTTATATGCATGTTTTTAAAAAATATTAAACTGATATTCCGATTTAAAGTATATGTATCATATATGTATCATATTGAACCACATATATGTATCATATATGTAACATGTTGTATAACAAAGCATTACGATTTGAAGTATATAAGGATTAGATATCATACAAGATGATAGTGGAAGATGAAAGAAGGTTTAATGACTAACTGAATTGAAAGGTTAAATCATGATGCAGATAATTATCTTCGTTATGAAAGCAAAGAGTAACCAAATCATGATTGTAAATGCAAGTCATGAGATGCCTTAATCATGTATGGTGAGTGAAAAGGGAAGAAAGAAATTAATCCAATTGAGACAGTAGATTCTAGTTTCGATGAAATTAGTAAGTTGATAATGGAGGACTAAAGAAAGAAATTGACAAAGTTTGGGGTTCAACTAAGAAATATGGCGACTAAGAGGGAGAATTAGGAAATTTGGGGTTTCAATAGATTTCAATAAGTTTCAACAATTAGAATCCTTTTGTTTATTTGGTAATTTGATTCAGTTGGTAATAAAGACAAAATTGACAATGAATGAAAAAAAAATTACATGAAAGTAAAACGTGATTTTTTAAATTGGATAGAAAAATATATAAAAAATATATATATCGGGTTGCTTAGATAAACAAGCACAAAATATATAATAAAAAAATAAAAAAAATTTCTAGTTTTTCCACCTTGAGAAAGTGGTGAATTTTAAAGGACGAGATCAAGTTAGGATTTGATAAATAATAATAATATTATTAATGTGATAATTAATAATATGATGATTCTTTGATTTGATTATAATAAAATTATAGTAGTATACTTGATTTGATAAGAATAATATTTGGAAGTTGAATCACATCTGGTAGTTGTCATTAACATAATCAGATAGTTAGAAACGGTTATCTGATTCTATTAATGATCATCTAACGAAAACGGTTAGATCTGATCATTTCTGTCATTGAAAAAGATCAAAAAAATAGTTGACATGTTTGATACCAACCATTTTTAGTTATTTTAAATGGTAGAGGTAGTCAGATTTGACCGTTTCTATCAGATCTTTGACGGTTAAATCTAACCACCTCCACCATCGAAACTATTAGATCCGACTACCAATAAAATTAAATAGTTGTTTTTATCTACTTGATTATATAAATGGTAATCATCGTTGTCAATAGTAGTGACTGTTTTTAAAAGTTTTTATTTTATTTTTTAAAATTTTTATTAATTCATTAATTTTTTATTATTAATTTAATATTATTTTATATTTAATTATTTTTGTAAAATTTATTTTTATAATTTTTATTTAAAAAGATACAACAAAGGAATAATCAGTTTTTTAAAACTTCATTCGCGACATTTTGTCATTTCAGAAAACCTGGGTTGGGAATCTTGTTTGGCCTTAATTATACTTTGAGCTTGGTCCCGACCAATTCGTATTAACGTGGGGTCATGCGAGGTATGGTGAGTACTAAGATGGATTCACAGGTTGATCAATGGGAGAATGGTTGGAATCGCAGATGAGGACGATAAGGGAGAGTTTGGTTGCAATGAAGCATTTGTTAGCTCTAACCTATTAGAACCAGTAGAAGGGCAACCGGGGTAAAACCCTGTTAGAGCAGATGGAGCAACAAGGAGAGAGCGGAAATTTTTGTGAAAGGAATAGAGGACTGGGAGGGGAGGAACTTGGACCATCGGTTCAAATCAATCCCGGTGACAATATAGGAATGAGGGGTACCGGTGAAGGTGACACCCATCTAAGGAAAACCGATTTGCCAGTCTTTCAAGGAGAAGATCCTACAGGGTGAATCTTTTCAGGCTGAACGATATTTCTCTGTTAATAGAATTGGCAAGGAGGATATGGTTTCGGCTATCATGTACGGTGTACATGGAGGGGCTGGCGTTAACATGGTTGCAATGGGCAGAGGCCAGAAGTCTGATTGTGAAATGGGAGATATTCAGAAGGGCACTGATGGACAGATTCTCAGGCAACATGGGTTACTGACGGAATACCAAGGTATGTTTGAGAAGCTGTGGACTCCATTGTTGGATTTATCAGATGACCTATTGAGGGCTGCTTTCAGCAACAAGTAGAAGGGTAAAATTTGGGCTGAGATGTGGGTCATAGCTTGGGCCAAGTTATATGACTAGCCCAAAAGTTAGAAGATTGCTTTACTATATTAGACCAGATGGGGAGTTACGGGGTTGAGCTCAAAAAAATTAGATCAGCTTTACAACCGGACCAGTCTGACATTGGAACCTTGACCTCCATTTTTTCTCAACACACCCAATCCCCACTTATACAGAAACTCACTCCCATCAATCTAGCCTAATCAGTTCTAATCGGGTACAACCCACCCAACCTAACAACCAGACCCAAGTTTGACCTAACACTTTCAACTAAACAGGACTCCTTTGAACCTAACTTCAAAAAACCAATTGTTCTCTCACACGCTTGAACTCTAACCTTTCATGACTCTCTCGTTATCTACCATCAAAAATTATGAAACAAGTGTAGGTAGTTGATAACCTCATTTTTGTCAATTGTTTGACGTCAAACTCCAATACTTGTATGATAGAAGACTCTTCAGGTGTGATGAAAGTTATCATCCTTATCATTGGTGTAAAAATCGACAATTGTAAGTGCTAATTGTAAATGTTTAAAAGGATGAAGAAGGCTTGACGCTGATAAACAAAAAAGGTGTTGAGGCTAGTCTAGTTGACTGAGTTAGTGTTATGGTCTTAAAGTCCTTTATTTATAAGTGAGTCTTATCCGTGCACTAAGTGGGTCTTATTCGTTTATAGTAATCGTTAAAAACTAGTTCTTATTTATCATGTAGTCCTAATTCTAAGGAAAGTCCTGATCTAAAAGCACTTTAAAATATAATGATTGTTTTTTAGAAATAGTAGTTATATATCTATTTATTAGTGGTTTAAGTTAAGTTAGGAGTCAAGTTTTGAGTATTAAGTCGTTATCTACTTCCTTCTTCTAATTAAATCTCTTTCTTTTCTTTTTCACTTTTTCTTTCTCTCATTATTCTCTACTCTCTTAAATATTTCTCTTATAATTCTTTTCTCTCTTCTTTTATGCAATTACCTTTTGTGAAAATTAAAAAAAGGAGACAAAAATCAAGAGAGCTAACTCAATTGGCTAGTGGAAGCATCCTTGGAAACTGTAAGAGCCACAAGTGACCAACCCAATTATAGTCACATAACAATTTGGCATTAGAGCCAGGCATGGATGATTCATGTCTTGATCATTTAATGGTGAAGGTGGAAAATCTTACAGCAAGGTGGAAAATCTTACAGCTATGCAGGACCAAAAATTCAATGTATTGTTAGAAAGCATGCAAAATATGTTCACTACTTTCAAACGGGAATTAATGGAAGGTAGCTAAGGAAAAGGCAAGCCAACAATCATGTGATGCAAAAAAAAACTATTAGACACATTCTAGGTAGTTCTCATGTTTAACTCGACTGAAACTTTTCATCGTAAGGTAGTAAGGATGGATTTTATGAAGTATAATGGAAAGGAAAACCCAACTAGTTGGATATATCGAGCCAATTAATGTTTTAAGTACCACCCAACACTAGAGGAAGAGCAAATTTCAATAGCATCATGGAACTTGGAAGGTTATGCCCAATTGTGGTTATAGGTTCTAAAAAAGATCTTGGAAGTGTACTTATCACTTGGCAATAACTAATAGATGAGCTTTTCAAAACATATGGTCCTACCCGTCATTAAGATTTCTTTGGTAAATTGACTAAGTTACAACAAACAAGCACGGTGAAAGACTACCAAATCAAATTTTCAAGATTATTGTTGCATGCAGTAAAGTTTTTCCTAGAACAAGTCATGTATTTTATAAGCAGGTTAAAAAAGAGTTTGAGGATAAATGTATAAGCTTGTAAACTAATTACATTGTCATTAGCTATTGGCCTAGCTCGGTTGCATGAAGCTCACAACCAAGCTAACAAAGGCAGCCCAAATTAAACTAGGAAGACTGTTAATAATCAATCAAGCTTAAACAAGTTATCACTAACTGTTTGTAGGACCCACCGCCCCGAGTATCCCTATTGCTGAGAAACACTGTTCTTTTTATTTATTAAATTGAAAATCGGGTACCCGAGACAGGAATCCTACGAAAAAGAAACCTGCTGAACTAATTTACATTACACGTGGAAGCTGAAACTGAAAATAAAATATACAATGAGCCCAAACTGGCTTTTCATATACATATAACTGTTCTGTACATCTGTTTCTTTTACATCTGGAATATATAAAATATATATACAAGACCTCACAGGTCCAAAACTGAAAGAAAATACAGTTGGAAAGTATGTGTGGGGTCCCCTCTCGCCAGCCTCAGTCCACCCGCTCCTCGCCAGCAGCAAACTGACCTGAAAAGGAAGGAAGAAGGAAAGGGATGAGTGATAAAGATCACCCAGTAAGCATTCCTTACTTCCCTCGACCCAAGTAAGCAACAAACAAGGGCCTACATACCTGGCCTCGGCCCTAATCATACATCTAGTCGCTTGCAGGTGCTGAATCTGATTATCTAATTGATTTCTGAGTGCTGATATTCATTATTTAATGCCAATACGTATGTATGTGATGACATGCTAGCTGGAAACTGAAAATGACTGATGATGCATGCATCTGAATCATCTATATGTACCTGAAGGTACTTGCTGTACTGATCAGGCTGATGAACACAGGGATTCGACATCCTGGCCAAGTGGGCTGAACATTCTAGCTACTGGCTAGAAAGCTGAGAACTGAAATGCTGAGCAGACTGACTGGTGTCAGAAAGTTGGGTCCCACAGATGCCCCCTCGAGTTCACCCAAACTGCAACTCATACATTGGGTTCTGAATGCTAAAATCTACTGAATTCGGATCCCTGGATCCTCTTTCAGGCTACATGTTATGCTATGAATGCATATGCTGCATTTCTTATCTGATTTTTTTTATTATCTGATGATAATTAAGCTTCTGGATGGATTACCAAGTCTTTATAAACAAATTTCTAAAATTCTAGGAAAATAAAGCTGAAGCACGGGCGTGCAAGGGAGAACGCACCGGCGTGCTGAGCACACACGGTCGTGCTGAGCACAGGCACACGGGACCGTGCCCCGGTCGTGTGCCTGACCGTGCAAGCTATTAGAAAATCTGGTCATTTCATGCAGAGAAGGGACACACGACCGTGCCCCTCAGGGCACACGGTCGTGTCCTTAGCTTTTCAGACCGTGTGCAATTCGTGCACACGACCGTGCCTTCGCAGAGACAAGGGCACACGGGCGTGCTCTTGCGGGCACACGATCATGCGTCTTGTCTTGCTCAGACATGGCTCGTCTGAAACTGTTGGAAACCAATCAATTTCTCATCCAAACTGAAATTAAATGAAATCAACCATCCAAAGCACTTCAATATACACATAGCATGCATCAATTTCATCCTTCATCCGTTTCTACTGAATCCACCATGGAAACTCAAGCGTTTCTCTCGCAACACACACACAAGCAAGACAAGCATGATATTGGATGGAAAATAAGCATCTCAATCATCATGGCATCGTATAACATACACAACATGTCATAATATGTTGGAAACGCTGGCAAACGTTTTCAAGCATCACCAAACAAGCTAGGAATGCTAGAAGAAGTAAGAGAAAACTTACCTCTCGACATGGCTGCTGGACACTCAAACTCAAGCTATTCTCTCTGATCTCTAGCTGGATTGGGAGTCACTAGAAGCTAAATCTCGCGTCTAGGGCTGGGAACTGCTGAACAAGAGAAGAAAACTTGGCTGAAAATGGGTGAGAAATGTAATAACTCTCTCGTCTCTCTTTTTTCTACCCACCTACACGGGCGTGCAGGCATGATGCACGGGAGTGCACCAAGGGAAAATGAAGGAAATTCATTTCCCACGCTTCGCGTGATTGAAACCTCCCTAAAGGCATCATACGAAGGTCACACCGCTCTAGAAAACTACTATCTCACCCCTAAACTCTTCTAGACTCCCAAACTATTCATGAATTCTATTTCTAACCTCAAAACTCTACCCCTAAGGGCTTCTAAAACCTGGGATGCTACACTGTTGAAAAGCTCCTCCAAGGTGAAATTGTTAAATGTCAAGTTAAGAGGTTATGCTACAACTATAATGAGAAATGGGGCCTTAGCCATCGTAACAAAAAGTTGTTTTAATTGAAGCATTAAAGTTAGAAGAGAAAGATAAAGAAGAACATGAAGATAACATTACTACTACATAGGTTGATGACATGTTAGAAACTTCCATTCGCGTAATTTGTGGTTCAAATGCTCTTTAAACCATGTGAGTTATGGGAAGTATTCGATGGCAAAAATATAAGGTGAAATTTTTTATCGGTTTTGATAGTGCTCATAATTTCTTAACTCAAGCTCTTACACATAAAATTAGTTCGAAGTCTAGTTTAAAAGGCAAATTTGAAATGATTATAGCCAATGGAGTGAAATTGTCTAGTCTAGGTCAATGCAAAGGTGGTTGCTTGAAAGTGCAAAAAATACCCCTTATAGTGGACCTTTAGATACTTCTACTATAAAAGTATGATATAGTGCTTGTAGTCTAATGGTTGAGCACTTTAGGACCTATTGTTTAGGGTTTTGCTAAGTTACAAATGATGTTTAAGAATGACGAAAAAAAAGTTCTTTTCCAAGGGCTAAAATCTTTCGACGACAATTTGATAGATAAGGAAACATATAACAAGGAGTTGAAGAAAAACAAGGAAGGGGCCTTTATACATATCCATGCCTTGATAAGCTAACCAGATAACGATAAAGTAAAGATTTTGCAAGAAATTACTAACAAAGATATGGAAAGCCTTTTGCACTCTTATGAAGACTTATTTCAAGAGCCATAAAGCCTTCTTTTTAAGCGAATGCATGATCATCAAATAATTCTCAAGGTAACAACCTTGTGTCAATAAGACTATATTGGTATCCATATTATCAAAAGTCTAAAATTAATAAATTATGACAAACTTATTAAAATCAATAGTCATTCAACCTTGTACCAATCCCCATTTTTCACCAGTGTTGTTAGTTAAAGAACATGATAGGTCATGGCAAATGTGCATCGACTATCAAGCCCTAAATAAGTAAACAATGAAGGACAAGTTTCCAATTCCTATGGTCAATGAGCTTTTAGATGAATTACATGGTACAAAATTTTTCATTAAGTTAGACTTGAGATCGGGGTACCACTAGATTCACATGTGACTTGAAGATGTACCAAAGGCGACATTTTGCCCTTATAAAAGACATTACAAATTGCCAGTGATGCCATTCAGATTAAAAAATGCTCCCTCCAATTTCCAATCATTAATGAATCTGGTCTTCAAAGATTACGTTTGTAAGTTCAATAGGTTTTTTTTTTTATGACATTTTAATCTATAGTAGAAGTTTGGAAAAGCATCTCTCTCCGTATTGAAAACTCACCAATTGTATGTTAAGAAGGAAAAATGTAATTTCAGACAACAACAAGTGAGTATTTAGGACATATTATTAGCCAAGATGGAGTAGCTACAGATAAAAAGACAAGTTGACATATTAATCAACTAGCTAAAACTCAAAACTGTGAAGGCACTTCATGAGCTTTAGGATTGACAGGATACTACCACAAATTCATTCAAAATTATGATAATATTGTAGTCTTATTAACAAACATGTTGAAAAAGAATGGATTCCAATGGATACTTGATCAAAATCTTCATTTAAGCATCTTAAGAATTCCATGACAAAGGCACCACTATTGGCTTTACTCAAGTTTTGAAAACCTTTTGTGATTGAGTGTGATGCAATAGGGGTAGGAATTGGTAGAGTTTTAATGCAAGAAAAATGTCCAATTGCTTTTATCAGTCAAGTCTTACAAGGTAAAAATTTGTTATAATCTACTTATGAAAAAGAGGTGACAACGTTAGTTCATGCAGTGCAAAAATAGAGGCATTACCTGCTTGGGTAACGACTTATAGTTTAGACTGATCAGAGGATTTTAAAATACTTATAGGAGCAAAAAGTTGTAATTCTAGCCTAATAAAGATGGCTAATCAAATTGATAGGCTATGTTTTTAGCATTGAATATAAATTTGGAAAAGAGAATTTGGTGGTAGATATGTTGTCACAAAAAGAAAAATTGAAGGCAAAAATATTTGTCATCTCTAGCCTGATTTTGCGATGGGTAGACTCCATTCATGAAGAAGTGGAAAACATTTCAATTTTATAGGGCATTATTAAAAATGTGCAGCAAGAAGAAGCACATGACCATAGAGCTACAAAGATGGAGTTTTGCTTTTCAAAAACATATTTTTTTTGTTAGTTGGATCTCTTTTAATCCTTATTATTTTGAAAAAGTTGCAACTTGGAAAGATTTTTAACAATTGAAGACTTGTTTCCTAGAATTTATCCTTGAGGACAAGGATGGATTTTAAAGGAGGAATGTAATGGTCTTAAAATCTTTTATTTATAAGTAGGTCTTATCTAAGCAGTAAGTAGGTCTTACCTATGCATAGTAGTTACTAAAGACCAGTTACTAAAGACCAGTTACTATTTATCATATAGTCTTAATCCTAAACGAAATTATGATTTAAAGGCACTTGAAAAGATAATAGCTATGAATAGTAGTTTGTTATGTGTATTTATTAATGGTTTAAAATTAAGTTGGGAGTCAAGTTTTGAATAATAAGTCATTATCTTCTTCCTTTTTCCTCGGAAACCTCTGTTTTTCCTTTCATTTGTTCTCTTTTTCATTAATCTCTATTCTCTTAAATCTCCTTGTTACAATTCTTTTTTTTTTCTTTTTGTAATTACCTTTTGTCAAAATAGGGAAAAGCAAACAAAAATAAAGAGCTAGCCTAATTGGCTAGTAAAATCATCATTGGAAACTTTGAAAGCCACCAACGACTAACCTGATTATAGTCATATAACAATTAGAAGGAGCACAAATTGAACTTTTGACATATATGGTGACAAGGATTAGTTCATACAAGACATTTAAAGTTGCCAAAAGAATCAACAACAAAAAGGTGCATATTTTAATTGATATGGTGCTAGCCAAAAATTTATTTCTAAAATTCTTGTAAAAGAGGTTAAATTGGATATGACTTCTACCTAGGGATTTGGAGAAATAATAGATGATGATTTATAAATAAAAAGAGCTAGTATTTGTTTAGAGGAGAGATTAGAAATATAAGGTAGAAATTGTATAAAATTTTATCGTTAGGGAATATCGATATAATTCTAAGGGTAGAATAGTTGTGTCAATTATGAGTGGTTAAAACCAATTGGAGACTGTTGACATTAAAATTTAATTGGGAAAAATGTTAATATGCAGGGGAATCTCTCTCTCCAATATAGAAGTTTTGTTTAAGACTTATAATATTAGTGAAAGCGATTATGACTAATACTAGATAGAGTTGAATACGATAGAAGAACAAGATAGGTTAGTTGAAAAGGAGTTCAACAGCGAAGTAAATGAATTGTTACAGGAGTTTCACCAACTATGTACTGAATAAATTACCATCATAACACCCAAGAGACTATGCCATTAAGTAGGTTAAAGGAGCATAGCCTACAAAATTATGGTCATACCATTACCATCATTTTCAAAAAAATAAAGTAGAAAAAATTGTCCAAGAGATGTTAGACTTGAGGATCATTCGATTAAGCACTAGTCTGTATTCAAGCTTGATTTTATTGGTATGAAAGAAAGACAAAGGATAGAAATTTTGTGTCAACTATAAAGCATTTAACAAATTCATTGTAATAGATAAATTTCTTATTTTGATATGTAGCATTTCCAATGTTAAAATCATCATTTTAGGCTAAAAATTAAGGTTAAAAGTAAGATTTTATAATAGAATATAGAGTTGAGAGAGTTTAAGGGTAAAATAATTATTTAAAAGCTATATATAACATGTGCATAAGTCTCCTTGGGAGACTTTCATGCAAAGTGTAGAAATTTAGAAATCTAAGATTTTCATGAGAGCACGATCATATATCTCTAGGACACATGATTGTGTGTCCTAACTGTGCTTGCTACCATATATAAAACAAATTTTTTCTTCATTTTTTAGATAAGATTTTTACCTAATTTTCTTCTCCTTCCTAAAGAAACCCAACCCTAGAGTTGAGAAAGAGCAATCAGTAGTAGCAAATCCAGTCAAAGAGTAAGATTAAGTTAAAGAAAGAGTTGGCACCCACAATTAAGGTAAGTATTTCTTACCTTTTTTCCCTTGTTTTTCTAAGTATATGCCTCCTATTTGATTAAGTTGTGATTGTAACATCCCTAAGGTAGAATTGTCCTTTTAGATTGGAAATTTGGGTTAATAATGAGATTATAAGATAAGAAAGGGTAGTTGAGTAAGTTTTAGGGGTAAAGTAGTCCTTTAGCAGCTTGTTTGGCTCGTGCATAGACCTCTTATATTAGTGCTTTTCCACGCAAAGAGCAAGAAGCTGGGAAACTAAATTTTCCATAGTGCACGACTGCACGTGCAAAAAGAGCACGACCGTGCATGCGCTTCTCCACTCCACTGCCATACATTTATATCATTTTCAACTAATTTATCAAGTTAATTTCCAAAATTTTCTTCTCATTTTTCAAACAACCTCCATCCTGGAAAAGAAAGGGAATCATCAGCAACTATACTATAAACTAAGGAAGGAAATCAATCCAAAGAGAGAGATAGAGTTGAGATGGTTGAAGGTAAGTATTCTTTTCCTTCCTCCTTTTGGTTTTAGTGAAGGTTATAATATATATATGTGTCTGTGTGTCCATATATTGTTGTGTTGATGATTATTGTAGTGGTACGAGGATAAAATGAATAAAAGAGACGTAGAGTTAGGTGGAGATTTGGTTTTATGCATGTTTGTCCCTTTACTAAAGAATTTATTATATAGGTGTGTTGCATGATGAGTAAAGGTTGTAGGGAGGAAATAAGCATATGTATAAGTGTTGAGCATGGTTGTGAAATGGATTGAACGAATTTAGAAGTGTATTAAGTGAGTTTGACATAGTTTTGGAAATTCTAGGTGAGATATTGCAAAAACAGGATAATATGCACGACCGTGTGATTGCACGTGTGCCTGCAAGCACACGCTTGTGCAATCACATTTTGCTTTATCACGACCGTGTTGGGCTAATTGTACGCAACCAAAAAATTAGGGCACACGATTGTGCTTTAAAAAGACACAATCATGCACTAACGCACATGAGTGTGTGGTATGAGAAGTACGATCGTGTAATAAGCATAGATCTCGAATAAGAATTTAAGAAGTTAGCACAACCACACACACGACTAGACACTAGACTGTGTAGTAAGCTTAAATTTGTAGTAAGAATTTCAAAAACTTATTCTTAATATTGAGTTATTATTGAGGTTGCGATGTATGTGGCCTTCATTATCCCACTGTAAGGCTTCTAGAAGGTGACTAGTCTTCCTCGAGCCCTTTGCATGTAATCACTATCCATTGGAGTTGTCTCCAAGAGTTGATTTCAAGCGCGAATTTTGACCACATCACACATTAAATTATGTGATTATGATATATACTTTAAATTGGTCACTGTAAGTGACAAACATAAGGGAATATGGAATCAAATGATTCTATTTTAAAATAAAGAACATAATAGAGTTATTGGCATTTTCCACTTCAAAGTTTAATATAAAAGCACTGTTTCATCGATTGAATGCATAAATCACACTTTCTCACCCAAAACCTAACTTTATTACATAAATTTGGCTCTGACAATTTATGCAGACTACAAATAGCCAATTATCCATATTAAAATCCTTTCCTCTCACAACTTCTTCCTTTTCCTATCTTTCACCACTGTCACCATTACCACGTCAAGATATACTTCCAGATTAGATAGAATGTGCACATCACGACAGGATATAAGGCTGCTGGTGTCAGTTTTGCTTGGTGGATTACTTTTTATCTAGTTTTGTTGGGTTGATGAATTTCCATCGACTTTGTTGGGTGGATTACAGTTGATCAGGAGTGTTGGTGAGGAACAACGTTTGGATTAAAAGAGATTCTTGGGTGATGCTACGTGGATTGCTTTTCTGGCCAAATCCAGGCTTAGATTTGTGTCATCTCTCCTCTCACCTTTAGCCACCCTCCCATCACTCCCTCCTTCTAGGGATGTGCATAGACGTTTTAAACAATAAAATTAGAACAAACCATTTGAACTTCACAGATTGATTTGGGTTATAAAATGATTTAATTTAAATTGAGAATATAATTTACAGTTTACTTATGCAAATGAAACCAAACAAATCGTAAATCATTTTTTAAAATTTTTAACAAAATAATGCTGTTTCATTAAAAAAAAAAAACAAAATTGCATGGTTCTGATGTTATTATTAACAAAACTAAGGAAGGAAATTTATTCTCTCTGCTCTTCTTCCAATCACCTTTTTACCCTAATTTTCCTGTCACTAGATTCCATTCCTGATCTTGGTATAACAATCTATGTTCTGAACAATGATATATGAAACCTGCTTTTCCTTTTTCATGAAAAGGTTGGTCTTTTTCAGTGCAATGGCTTCCAGTTCGACAAACCAATCTCATTCTCGTCCGGATTTTTATCTTTCTTTGGCATGGTTTTGGCAGCTATAGTGGGGGAATCTTTTTAAAACCAAAGAGTGCCAATGTGGCTTGGTATAATTCTATTTGCTTGGAATATCCTTTAACGACTGGGTCTTTCATTTGCAGGATGACTCTTTTGTCAATAATAACAATCATGTCTTTCCTCCTGTTAGCTCCTGCAATCTGTAACAAAAAGCTTGCCATAAATACGAGGATTCTTTTTTTGTGGATGAAAAAATATAATTTATCTATTTAACAAGTGAAAAAGTATTTTTAGGTTGGAAAACATTGACATGGATATATCTGTGAATGGAGAGGAGAAGGTGAAGATGAAAGTTCACGTGAGCTTTCGTTTCAAAAAAGAAAAATCCGTGCAAGTATGGTTCTTATTTTCAAGGTTTCATTGAATCGCTCTCCTTTTTACTGCACAATTTGCCAAGTTTTGATTTCTCACGGGTTGGTTCCGAATTTGGAAAATATTTTACGTTTTTTTTTTGGGGTCTACGAGAAGTTTAATAAAATAATAAAATTTTTAAAATATTTTAAAGGTCAAAACACTTATTCCCACCCAAGGTTTTACCCAATTGCTATATCTCACCCTTTAACTTTTAAAAATCAAAACATCCGCCTTTCGACTATTTTTCATCCAATTTTACTAACACTTTTTATAAAATGACTAAAATATCTTATTAAAAAATAAAATTTTATAATAAAATTATAAAATAATATTTAAATATAAATTTTTAAAATATTTAAATTTTAAAAAATAAAAAGGTAATCACTATTGACGATAGTGTTATTAATGGCAATGGTTATCGATAATTGAGTAAAGTAGTAAAAAACAATCACTTAGTTTCAAGAGTAACCAGATATGGTCGCCCCAATTGGCAAATGCAGTAAAATCTAGTCGTTACCTATTTTGGCAGATATAATCAAATTTGGTCATATCTACAAGTAACCATTGTCAAAAAGGACTTGTGGGGCCAAACCGGCCATTTTTTACTGTTTTTGAGTGTTTTTACTTAAAAGGCAATCGATATGGCCACCACTTTTGCCATCTCTATCAAACGAGATTACTAGATTTGGTCACTCCTAGAATCAAGTAGCCATTTGCGACCACTTGATTCCATTATCAATGACCACTACTGTTGCCATAGATGACAGTAACTACTTTTAATTTTTTTTAATTTTCTCATATTTTTAAAATATTTTATTTTTTAATATTTAAAAAATATTTTATATTATTATAAAATTTATTTTATTATTTTACAAATTTTTATTAAGAAAATATCCAAAATTCCTTTTTATTATCAAAATTTAACTGTTGACATTAAATTTAACCGTTGATTTTGGTCAACGGATAGGTATTTGAATTTTTAAAAGTTAAGATGTGAGAACTATTTTTGAGTGAAACTTTGGATGGAAATACGTCCTTTGGCCTATTTTAAAAATGATTTTTTATCTGATTTAACAGTGTGATATGTTTGGTGTTTATTTATTTGTATACAAAATTTAATGGTAGAAAGAGTTTTATTATTATTTCAAGATGGAAGAATTTTATTATATAAAAAAGGTTATTATTATTGACCAAATATTTAAAATAATACAAATGTAAACAATTTCTACTTTTAAATAAATAATTCAAGCAAAATTATGTCCAAATCTTATATTTTTGGCAGCATTTTCCTGGGGACATTAATTGAGTGGAATTTTAGAATTTCTAATACAGTGGAAAACTATGGTGTCACCAAAACTAGAGCTTGTAAGTATCAACGTTCTTCACATAAATAAAAACTTGTGGTAAAAGTAGGGTTAGATTCAAACCGAACTAAATGTAAACAGACATATATTCATTTTCAAGCTCGTTTTATACTGTTTGGATTCAGATTCGTATTTGTATTCATCGAATATTTTTATAATAAAGTTCATATTCATGTTTGGTTCGTATAATTCAATTTATATTCAATTCGTATTTATATTCATATTCGGTTCGTATAATTCGTATTTATATTTATTAAAAAATTTAATATAAATATAAATAATTAATAAAATATAATTAAAAAATTTTTAATTTAAGTTCGAACTCGTATTTGTGTTCAGTTCGTATTTATATTTAGTTTGTATAGTTTGGATTCAAGCTCATATTCACTGATTTTTAAAATTACAGTTTGGATTCGTATTAGTGTTCTGGTTTGTATAGTTTGTTTCGAGTTCATTCGAATCGAATTTAAAAACAAACCTAAACATATTCGGTTTGAATCCAACCCTGGGCAAAAGCGAATTTCTCATGTAGATAGTTGAGAACAGGAAATGCAAAGAACAAATTAAAACAAAAGGCCATTTTAAAATATAGGATGGTGGCTGGCTTTTTACCATGGACATGAGATGGTCATAACATATTGAAGTTCTAGCCTTCTCTTGCCTTATTAGTAACCAAATTTGATCGACACAAAACCTTCATGTAAGTGAAGATGGAGAGAACAAGCAAAGATTAATTCTATAGTATTTGTTTAGATTCAAAAGAATTTTTATTTATGAAAAGGAATGATTGAAAATTGTCCTTATCCTTAAATATAATTACTCTTTTGTTAAAGCAATTTTGGATGTGGTAGTTCAATCTATTACATTTTAGCCTAAACATTTTTAAAAAATAAAAAAAGGAAAATTACCTTTCCACATGCCTAATAACTATCATAAACTTTCACATTTTTTATGACTGAAAACACAAAAAATTTGACCTCTAGAGCTTGGTCTAACGATAAAGGTCTTGGTCATCTAAAGTGGTGGTTACGGTTCAAATTACAGTGAAACTAATAACCCTTAATTTACACGGTTTGTGGTTACGGGTATAGATGGTCATAGACCTCCAAGTTTAACCTATCCAATTAGTTAGGGTTGAATGGTTTGTATGGATAGGGGTTCTAAGGTTATCAAAAAAAAAAAAAAAAACACACAAAATTTCTATGTAAAGAAGTGAATATCTACACTGACACAAATAATACTTTTCCACCCAAAATCAATTTCTTAAAAAAAAAAAATTAACAATGTAAGGGCAAAATAATAATTTTATCATTCTTAAATTTTGAAAAAATAAAAAATAATTAATTTACAAATCATACTCAAATGTTTTAAATATGAAAGTTTAATCCTCAAAAACGTTTGAAAATTTAAAAATCAATCTTTGGAATTTTTTGGAAACCCTAATGTTAACACTGCTTATTTACCACCGTCATGATCTTACCCTTGTGATCTCCATAGTTTAAAATTGTACTATGACACCCTTTTTTAAATTGAATTATGAACAATATTTTTAGAATGTAAATATCAAATTTAAAACTTTTAAGGGACAAATGGATATTTTCCCTTTCTTATTTTAGAAATTATCATTTTCACCCTATATATTTTTAAAATATTCTATAACTCTTATAATTTATAATATAATATTTACACTCTTGATTTGTCAATTATTTAGGAGTGTCACTATCATTCTTGAAACTATTGAAAATCATCTTGAAATTTAAAAAATAAAAATAAAAATTAAAACACTCTTAAACTTTTTTTGAATTTTCAAAAGCCCATAAAATTTTTTAACATCCCTAAGAGTTTAAAAAATTACAATTTGTCTTCAAACATACGATTATATATCATTGACTAACTTATTTAATTTTTATTAATTTAGGGTTTTAAAATAATTTTAAAAATAAAATAATAGGAATAAAATGGTAATTTCACTTCCAATATTGTATTAGTTTTTTTGAATAAGAAAACGTTATTTATGTCATTTAGGGGTAGTGAAGTGTTTTTAAGCAAAACCTTAAGTGGGAACATGTAATTTACTAAAATGCCATGAGTTAACAACACCACCTTCATAAAAACAAAGTTGACAAGAAATGGAAACAACCAAAGCAAGCTAAAAAATGAAGAAACATTGAATAATAAAATAAACTTAATGATACTGGGAATCAACACAAAAATGAATGATTCCAAATACCATTGAGCAAACAACAAATCTTCCCAATCAAAAGACTTTGAAAAATAAACAAGAATCATCATCAATCCACTAAACATGCTGCCAACCTCTCTTACCCTAGTCATCATGTGTGACAACATTGCATAACTACTGAGCCACAAAATCATTATAAAATAGTCAATATAATTAGAGTTTTTAATTGTAATGTCGTTGTTGTCCATTTTCGTCAATGATATCGATGTCTGTTGATCTCCCATTTCAAATCTTCTTATTTTTTACAAAAAAAAAAAAAGTAAAATTAAACTCGTCAAATACGTCATGGTTATGGGTTAGAGTATGATACTCTAAAGTTTGATAAGTGAAAATTTGATTTAATTTAAGAGGTATTGTATTTTTTTTTACTTTCCCTAAAATGGGAAAGAAGGGTTTTGTCTAACATTTTCCGATGGTGATTTGAAAGAGGAAGTTGAAGAGTTATTTTTTTTTTTCTTTTTAATCATTGAAAGTTCCATTTATTTTCAACAAAACAAAGTAAAATATAAATAAAAGAAGACGTTTGCCATATTTAAAATGGTTTTAATGGAAAACAGGAGAGGTGGCCTTTGAATGCCTAGTTTTTCAAATCTCACCTATAAAATCCAAAATATATAACAGTAATAGTGTTTAATTAAATATAAAATGAAATAATATCGGGCAGGCTTTGCCAGGTCGTTTACAGGCAGTCGTGGAAGCAACTTGTGCCTGTCTCTGTAATCAAATCATTTCATTTCTCCAACTATTTCATTTTTTATACTCTCCTTCACCCCCTCAAAAAAAAAAAAAAAAAAAAAAAAACCCTTCCGAATGTAGAACATTATGATAAATATTTTGTCATTTGTAGACCGATCAAGCTACGAATTCATATTGTATATATGGTCAAATTAATTTATTTTTATTTACAAAAGTAAAAAAAAATTATCAGGGAAATGATTTAATCATACGTAAAAAAAAAAAGAACAAAATAAAATGATTTTTATTCAATAAAAATAGTATGTGTAGAGATAATATGTATAATTTTTTTCTTTTAAATGGTTGGATTATGAATGAATTGGATTTTTATTCACGAAGTTATATATATTTGAAAGTTCTCCGATAAAAACCTTATTAGTAATCTCATAAATATGTGTATCTTTAGATTCACTCATTGGTCTAAAATGTTGATGTAATTTATTGTTATCGATTGATGTATACAATTTAAAATCGAACTAAAAATGATAAAAAATTCGATGATATCTTGATTATTATAAATGATAAAAAATTCGTCATCAATTGATCACTGGATCCGCCAATCATTTTTAATAATATATCAGTTGAAGAAATAATTCGAATACACAGTGATCATACTATTAAAAGGTTAATATCAATATTTTGTCGTTTCTCTATTGTTTGAACAACTATAGTGTCTTATTAGAATTTACTTATGATTTTTGAATAAATGATTGGTTAATTATAAATTAATTGTGAATTTATTCATTATCAATATTGTTTGACCTAAGTGTAATAGATTGAAGATTTAATGGCCAAAGAGTCATAATCCATAATTGGGGGCTTAGAATGAAGTTTATAAGAGTTTGATCTAGGTTAGATTTATGCACATTAATGAAGCTTTTACTTATTGGGGGACCTATATGTAAAAGATTAAAACTTTAGGGGCAAAAAGGTAATGACGGCTTCTGATGAAGTTAAAAGAGCTTGAGCTAAGGTTGGATTTTCGTATGAACTCAACATGTTCTTTAATTTAATTAGAGCAACCACCTACCATAAAATTTTTCAATACAACATACATTTTTCATTCATTCATAGACAATCTACATATGTATGTCTGAGCCTTTCAACAATTTTTAGTTGTGACTACTTTTTTATAGACGAATAGAGACCTTATTACATTATAAATAATTATCGAAGTTTCAAAAACGAATTCAGGATAGAATCCTATAAGGTAGAACCTCTAAATACAAGTTTGATGTGAAAAACACGATATATTATATATATAATACCCCTAAATTTTTGGGGATATGCCCAAGATCTATATTTTATGGTTTTAATTAGGCCAAACAACTAATTCCCACCCATGGTTTATTTTAATGATAAAATATTATGAAAAAGTTTTAAAAAGTTAAATACCCATCATTGTTCTTTGAAAAAACTAAAATATATTTCATCAAATAAATAATATTACTATTAAAATAAATTTTAATATAAAATAATAATAAAAATTTTAAAATTAATTAAAATTTTTTAAAAATATAAAAATAAAACTAAAAATTTTTAAAAAGCAACTATCACCGTTAGACGATAGTCATTGTTAACCTACCTAGATGGTCGAATTTCTATTAACAACTAAATCTGATCGTCTCCACTATCAGAGAAAGCTAAAAATGGTCAACATGCTTGAAACCAACTATTTTCGGTCATTTTAGATGGCAGAGGCAGTCGTTTTTATTATCGAAGCGGTCAAATTCTATTATCAATAGAATCAAGTAATCATTTTTGGTTACCTGATTAGGTTTATGGTGGTCACTATCATCGATAACGTTGTTAACGATGATAACTTTTTTTTTAATTTATTAATTTATATTATTAATTATTTTTATTATTTTTAATTTTTGTTCAAAAAAAAAATACTCTAGTTGGATCAATAAATAGATATTTGATTTTTTAAAGGTTTTTCAGGTCATTTAAGGAAACCTTGGGTGGGAATAAGGAGTTTGCCCTTTTAATAATTAATTTCACTTTTATTATGGAGCCACCACAGTAGTATGAAGATTGTGACCCTAATATGCAGATGTTCTAAAAGATCCAAGACCAAGTCCATGATGTTGATCTTATCATCTTGAAAGTCCAAAAGAGATAAATTAAAATAAAAAATAAAATGAAGACACAAGAGAGAAATCCAATTTTGGTTTTAATCCTTCGTTCTACTGTTACCATGCCAATTAAGGGTCACAAGAAGGCATAACAAAAAGGCTGGAAAAGAGAACAGACTGCAAGTGACAATGACAATACCACAAAAATTATAAACTTTTGGGGTAAATTATTATTCAGTTTTATTATTAATTTTATAAAAAAATTAATAATAAATTTAATAAAGGAGTGATTTTTTTTTTTTAAATTTAAAGTACGGGAAAAATCGTTTCAGCAAACTTCCCGTGGGAAGCAGTGATTGGGGGTGTATTTAATAATGTATAATGATTGCATATAAAATACCACAATAAGTAAAAGAAACAAAATGAAAAATATAATATGTGTGGACTGAGGGAGGGGTGACCGAAGTTGTGGTTTTCATTTGTTGTTGGATCTGAGAACTGGTTCACCTTTCTCTCTCTTTTTAAGAAAACAAAAACAAAAACAAAAACAAAAACGAAAACACATATAGACATCATCAATTCCTCTTTTATCATTTTGGAAAAACATTTTGCTTCTTTCTCGAACCTCCCAGTCTCCCCCCTTTCTCTGCTCGATCTCCTCGTATCTTTTTACTTCCTTTTAAAGCTTCCATTTTCGACATTTTCTCTTTCTCTCACTGTGTAGCTGCCTCTGGAGGTTTCGTGATTGAAGATCACGGATTTGAAAGCACTGTGTTTGGCGGTGAATGGAAAGAAAGTACAAGCTTCAATAAGAGATATTTTATTTTTTCTTGAATCGAATTTTCAGTAGCAGAGCTTGTATTATTGCTGTTGTTGTTATTGTTGTTGTTGAGATGTTGTATTTGAAGCAGCCTAGCGCTATTACATGTAAAAGCTGTGATCATTTAGGGTAAGTTTATAAAGAATTCACCGACTGGTGCATGCTTGTGTGATAACTTCCCTGAGCCGGTGGCTCGGGGGAGATCTGAACTGTTAATTTTGAGAAATTTTAGAGAGCGTCCAGCGATGGCGTCATCAGAGAATGGGACCTCCTCTCAGTCGTTTTGTATGCAAAAATTCAGACTCTACGCGACGCGATCGGTAATTTTATTCATCAATAGTTTCTTTGATCTATTCAATATTGGCTGCGTTTGTTGCTAAATATAATTATTATGTTTGGATTTCGGATTATAGACTGGATTTTTTTTTTTTATTGTTTCAATCTAATTTGATAACAGGATATTTAAAACGCTGTAATGAACTTGCAAATTCACAACTTGTAGTCTTAAAAAGTTTGTGCATTCAGCTGCTAGAACCTCTTGTTCATATGTTTAGCTATTATTGTAATCGTTTTAACTGGTAAGTTCTGAACATTTTTATGTTCAGATGTTTTACATGATAGGAAGAGACAAGGACAGAGCATATTGGAGAGTGCTAAAGATTGAACGATCAGATTCTTCGGAGCTAAACATTCGTGAGGATTCTACCACGTATACTGAAGGTCAATGTTCTGAGTTGTTGAGACGCATACATGAAGGGAACTTGTCCACTGGTGGAATGAAATTTGTCACCACTTGTTATGGAATAGTTGGTGAGCTTATTTTTGTTTGGGGTGTTTGCATTTTTTAAATGATTATAATTGTTACTGTGATGCTAATGGAGGTTTTATTTTACTTTTTTTTTTTTTATAGGTTTTGTTAAGTTCTTGGGGCCTTACTACATGCTGCTTATCACAAAAAGAAGGCTGATTGGTGCAATTGGTGGCCATAGTGTGTATGCTGTTTCCAAGACTGAGATGATTTCAATTTCAAATTCAAGTGTCCAGTGCAGTATCGCTGATTCTAGGAATGAGAACAGGTCTATAGTCCATTCTGTATATGAATGTATTATGTCAGGGAAACTATCAACTATCAGTATTTTCAGACATAAGTGGTGTTATAGAGAATCTAATATTTTCAGTATTTTGTGGAAACTATAGTTTTCTATGTGATTCTATGTGCCTCTTTAATCTTTTGCTAACTAGTAACTGGATAACAGTTTATGTTTCAGTTTAGATCAGTTTTGTTCTGCCAACAATATTAAAATTGTTTCAATTCTTATGTATAGCTAAAGTTTATAGAGTTGAAAGGAAGTATGCGTTGGCAAACCATCAGATAGATCATCACATTTTATTTTATTCTTGTGTATTTAGAGGCAGTATTGACAATATTCTGCAGTTTTTGGATGCAAGCTTAATGCTTGCTGTTTTAATTTGATTAGCAAATCTCTTATTACTATTTTGTTCTTTTCTTTTTTAATTTTCTTGTATTGTTCATTTAATTTATTTTCTCTATCTGGTCGTGACGTTTTGATCTGAGGTTTGTGAGGGTTTTGTTGTTGATTTGAATATTCTGTGTTTCGTTGATGGCTTAGATACAAGAAGCTTCTGTGCATGGTGGATCTTACAAAGGACTTCTTTTTCAGCTACTCATATCATGTTATGTGTAGTCTTCAAAAGAACTTATATGATACTCAGACAGGGCAGGTCCTCTATGAAACCATGTTTGTTTGGAATGAATTTTTGACCAGGGGAATCCGGGACCACCTCCAGAATACTATGTGGACAGTTGCATTGGTGTATGGCTTCTTTAAGCAGGTGAGAGTCATGGGTGGTGTGTTAATGATCTGACATAACTCAATGTTTATAAATTATGAGTGCAACTGATGCAAAATTTTTCCCTTCAAATGGGTTGCCTCATTTGTCAGTTGTTGCGGTGGATGTTATTGGCCAACCATAAATTGATTTATTTCATTTTGGAAATACTATACCTTCAAATTCTTGAAATCATTTTAGCTGAAAATGGAGAACTTCATAATCTTACCTTTCATTTCTATTTTAGATTGCTGGTTTATAGGCATATTCTTTCACTTCATTAGTTTCTTTGTTAGACTATGATTCATTTTTATTTTGCTATGTGGTCAGTTTTACCTTAATGACTTACGAGTTCTAGAACATACTGGATTTCTTTATTCAGCTTTTAATTTAATGTTCCCATCTTCTGTAGCTCATTTGACTCTTTTTCAAGTATCATTTGTTTGATGTTTTACTTATGGCTTCATGCCACATGAATATAGGACACACTGTCTGTATCTGGACATAATTTCAAACTTACCCTCATTGCAAGACGTTCTCGACATAATGCTGGTACCAGGTATGCAATTACATGCCTTTGGAAAGTTTTCAAAGATATATATTTTTTTAACCATTTGCCTAGGTTGAGAATCAATAATATTGTGAAAATTTTAGTGGCGTTCCTTTTGGTTCTTTTTGTGATAGGAAACCAAAAGGTATTTGTTCCGGTTTTGAAGCTTTAACTTGGATCCAAAATGTCGGTTATGTCTCTCAAAGTATTTTATTGGGAACACATTAGTATTAGATTGCTTGCACACACACTTTCTTTGAATAAATTTTAATATATATTAAAAGTGATCATTGATATTGGCTATGATTGTTACCAAAAAAAAAAACTAATATGGTTAGAGATCAAGATTTTTTGATTATTTGTTTTCTAATTTATCATGTTCTCTGCTGTTAACTTTATGTTTTTTTCTCTCTCATCTTTAGGTATTTGAAAAGAGGTGTGAATGAGAAGGGTAGAGTAGCTAATGATGTTGAGACGGAGCAGATTGTGTTTGAAGATGTCCCTGAAGGTTTTCCTCGGCAAATAAGTTCTGTTGTCCAGAACCGTGGTTCCATCCCGCTTTTTTGGTCACAGGAAACCTCACGTTTGAATATTAAACCAGATATTATATGTATGTGTTTGCAGTTTGTTACATTACTTAAGGTGATGTCATACATAGTTCCTTTGAATTCAAATATCTTATTCCTTGCAGTGTCAAAGAAGGACCAAAACTACGAAGCCACCAGACTTCATTTTAAAAATCTTGTGAAGAGATATGGAAACCCTATTATTATTTTGAATTTGATTAAGGTAAATTGCTTAAATATAGCATTTCATCATCTTTACAATATTATATTGGATATGCCCATTTTATCATCTGTATGACTCTGGTTTACTGGTGTAATAACTGGATAATATGTTCTTTTATGATAGTATATGGACATAGCTTGTTATGAGAGCTGTTCTTCAATTTCATTAATTATATTTTAGACCATGGGCTCGCTATAGCGTCTATGGAGCGTAGAATGGTCTATTCTATTTCATTATGTTGTAGTTGTTTTAGCTTCAACACCAGCATTTGGATTTATTATTTTAGCACTAGTATTATTTGTATTATACATGGACACATCCTTCTAAATTAATCATTTTTTTCGAAAAAACTCGTTCAAAATGCTTATGTGAACATCAAGAAGTGCAATAAAAAATGAGTTGGTTTCATAAATAGTGAAAGACCTTCAAATTATTCTGTTAATAGCAGAAAAAGAGGGGTCTTCAATTTGTCGAATTTGATTATCAGGATTTGGATAATTTTGTTTTTCTTTAATACTCTTTTGATTATCTCATCTTTCTGCTATTAACAGACACAAGAAAAGAAGCCTCGGGAATCAATTCTTCGTCAAGAGTTTGCTAATGCAATTGATTTAATTAACAAAGATTTATCAGAGGAAAATTGCTTGAGGTTTCTTCATTGGGATCTACATAAACATTCTCGAAGGTATATAACCTTAATTGTTATAGTTTCACCCTCCTTCGCCCAGTGGTGCCCTTTTAGAGAAATTATTCTTACTGTAAATATTTTTTTGCTCTTCACAGTAAAGCAACAAATGTTCTGCTGTTTTTGGGCAAAGTGGCTGCATATGCACTGACATTAACAGGGTTTTTTTATTGTCGAGTAACTCCAGTCCTGACACCCAATGACTGCGTAAACTGGCCGTCTTCTGAGTAAGTCATTACATTTCAGCAGCTTCTGGAGTTGATTTTTAATTTTCGTCTGTATGACTTGTTGTGAAGTTATGGCCAGTTGACTTGTATCAGTGTTCATAAGCCAGTCACTTTTGTAGTCTCTTTTCTGCAACTTCTTACAACCATGTTACTAATTTTCTATTGTTTTTGTTTATTTATTAATTATGGTTAAATAACAGCAAAATTGGCAATTAAATTGGATGCAGGAATGTGGACAACAGCAACTTCTCTCTCCACAATCATTGTGAAATTGATAATGAAGATGCACATAGCTTAGAGAGGAATCATGGTGGTGGTAATGGTGTTGCTAATGGAAACCAATCTAGTAAGCCTCCCAAGTTACAGAGGGGCGTGCTGAGGACCAATTGCATAGACTGCCTGGACCGTACGAACGTTGCTCAGTATGCGTATGGGCTGGCTGCTCTTGGACGACAGCTTCATGCTTTAGGTGTTATAGATAACCCTAAGATTGACCTGGATGCTCCATTGGCGGATGATTTGATGGGGTTTTATGAGAGGATGGGTGACACACTTGCACACCAATATGGTGGCTCAGCAGCTCACAATAAGGTATTTTAGGATGCTCCCTCGAAGAATGTACTTTTTATTTTCAAATGGATTTTTATGTTGTAGAGTTTGGGTCTATTTGGTTTCTATTCTTCTGTTATGAGAAGTTACTGAAAAAATATTCGAATGTATGAGTGGCAGGGGTAAAATTTTAATTTTAAGATTATATCAATTGAGTGAGGCTATGCTAGATCTCATCTATTTTGAGTCACTAAATTTGCTGATTAAAGATACAGAAAATTTTCCAGGTTGATCAAAGTGACTCTGATTGGAGTTCAACTAATAATGTAAAAGATACTGAATTGTTCCACCATCAGAACGGGAAAAACCCAGTGGTGGTTTTGAGCTTTGGTAAAGGAAAGAAAAATACAAATAATCTCACTCTAAATGTAAAGAGATGTGATCACTGTTGCCATCAAGTCAGTAGCTTGAAGCTTCCAGAGTTTCATTCTTCCCTTGTTTGTCCCTTTGACTCTTGCTGTTAGTATGTGCAAGTAATATAGCTAGTAGTTTTCTGGCTTTACCTGCTCTCTAAATGATTTGAAACTTTAATTGGATTGGTAACCTTGCAGATTTGATGAGCTAGTTATTGATTATGTGCTTCTGGATCTTCATATTGACACTCCTGCTTTCCATAATCTAACTGTTGAATCTATAATATATGATCCTCCATCTATTAATTGACCTATTGTTATGCACAGATATTCTCGGAGAGAAGGGGTCAGTGGACAGCTGCCACCCAGTCCCAGGAGTTCTTCAGAACTCTTCAACGGTATTATAGCAATGCATACATGGATGCAGAGAAACAAAATGCAATTAATGTGTAAGCAAGTTGTGTTTTCTGTACTGCTTAGCTTCCTTCTCTCCCAGGGATATGTAGGGCTGTCTTTGATTACTCATCTTTATACATGTGTATTTGACCTTCTAAGTTAATCCATCTACTTAATGACTTTCATGTGTTTGAGAAATAATAGTAGTACTTTATTGTCTGGTAGAACTATCATCTAATCAGCTGCATGTGGTATTTTTCAATTATTCATTTTGTTCTTTTTATATTAGGAATATTTTTTTTTTCTTTTTGAAGGTTTCTTGGCCACATCCAGCCACAACAGGGTAAACCTGAACCCTGGGAGCTGGATTCAGACCAACATTATAGTATGGGAAGAAATTGGCAAACAAATGTTGATGATGATGGAAGGTTAGCTGACCATACAAAGCATTTAGCTTTTTGAGTACATTTTGTTAAAGATGAAATTGAAGAAAATTGCTAATCTTAACCATTCATAGCTTGCTTATTCCTGGAAAAGATGTCATTCTGATCGCAAACTACATTCAGTACCTTAAATTTTAGGGGCCATTGTTTTATATTATATTCGCTTCAAGTGTGAGCTATTCATATCATCTTAAGAACTTTATTGCTGTAGCTTATCTTGTTTCTAATTATATATGTATTTTCAGGTCACTTTTCAAGAGATCATTTTCAGATGGAAACATTCTTCATGAAAATGGGTCACCCATGTCTGCCACAAGTGTAAAGCAGGAGCTTTTAGAGTCATCACCTGAGATATCAACTTCTGAAAGTGATATGGCATTTTCAAGGTCAGTATTATTTCTCTTTGTGGGGAGGAAGCAATTGTCTCTCAAAGAAGCAATTCTCTTTGCTTTTGTTGGATAATTATAGTCCCTTTCTTATTATTTCTGCATCCTCAGCCATTAATACTCACCTTGTGTGTCACTGATAGTTGGAGTCTAGGAAGTTTTCCTGGCTTTATGTGTACATTGTTTTGCTTTCGATTTCAGTTTATGAACATTGTTTCCGTGCAATTGTGGCTTGTTAGGGTAAGTAGAAAAAACTATACCATGTGTTGATCAAGTCTTTGCCTTCTATAATTCATATCAGGATCATGAGCCTTCTTTTGTATCGTTTTGTTAATTAGTCAATCAAATGAATCGTTGAATGATTGATGCATTCATGCCACAGCTTATTGCAATGACTAGAAGAAAAAGTTGATTTTATGTCGCATGCTAATGTTCAGACGGTTCTTGTTGAATTGGCTGGTGAATTAGCTATTAATTTTACTTGGTGTAGGTATACTCCCTCGATGCCTCGCACACAGCTGTTTGGAGATGTGCGAAGGGGCCGATCCCTTGAAAGTGGTCATCCATACTTCTCTGAAAATGGAGATGCATTCAGTTTCTCAAACTTTGTTGATCTAGGATGGCTATCATCCTCTGGAAATTCATGGGTGGAAGAGCCATATGAAAGGTATTTAACAAGCAATCTTTCTTGTCTTTATCATTTTGTTTCCCCCCTCTTGTCATTTCAGATACATTATGACCATTGATTTCTGTTTTTTGGTGGTAGATTTATTTTGTAGAACAATATTGCTGTTAAATCTGCAGATTTTTTCAATATAATTCAGGGCACAGTAAATAGATCATTTTTCAGTAAAGATGTTCTATGTGTTTGTTCAAAGTTGGCCAACCATGAATCAAGGGACAACTAGTCTTGTGTGACTTTAGCATGATAAATAATACGTATTTTAAAATATGTGCAGGTCATCACCAATTGGTGGGCTATCACTAGAGAATGTTGTGAATGGAGTAATTGGAGATGCTACGTCTTCCACCAGTGAATTTGGATCCAGCATGAAGGTTAGTACCTCATAGGCAATGCGGGGTGAAAGTCGTCCTGTCAAGCTTACTTTATGGGTACTCCATAATCACACTATCTAGATATCCCTCTTTGAATCACTGCAGTAAATTGTTCCTGCTGTTATGCTGCAGGACAATGTGACATGCATGGAAGCAACCATCGGACCATTGCATCATTTTTTATTTGGATTTCTACATAAGTATGCTAACAAGGAATTATTGCACATGTACATTAGAATCGATTCGTCACCTCTTTTTCAAAATTTCACAATCTCACATGATTTTTGTCTTGCCGTTATTTCGATGATCAAATATCTAGCAAAAAATTAATGAAAATAAATAATTAAAACTTTTAATGTTTCTATGTTGCGTTGAGTAGGGAAGGGAGCAGACTGGAACAGAAATAGAGCTATGCTATGCTGATGATAGACAGGATTCCAATGTTCTTGAAGACTATTCTGATAGCTTTGTACGCTGGGTAACTTACGGGGAAACTTTGCGCCATTGAAGTCAGACTTAAAACTTCCCCAGCCAATTCATTGTTACAGACAGCAGCTTAACAGACATAGTAGGATGCAGGAAAAAAGAAAAAGCAGCTTTATTTAGGATGTAATGGAATGGAAGCCAAGTATCCTTGTGTCCAGTGTGTTGTACAATTGACATCATTGATTCCGTCTAAAGAACTTCAACCGGAACTGATATCAAGTATAAAAAGAAGAGTAAATAGCAACCGTAAAAATTCTTTTTGGAGCTCATAATTTTCTGATTCCATCTGTTTATGGACTTTGTAGGCGTCAATGTCACTCTGTAAATATGGTACGTACATGGCTCTATCAGAGCTCCACTGTCATTAATTCTTTAATTTCGTTCATGTTGCCCTGAATTACTAACATTCAAGGTAAAATGCTTTGGAAGGACCGACAATAATTGGACTGGACCCATGTCAGACTTCTCTCATTATTTATTGGGGTGTTTTTTTTTTTCTTAGTTCTTATTGGTTGCTCAACATTTGAATTCAATGCTCTTGTCTTGAACCAAATTAATGTTTGTTCTGCATATGCACTGCGATTCGTAGGAGTGGAGTTTTTTCCAAGGCTCCCTCTTAGTTTCTCAACTTTGTAATTATGGTAATTTATTTTTGTCTGTTGGTATCACTGATTTTGGCAGCACAATTTGACAACGGTACTACTACGATAAATGGGCTATTAACCGTGGTGAGTGTGATCACTATTTGCTTCAAATTGGAAATTGAGACTAATTTAAACTGCTAGGAAATTTCGGCTCAGTTTAAGATTTTGAGCAGGTTTGTTTGTTTAGTTTGATAAACCCTAAAATATCCACACACAGCACAAAGCTTCAAAGGTCTAATTATACATCCCAGATGCTAACATAGCTGTGAGCGGATAGAGAAAGTTTTAGAAAGAGAGAGATTTCAAATTCTTAATAGTGTGTTACGGATGAAGAACAAAAAAGTTTTCCTTTGATAGTAGGGCACATGTATGATCGTATACTTGATAGGTATAATTATATGTCATGATTTTGATTAACGCAAACAGGCATACACTAAGGCACATAGTCATGTGTCTTGACTTATCATGATTACAAAGTAGATATTATTCCCTAAGTTGTTGGACAACTATTTATTCACCATCTCAAACAAACGATTGTGTGTTGACCCTACACGAGCATGCATTGGCAAGTCAATTCAAATTGACCATGTCAAACTCTAATTCCATAAGCACATCAAATTGACGCCCACAAACGAGCGTGTGTCTATAAGATACATGATCATGCGTCAGATCAAAATTATATTATGATTTTCAACTTAATCCAGACAAATTCAACATGTTAGACCCTTGGTGTTTTTATGATAATAAAAATATATTAAAAAGACTAACAAATCACTAGCATTATTTCATTCATGACCAAAAATGGAAAAACTTCTATTTTTGCAAGATTAAGGCAACACATAACCATGTGTTTTTCAAGTAGGATCATGCATAATTATATTTTAAGTTTGCAAACATGACATCGTGTCCATTGCCTGTGTTAGGGCATGAGATTTCTGGAAAAATATTTTAGATCTCATACAACTATGCATTTGTTGCACACGATCGTCTAAGCACATCTCAAGGCAAACACAATCAAGCCTTCTAATGCAACCTTTATCAGGTTCATTCGAAGCTTCAAAAACCAGTCGCATGATCGTGTTTAATAAAGACACACAATCATGCCCTAACATTTGTGAAGGAACACAGGCTCTTCAATCGTATGACCTTATCATGTGTGACAGTCAAAGTTTTCAAGTTAACGCACAACCATGCGAGTAATTTCAACGTGACCATGCATGCAAAGAATTGAAAAGGTATACTATTAGAATGACCGTGCAAGAGCACCTATGCAGCGCCAGTCATAAATGAAGTTCAGTTGCAATGGTGTATGACCATGTATTATGAAAAAATGGAATCAAACCATCAACCAGGTCATGCAAAACTCATTGTGCAAAGTTAAATTAGTCAACTTTCAAGAAGCATAACCTTGTAGCTTTGGTATACAACCATGCACAATCATATTTCTCACCATGTGTGTCTCGTATGTTGATATGTTGTGATCCCATTTAGGGGTCCAAAATTTGAAGAAACATTCATGGAATGAAGAAGCATAACCTTATGTAAGAAACATAAGATCGTGTGTGGTTGGTAGGGTTAATGAATTTGACTATTGAGAGTACTTGAGGCCAAAAATGAAGGGAGCACAACTGTACACGCAAAGCAAAAAATTGTGCATCTAAAAAATTTATTGTAGTTGTGATTTCTTACTTACCCAACGGATACAATTCAATTCCAATGGCTCCTTTTCATTTCAAGAAAGATTTCTACTATAAAAAGGAGTTTATTTGAAGTTAGAGAGGTTGGAAAACATATTATATCACTTTTGCTCAATCCTACTCTTAACTTCTTACTCTTATCTCTCACCAAGCCTCATTTGATTATCTTTAAAAGAAAGCCTTGTACTTAATACGTGTATTAGCCTACTTAGAGGCATTTTCACATTTAATTATTTGTAACCCAACTCTCAAGGGCGAAATCCCATATCATTATTGTAGAGGGTAAAATTCTCTATATAAAACTAATACAATCTTTAAGTTAAAGATAGTGAAACTTTAATTGAGTTTGATTCGAGAAGAGAACATAGAAGGCTTGTGTTCAAAGATCTAGACCTCTATAAATCAATTGAGCATTTTTATTCCCTTCTATCTTTACATTTTGCATTGATTGATTTTATATATGTTTGCCTTGTTTGATCAAATTGTTTGTTTGTTTGTTTGTTTGTTTGTTTAACTTGATATTTGGTGATTAAGTTATCTATTCTTTCTTGTTTATATCACTTTAGATTGTCCTCCATAATTTTTTTTAATAATCTTATTCACCCCTTCTAGGATTATTTTAGCCAAAAAGTTTTACACAATCAGTCAGCCCAAACTCTTTATTCATACATTTTCCATTAGGATCAACAAATCTCATGCCTTTAAGCTCAATTAACCCGTATATATGTATGACCCACAAGCTCTCTACTGATATAATAACTTTTGAATTCAAATAAAACCCAAACGCAAACCATGAGTGGCTTTTAGCAAGATATTATGATTACCCATTCAGTTGAGTGTTATCAAAGATCCTTGAGTTTGAATAATTAGACGGTTAACATACAATTCAGATCTTGTCATCATAATGTATCTTTTAAGACTGAAACATAAAAAAGATGTCTATATCAATATGTTCTTTACATGATTTGATATTGATCTAAGTCAAATGATATGGACTAAGCAACAATTGTGCCTTACTATGGTCATAAATTTGTCGTCATAGATACTAATCAGTGAATTCATATAAGATATTGTCTCGTGCTCAAAAGTGACAAATATTTAATTGGTCTACCATAGCATAAACACAAATCTTGATACAATCAAGCACCACCCTTATGATAATTTCTATTACGATGGCATTTTAAATGTTATCAAAACAGTTTGGTCTTCTCAAGTCAAAGAACCATATATACTCGTCAAATTAAGAAGATATTTCTGTACACACAAGAGACACTCTCTATATGAAATCCTCTTGCTATGATAATCTAATGAACAAGTCTAGTACGCAACATACACTCATGTTTTATATCAAGTTTTAAACAATAGCTTCAACATGTGTAAACTATCTCTATCTTTCGATAAAGTCATGCAATACTATGATAATTTTGTCACCATTATCGATACCTTAGATCTTGATAATGTTAAGACTACGAATGATTTATAGAATGGTCACTTTAATGAGTATATAGGAAAAACAATCAATTTTTTGACTCAATTCTCCCACTCTAAAGGTTATATTGTTCATACAATCATATTCATAAACCATATATAAACTAAATAAATAATATAAATATATTTTATTTATAAACAACTAATTATAAATGTACAGTAGCTCAGTTGGCTCAAAGAACCTATCATAATAGTTTGCAATTAAGCTATAGCAAATCAAAACACAAAAGGAATTTGTATGTGTTAGGATAGGGAGTAGGATGGTGGCAGTCATAGATAAGGATAATGTTAGGAGTAGTATAGTGTAGCAACCAAGAGATACGTGCCTATTTGAGATTCATACGGTTTGTTTAAGAAAGTTTCAATGTTGACTATAGAAGACGTTTTTTATTTAAAAAAAAAAAAAGAAAGAAAGAAAAAGAGGAGGAAAAAGAAGAAAAAAAAAAGGAGAACAAACTTTTCGATTGAATTATGAGTCATAAAATTGATTAATTGATATATATATATATATATATATATATATAATGATGTAATAAATAAGTAATTTACTGAAAGATACTGATTATTGAATCGAAAGTTTTCAACTTTATGTGTCATACAATCAAGTATTTTTCTTGGTCAAATTTATCAAGTGACAATAAAAAAAGTGATCAATTATAGGGATAGCAAAATGAACGATCCTTACCTAGAAGAAGTGACCTATTAACATTTATCTCATCGTTATCTTGTGTTATGAAATCAGGATCAAATTATGACCATATCTTCAATATAATGGGATAGAAAGCTAATTTCTTAATTGAAATCTGAATTATAACTAATAAAATAATAACCATTTTTATTCATTTTATAAATATAAAAGATTACTTAGAGAAAAAAAAAATATATGACAAAAATGATTATAATGTTTATCATCACTTAGTATAGATGAATATATAAAAATCACCTCAGACAGACGAGAAACCTCTCATAAAGATATAATTATCTTTACTATAGATGATTTTGTAAAATAAAATAAAAAATCCTTCTCAAACATCTCTTGTGAGCATAGCATGTTAAAAAAAAATTTCGTGTCTAATTTGTTTATATTTTCATTTATTTTTATCTAATAGATGCAAAACGTGTATAATCGATATTATTAATCTTTTTTAGGTAAAACTTAAAATTACGTATTTTTAACTGGTGACAAAAATTGCTTGAAAATTTTGGTTTTGGTCCGAAGCAAAAACCAAGTTGGTTTGATTTGAAATATTTACAAGGCCATAAGTAGAATAATAGCCTACCTAATTTGTAAAAGTAGGATATAATCATAACAGTAATAACAATAAAATTATTTGTGTATTCTTGGAAGAGAAAAAAAAAAATTCAGTAAGGCCATTGCCTTGTTTAGTGAGTGGCATGGAAGTCAATTAAGTTTGTAGGCTGACGTGACATGTCACCTCAATTCTCAAATTTTTTCCAATTTTCAGGATCACGTTTGTCACGTTGCATTTCAATCATTTGGTGACAGGTCAAGAGATTACATAACCAAAAATAGAAGTGCGATGCTGGGGCATTCCGAGAATCGAACTCGGGACCTCTCGCACCCAAAGCGAGAATCATACCACTAGACCAAACGCCCGATTCGGTACATTTAATAAAATAATAAAGTAGAGAAGACAAAAACCCATAAACAATTAAGCACTTATGCAATGTCACGAAACTTTTGCATCCCTTGTAAGGCTTTAATTGATTTTTCGCAAATTGAAAAGTTTATTGCACATCGAACTTATAAACTTGAATACCAGAGTTTGCGGGAAAAAATTCAACACAGAATTAACTACCATACTCTTTGATGAGAAAATAAAAGCACGACAATCTCCATCTGCTTAAATCACAAATAAATATTCCTGGAATCTACTGAAACTCAGCCAAGAATGGGAAATATGCGAGTAATGTGCTCCAACGGGATGCTATCAACTGTGTTTTTCTTAAGCTCTGGATGATTAAATTCATTGCGAGGCAGGACAATCAGTTGACCCCTCCCATGGCCCTTCTCAAGAACCCAGTCACAGTTGGCCTCCTGATGCTCCAGGAATTTGTCAAGCGATAGACCTTCAATGTTGATAGCCTGAGATGATCATGTTGAATCAGAAAATTTGCATTGCAAGTCAACAATGAAAGCAGTTTAAAAACAATATTTGGTTCAATTATAGAGTGAAACAGAGACTACAAGACAGACATTTTTCAGTATTCCTCAATGACATAAGTTTTTTACCAGCTACTGTCTATGAAATAAACCATGATTTTGCTATATATTGAACACACAAAGAAGTTTTCCGCAGTTCATAGGAAAAAAACACATACCTCAGCAAGCACAGGCCTGGGAACCTTTTGATAGGTCAAGGAAAGAACATGAATTGCATAGGATTGGATTGCTTGATCAAAACCTGCAATTGGCCATTTTTAAGCAATATGAATATGGAAACAAGAACAGATGTTATAGCAGTAAAAGAAAGGATCAGACAATCAACTAGTCTCAAGAGCAGAAAAATAGTCTCCATTGTTATAACGTCTAGATGCAGGAAAACCAAGGACCATCTAACAAATAAACAAAGATATCATATAATAAACATAATCAGATGAACCTCAAAGTCCTGGCTAACAGAGGTTAGCATGCCTCAGAATTCAGATTTCTCAAATGAATATTTTCTGATAAAGAAAAGCAGGAAGAAGTACCAAAATAAACTTGAAACTATATATATATAACTGAGTTTCAATATTCTTTTTTTCTTTAATGTCCAAAAATCTCAACCTTTCATAAGTGTTTGTTGTATTCAAAACTAGGAATTGTCAGACTCTATAAGCTTAGTGATTAGGAAACTTTAGAATATAATATTCCAAGTACGTGGCCCCATGAGGAGTTAAACCCTTGACCCTCATTGATTTACAAAGGGTCTTAAACAATAAACCCAACCGTTGGGTTACATTTCTCTAGAATTAAAAATATTAACCAAACATATACGAAAGAGATAAACCAAGGAAAACACCTAGGAACACACACATTTGAATCATCATATAACAACAACTGATTACCTGGAACAGATTCAACTATATGGCGACTCTTAGCTGCTTCATCCCAGAACTGACGGAATCTTCCAGTCTGCACAAATAAAAATATTGAATGAACCAATCAACCAATTCATAAACATCTACATCCACACAGAAAAAATACACACCTCCAGATAGTGAGAGAGAACAATAAGTGTCTTGAACTGCTCCTCCATTTGCTGATAACACAATCAAAACCTTCTATAGTCAGCCATTGGAAAAAATAAAACACAGAGATCGGTTGTAAACTCAATTTACAGCAAGCAAATTTTCTCAGTAAATTTATAATAGTTCCATCAATACAGACATTTAACCAGCATGTGTAAACTCCCAAATTTTCAAATAACCAGCAAAACACAGTCTCCTTGTCTCTAAATGTTCTTGGTAGCCCTTCTGTCTCTCTAAATACATACTATATGCATTAATAGACATATATTCAGGAAAGACATATACTGGACATACACATAATCCAGAAAAAAAAAAATTGCCAGGAATAACCTAAGCAAACTGAATCACAGATGCCTAACTGCATAGGTACTAGTCTGCCTAAGACACAAGAAAAGATACTGGCAGAAAAATACCACTCGTTCTGGAATTAGAAAAAGGCACAGGCTGAAATCTGGAGCTGGCATTGCCATGAGCGCCTGCTCATAATAAAATAGAAGACCAAGCATCAAAAACACATTATATGTCAATCTGAAGCAGATGTATTATGATATAGTTAGAGCAAAAGCTTAAACAGACCTTAACCAAAATGCGAGCAACAATTTGAGTACTCATTCGTTCTGGCTCAAACTGCATAAAAGATCAAGGACACTTGATAACTTAATTTAACTAAATCCTCTGCACAAAATCAACTAAAAGGTAAAAAGAAAATGTAATAGTTGAGAATACCTGATACAGGCGAAGTAGGCAAAGATTTGCATCCAGACTGTAGGTTTGTGATGAAACCTAATAAAACATAGAATCTCTTATTATGACGATATATCAACAAGCTTATTCTAAGTTTATTAAATCCAAATTCGTCAACAGATCTATCATCAACGGCTACCCATTGATAAGGGAAATGCATTAGCTTCAGGCCACATAAACAAGATTTTCACCTCTGTTTCCTGATTCAGTTTGCTCACATGAACATGATAAATATTTACTAAACTTTATCAGAAAAATACTCATTTCCTGAATTTATAACTAAAAAGAAAATCAAAGCCTTCAAAATTATTACCAAGATCTCAAATTTGCAATTAAAAAAAAAAAATGAAGTTTCTCTTAAAGAAAGTACATGACAATCAAAACGTCCACTATTAAACCTGCTGGCTTAGAACTACTACAGTAAAAGAACTCTTGAAACTTAAAACCGTGAAGGCCATGATTTAAGAGTTAAATTTATACCAACATAATAACAATATTTATCACATAATTAAAAAACTTAAAACCATATAAAACATGCATTAACAAGCAAATATCAAATACCTGCTCGTTCACATAGTTTTCGAGATCGGGAAGGATGTCGGGGTTGTATGGATTGACAGCAATCAGCTGTTCAACGGTATATGAAACCTGCTGTGATTTCTGAGTCTCTCTTTCTCTTCCCATATTTTTTTTTTTCTCAGAACTTCTCGTAACAATACTCTGTTCGATCAATAAACACTTCTGAGAAACCCTAACTGAAGATTGAGAAGCGACTGCGAGGGTTTTAGCGTAATCGGTAGAGAGAAAGACTGGCCTACCCTCTTTCTTCCTTTAGGTAAATATTTTTTTATTAATTTATTATAGGCCAAGAAACTTGTTTCCCACCCAAGGTTTGCTGAAATAACACCTTCCGACTCTTTAAAATGGAACAGAAAGATCCCACCCCTTAACCAATTCCATCCGCTAAATTTAACCGTAAAAGGGCAAAAAAGTAATTTATCATAAACTAAATCAACTATTAGAAATTAGTAAAATTAAGTTAGAGAAATTGAAATACTTTCACCATCTCAATCATGTCAAGCACTACCACCATCAATAATAAGTATACAAAGCACATTAGTTAGGATTATACACGTTACTAAAAGAAGGGCATGAAAACTAGTTTGAATTGAATAAATATTACCTGCTAGCTTTTGCCGACTAGTATGGAGATTGGTTGGAAACACCTTCTAAGATTGCTATTACAAATGAATCCTCTAATTCAAAAAAACTTAGTATAAGGGAAGAAACTTCCACTCCAACTTCCATTGTACAGGTTACTTACGTTATTAACATCCTAAATGGTCAATCCTTAACATAGGCAAAAGCACTTCTAATGGGTAAAAAGAAACTATCCTAACCTGCGATTAGTCTTACACTAAGTACTAATATGAAAGATTCTAAGCCAACCAATCCCTTTATTGCCCATTAAGATTCACTTATGATGTATTGAACCATTCTTTGGTGTGTCGTGGCTTGGGATTTGTGTTATTGCTATAAAAGAAAATTATCTATCTCTCACCTCAAAGATTTGAGAATCCTTATGTACACTCTCACTATTTTCATGTTCATTGTCACCATTAATATATGGTGCTCCTTCAACTCCACCATCTTCACCAACGATGCTTCATCCTCCAAGTCCAATTAGACCAAATTATATTTGCAACAACATAGATGATCTCCTCCACTAAACCACTTTATGCTTCAACACGTCTTCCAACAAAAATACCTTTACTTCCACTATTTCATAGGCCTCTAACACCTTATCTTTTTCCACCTACTCATCATAAAATTCCTTCTTTATCCTTCATTTGTTGGTGTCAATAGTGTTTAGAATGGTTGGAGATTTCAAAGAAAGAATTTTCACTATGGTGGATGTTCGACTTGATGGGAAAGGGTTTTAGGGTTTAATTGGTGTTTTCATTCAACAACAATAGGAAAGAAGCACAAGGTATAAAAATAGGTCAAGAAAGTGGGAAGACGAAAATGGAGATATAGGCAAAATTAACCTTGTTAGACTATGCTAATCGATAAGGGGTGACATAGTTTGTCATGTAACAATGCATCACAAATGTGGACAGACATGTGATCACATGACGATGTGTCATTTGAGTTGTTACTTTGGTGGCTTAATTGTTTATACTGAGTCATTCTCATATTGTTGGTTTTCTCTTGCTTTTGCTCTCACTCTCTTATTAATTTCAATTAAATGAAAAAAAAAATCTTATAAATTTTTTATTGTGGATAATTTCATAATATCATTCAAAAAGATAGTTTAACAATTTTATTAATAAAGATAAATTAGTAATGTATAATAAAATCAAATGATTTATATTAACAAAAATGAATAACAAGTGGGTAAATGAATTGTTTTAAACTAAAAGTTTAGTAAAAATGTGGAAAATATTATTTTATTAAAGTTTGATGAAAAATAATCACTTGAACTCTATTTAAACATAAAGGTAGAAAGGTTAAGTAAAACAATTATGTTCATATTTGCCTTTTATTGTAATCTATATTTTTAGTCATTTTTATTTAAATCTTTACTCTAACAAATGGGAAATAAAATGAATAACCAAAATAAAATATTATTAAAAGTAATTAACCGCATTAATTTTGAACTCAGCAAAATTAACCATGTAAAGTATTTGGACCAAATTACTCATACAAAAATTACATTGGAAATTCAAAATAGAATTAGCCTAAACACTTGAATCTAGAAAATCCACACAAAAAAAATGTATGAATATGCACGGACCACACGAAATGACCAAACCTGATTCGACCTAACCTAGCACGACCTAAATAATTGTCCGATGATTATCGATAGGTTTTGGTGACAAAAATGGAAAATAAGATGACCAAATTAATCCTTATAAAATTATCATTAATATGGTATGTATTTTGATAGGATTTGATGAATATTTTGGTTGAGAAAGGTAAAAGAAGTTGAACAATTTTCAACCATGAACATTGACTTTATGGCCAAAGTTTTCAACCTTTTTTTTACATATGCATACATGAATGAATATTGTGTAGGACCCACCACCACACGTACCCCTGCTGTTGAATAATACTGTTCTTTTATTTAATAATCTGAAAATTTAGGTACACGCGATGGGAATCCTACGAAAAGAAAACCTACTACTGCCATACATTTATACACAAGCGGAAGCTGGAAAATAATACAACTGAAATATACAATAGGCCCAAACTGGCCTTTTTCATTTATATACATTCTGTTCTATACATCTGATTACAACTGAGTATATACATTTACATTACATGACCCAACAGGTCTAAAACTGAAATAAAAATACACTGAAAACTGGTGTGTGGGGTCCTCTCCATCAGCCTCGGTCCACCCGCTCATAGCCAGCAGCACTTTGATCTGAAAAGGAAGGAAGAAGGAAGAGGATGAGTGATAAAGATCATCCAGTAAGCATTCCTTACTTCCCTCAACCCAAGCAAGCAACACACCATAACATGCATACCTGGTCTCGGCCCTAATCATTCATCTAGTCGCTTGCTAGCGTCTGAAATTGATTAATCTGGTTATCTGTTCTCATTTGTTTACTAATTTCATTGTCATTCATGTCATGATGTATATGTCATGTCATGCTAACTGAAAATAACTGTGGATGCATGCATTTTAAAATCTATATGTACCCGAAGATACCTGCTGTGCTGATTAGACTGATGAACACAGAGATTCGACATCTTGACCATGTGGGCTGGACAGTCTAGCTACTGGTTAGAAAGCTGAATGTGAAATGCTGGATAATCTGACTGGTGTCAGAAAGCTGAATCTCACAGATGCCCCCTCAAGTTCACCTAAACTCTAACCCATATATTAGGTTCTGAATACTGAATATTACTGAATTCAGATCCCTTGATCCTCTCTCAAGCTACATGACATGTTATGGTATGCATATGCAACTTTATTAACTGAATTCATTCTTATCTGATGCTGATTTAGCCTTAAAATTGATTTCTCATGCCTTATTAATCATTTTCATATTCATTTTCTAGAAAATGGCTAGCATACGGGCGTGTGAGCAAGGCACACGGGCGTGCTGGAGACACACACGGGCGTGCATGACAAAGGCACACGAGCATGTGCCCAAATGCAGTAGGTCATGCACGGGTCGTGCACTGGCCGTGCTGTCGGTTATGCGTGCTTCTGGAATTTCTATGCATTTCTACTAAAAATCAGGCACACGACCGTGTCCCTCAGGACACACAGGCATGTCCTCTGCATTCTGATCGTGTGTACTTCATGCACACGGACGTGTCCTCACAGAAACAAGGGTACACGGGCGTGTGTCCCGTTTTGCATTGACAACGCTTACTTGAAAATGTAGGAAACCATGGCAATCCACATCCAAATCATAACCAATCTCAAATTAACTTTAAACATGCATCTAAGGCACTTCAATAAGCATGCATATCACTTCAATTTCATCATTCATCATTCCCAGCTCATTCCACCATTAAAATCAAGCATTTCTCTCACATAAACACACATAAGCAAACAGGCATGCTTCCTGGGTGTAAATATGCATCTCAAACCTCATTTCATCTCATATCAACAAACAACCATAACATAACATGCTGGAAACGCATACAAACGTTTCCAAGCACTTACAGTTATCACATGCATGCTAGGAAAGCAAGGAGGAAGTAAGAGAACACTTACCTTTTGACATGGCTACTAGAAATCTTTCTCTTAAGCTAATCTCTTAGTTCTCTAGCTGGATTGGGAGTTGCTAGAAGCTGAAGATCTGCTCTAGGGCTGGAAGCTGCTGAAATAAGAGAAGAAATTTGGCTGAAAATGAAGTAAAAGCTAGGTGAGAAGCATTAATCTCCCATCTCTCTCTTTTCCTACCCACCTGCACGAGCGTGCAGGGCAAGGTGCACGGGAGTGCACCAAGAAAAATGAATATAATTCATTTCTTGCGCTTCGTATGATTGAAATTTCCCTAAAAGAATCATACGAAGGTCACACAGCTCTGGAAACTCACCATCTCACCCCTAAACTCTTCTAAACTCTCAATCTCTCTCTGAATCTCATTTCTAACCCCAAAACTCTACCCCTAAGGGCTTTTTTAATCTGGGATTCTACATATTGATTGTTTGATGTTGAATTTGTGGCCCAAAAATGCAAATCTATTGTCTTAAAAAAAGGCTCCATGCAAAGTCACATGACTCAGTTTTTTAAATATTTTCAAAATCATCTGTTTGGGTTTTTGTTTCCCTTGTACATGTAGCATCCCGGGTTTTCTAGAAAAGCTCTTGGGGATAGAGTTCTGGGGTTAGAAATAAGTCCAGGAATAGGGTGGGGGTCTTGAGGAGTTCAGGGGTGAGATGGTAGTTTTCCAGAGCTGAGTGGCCTTCGTATGATGCCTTTAGGGAGGTTTTAATCATGCGAAGCGCGGGAAATGGATTTTTATTCATTTTCCCTGGTGCACTCTCGTGCACCATCCCTGCACGCCCGTGCAGGTGGGTAGCAGGAGAGAGAGACGGGAGATTTATTAGATTTCTTACCCGCAGTTTCCCTTTTTCAGCTCAGTTTCTCTTGTTTTCAACAGCTCCCAGCCCTAGATCAGATTTCCAGCTTCCAGCAGCTCTCAATCTAGCTAGAGAGATCAGAGATTAGCTTGAGAGATAGTTTCCAGCAGCCATGGCGAGAGGTAAGTGTTTCTTACTCTCTCCTTCAGTTTCCCAGTTGGTTTGATGATGCTGGAAACGGTGTTTCCGTTTCCAGTTTGCTGTGTTATGTTTGTATGTTGATATATGATGATGAGATGATGATTATATGCTGATTATGTGATGATTTTCCACCCAGAAACATGCATGCTCTGTTTGTGTGGGTGTTAGTGAGAGAATTAGTTGATTTGCATGGTGGAATCAGTAGGAATAGATGAATGATGAAATTGATGATGTGTATGAGTTTATTGAAGTGCCTTGGATGTGTGATTATGTTTAATTTCAGTTTGGATGAGAAATGGATGTGTTTTGGATGGCCTTCTGCATGTTCCAGGTGGGTGCTCGAGTTGCAGAGCCGGACACACGCTCGTGTGCCCGCAGACACACGCCCGTATGCCCTGGATTCTGCAAGGGCACGCCTGTGTGCACGAAGTGCACACGGCCAGATTTGCAGTGGGCACGACCGTGTGTCCTGAGGGACACGGCCGTGTGCCAGCTTCTTTAATAGAAATACGCAGCGATTCCAGAGGAGAGCACGACCAGACACATGACCGGGGCATGGTCCCGTGTGTCTGGGCACACGCCCGTGTGCTTTGTTTGGCACGGCCGTGTGTCTCTCCTGCACGACCGTGTGCTTGGCCCACACGCCCGTGCGTCCGCCAGTTTTTCCAGAAAATGAGCATAAATGAATTGTTAAAGGTTTGGTAATCCATCCAAGGCCTAAGTGACATCAGATAACAGCGAATTCCGATAATAGTGCAGCATATGCATAGCATGACACAGCATGTAGCCTGAATGAGGATCCAGGGATCCGAATTCAGTAGATTTCAGCAGTCAGGACCCAAGTTATGGGTTTCAGTTTTGGGGTGAACTCGAGGGGGCATCTGTGGGACCCAGCTTTCTGACACCAGTCAGTCAGCTCAGCAGCAGTATTTCAGTATTCAGTTTCAGCAAATTCTAGCCAGTAGCTAGAATATTCAGCCCACTTGGCCAGGATGCCGAATCCCTGTGTTCATCAGCCTGATCAGCAGCAGGTACCTTCGGGTACAGTCAGATAGATTCAGATGCATGCATCAGCATACAGTTTCAGTTTCAGTTCAACATGTCATGACATCCATCATGCCATGACTCATTACTAAGCAGGTAATCAGTAATCAGATAACAGTAATCCAGATAACAGCAGAATAATCAGTTTCAGCGCCAGCAAGCGACTAGATGTATGGATAGGGCCGAGGCCAAGTTTCAGTGTGTGCTTGTGTGTGTGTTTGTCGCTTGTTTGGGCGGGGGAAGTAAGGAATGCTTACTGGGTGATCTTTATCACTCATCCCTTTCCTTCTTCCTTCCTTTTCAGGTTTTGCTGCTGGCGAGGAGCGGGTGGGCCGAGGCTTGCGAGAGGGGACCCCACACACTAGAGATCAGTTGTATTTTATTTTCAGTTTGGACCTGTGAGGTCATGTATATGATGTATATTTTCAGAACAGTGTAAAGAACAGTTGCATATATGGAAAGCCAGTATGGGCTCATTGTATATTTGTTTCAGTTTCAGCTTCCGCTTATGTACAGTAGCAGCAGTAGGGTTTCTTTTCCGTAGGATTCTCGTCTCGGGTACCCAATTTTCAGTTTATTAATAGAAAGAGATTTATTGTTCAGCAGTAGGGGTACTCGGGGCGGCGGGTCCTACAGTACATGCACTTTAGGAAATAAAGTCATCAATTTGCTGAGTGTTTGGTGCTAGAAAATGTTGGTTTTTCACCAAAAATTACCTCTACGAATTGGTTTATGTGATTCAAGAGTCGTATCAACCGGTTTATAGGGGAGTCTACAATATTTTGAAATTGTTGGATGTGTGTGTCACATAGAATAGAGGGAGTTTACAATTTTTTGAAGTTGTTAGATGTGTATGTCACATAGACTAAGGGGAGTTTACAATTTTTTAAAATTGCTAGATATGTGTGTCACATGGATTGGGTAGAGTTTGCAAGATTTTAAAGTTATTAAATATGTGTGTTACATAAATAGGGGGGATTTGATTGTTTTTTAAAAGTTTAGGGATATTAGTACATCTAACAAATGATAGAGGGTCTTCTAATATGCTCACTATAGGGGGCATTTTAATATAATTTAAGTAAATGTTGTATTTATTTTATATGGAGGAGGTTTTTTGGTTATTTTCAAGTTTAGGGTTTTTTTTTTCACCATTTTTGGTATATATTTTTTTTTAGATATTTTCTTTATAAAGACTTTTTTACACGTAGTTTTTATATTTTTAGTATGTTTTTCAAATAAAACATTTATTATGATCAATGTCATTTTTTTTGTGGGTTTCATTTGAATATATTTTGACATATAATTTTTGAATTTTCAATCTATTTTTTAAATAAAGAACATTTGATTTGTTTTTTTTTTTATATATATAAAATAAAATATAGAAAATTGATGCAAGGTCTAAGAGAATCCCTATAGACCGTCATTTAAAGGTGTCAATCACTTCCAGAAGCTTCAAAGATGCCTTATTGAGCATTAGGTTCGCTTTGACAACCAATCAGTTAAATTTGTTTAAGTCATCATGTTTGAACACTTGCTGGGGTTATCTAATAATAGCAAATTTAATAGTGTTTTGGTGCACTCATTTATCGAGCGATTATTGGTGAGCGAGAACAGTAACAAGTAAATTTGGTTTAGGATTAATAAAGTTGATGTATGGTTCAGTTCGTACGAGTTCAACTTTATAACTAGACTATGATTCAGTCGAGTGTCTGAGATATACATATACTTACACATAGTTAGCCAATATAAGATTATGGATAAATATTTTGTCGACATGACATCAATTACAAAAGTAGACATTCTGAATGTATTGAAGGCGAGATCATGGGGAGAAAACAATATCAACATAAAAAAGATAATGTTGTTATATTATCTTCACTAAGGCTTATAAGGGGTGGACAATGGAAAAATTATATTGAATGAGTTGTTAAATTTAATTGGTGATCTAGACGCATTCAATGTATATTTGTGTGGAGTACGCATATGGAAGGTCAATAGTTGATCATTGAGGGATTGTGTTGCTCAATTGAGCTCTGATAAAGGCTTAAACAAGATGTCCACCTCGATGATTAAACTATTATAAGGTTTCCTCTTGCGTTCTAGGTAAAATTTGGATAAACTAATTGTAAACGTACTGAAAGTTAAATAGATAGTATATTGACTAAAAAATGTGAAACTATTACCATATTTTTATTATAGTTTTGAATTTATGAGACACTGAACACACTGGACCCATGGATTGATAATATTTCCCTCACAACACAACCATGCATGTTAAGATGAAAGATTTTTGATAACTATCTACCACGACAATAGCCTAGCCAAATTATCCATTTTCAACTTTCAACCTACCACCATTTTCAACTTTACCTCAAGATTAGTTCAATGTGGTCTTCAATTCAAATTCGAACGCCCTCTCAATTATCTCAAAATCATTAATCCAAATACCAAACTCAATTATCTCAAACAATCCTCTGCCCTTTCCAATAAGTTGGTAGTGCATGAATTCATATTGAATCTCCCACTTAACAACCATCCATCTACATATCAAAATCAGTCTTTTACATGACATAATGGCCACTCAAATATCAGAGTACTAGCTTTTTGACTAGTAACCTATCAACACAATCTTTTCATAATTTGATGTCTCTTTAAGATTGAAATGTCTACCTTGGAGAGTCATTGATGTCATGGACTGACGTTCATATCAATGATCAAACAATATTGAATTAAGCAACAATTCAATTTCATTGTGCCCACAAATTTATATGGCCATTGATATCGTCAGTTTGACCTATTAAAGATATTTGTTCTCTTGCTCAAAATTGACAAATGTAGCATCCTAGGTTTAGAAAAGCCCTTAGGGAAAGAGTTTTGAGGTTAGAAACGAAATCCAGAAATAGATTGAGAGTCTAGATGAGTTTAGGGATGAGTTAGTAAGTTTCCAAAGCCTGTGTGGCCTTCGTATGATTTCTTTTGGAAGGATTCGATCATACGAATGTGCAGGAAATGGATTAAATCCATTTTCCCTTGTGCACACCAGTGCACCTTGGATGCATGCCCATGCAAGGCATGAGTATATAAAGAGAGCCGAGAGAAATGAGTCATTTTCTCACCCAACTTTCATTTTAGCCAAACTTTTCTCTCTTGTTTCAGTAGCTCCCAATCTTAGAGAAGAAGTGCCACCTCCAGTAGTTCCTGATCAAGCTAGAGAGCCAAGAAATTAGATTGAGAGAAAGCTTTCAGAGGCAATGGCGCGAGGTAAGTGTTCGCTTACCTTTCCCTTGAGTTTTCCCAGCTTACTTTGATGGATTTTGATGCTTGACTTGTTGATGAGTTGTGCATGCTTAATTGATGATGTTTGTGGCGTAAATTGATGAGTTTGCCATCCTTGAATCTTGCATGCAAGTTTGATTATGCTTTAGTGAGAGAAAGAGGTTGATTTCATAGTGAAATGCCCATTGGTTGATGCATGTTGAATTTGAACTCATATAGATGCTTATTAAGGTCCTGGGAATGTGTGTTTAAATTGAATTGGGAATTGAATGAGAATTGGTTGATGAATTGTGCATTTTCCGGCAAGTGTTCTTGTTAAAGAACAAGACACACGACCGTGTGCCTGTATGGCACAGTCGTGTGCCTTTGATTTTCCAAGAACACGGCCGTGTGCATGCTATGTGCACGGGCAAGAATTTCAGACACATGCCCGTGTGCATGCTTTTCAGTGAAAATTTTTAGAAATTCCAGTAGCTTGCACGGCCAACTGCACGACCAGCGCACGGTCCCGTGCGTCTGGGCACACACCCGTGTGTCCATGACATGCACGCCCGTGTGTGAGACAAGCATGCCCGTGTGCCTTGCCACATGCCCGTGCACCTGTAGTTTTTCAGAAAAAAAAAAAAAAGAAAAGAAAATGAGAAATAAAGAATGGGAAATTCATTTAATAGCATCAATGCTTCAGATAAGCATCAGATAAGCAGTAATTCAGATAATAAAGGTGCATATGCATACCATAACATGACATGTAGCTGCAGAGAGGATCATGAGATCTGAATTCAGTAGTATTCAGTATTCAAAACCCGATGTACGGGTAAGAGTATAGGTGAACTCGAGGGGGGCATCTGTGGGATCCAGCTTTTTGACACCAGTCAGAATGTCAGCAGCATTTCAGGTTCAGCCTTCTGACACCAGTCAGATCGTACAGCACAGTATATTCAACTTTCTAACCAGTAGCTAGACTGTTCAGCCCACACGGCCAAGATATCGAATCTCTGTGTTCACCAAGTCTGATCAGCACAGTAGGTACCTTCGGGTATATAGAGATATTCAAATGCATGCATCCACAGTATTTTTAGTTAGCATGACATGACATACACATCATGACATGAATAATAATGATATCAGTAAGTGAATGGTAATCAGATAAGCAGTTTCAGATTCCAGCAAAGGACTAGATGTATGAATAGGGCCAAGACCAGGTATGTTTGATTTGTGTGTTGCTTGCTTGGGTTGAGGGAAATAATGAGCGCTTACTAGGTGATCTTTATCACTCATCCCCCTCTTTCTTCCATCTTTTTCAGGTGTTCGTGCTGCTTTCGAGGAACGGGTGGTTCGAGGCTAGCAGGAGAGGACCCACACCACAATTTTGAATATGTACAATTTTCAATTTTGGACCTATGTGGTCATGTTGTAAATATTTTCAGTTACTCAGATATAAAAAAACAGTATGTATATATAATAAAGGCCATTGGGCCCATTGCACAGTTATGTATTTCAGACAGTAAATGTATATTTCAAATCCGCTTCCGCATGTATGTATTCAGAATGTATAGCAGCAGTAGGGATTTTATTTCCGTAGGATTCCTGTCGTGTGTACCCGTATTTTCAGATTATCAATAAAAGAACCTTCAACATTCAGCAGCAGGGGTACTCGTGGCGGCGGGTCCTACAACAAATCCTTTAGGCAATCTTTTTTCAAGATTACTTTAGGCCCCGTGTCAGATCATATCAATTCTTGCATAAGACAATCTAATAACCTTAAGTCAAGAGATCACATATCCATAGACACTGAAGCAACTATTCATATGAAATCTCTTTTTTGTAGGTTAGTCCAATGGATATGTCCATACAACGTACATACATGAGTTACACCAAATTATCTACAAACAACTTTGACACCTTAAATTTGTTTCAATAAGGTTGTATACTACTGTAATAATTCTAACTATGTTACTTGTATTCTTGGTTAAAGTAATATCAAGACTACAAATGTTTCTAGAACAATCACCTAATGTGCATATAATGTCCTCATAATCAATCACCATGCATTGAACTCTAACATGTTTGCCAAGTATGAATAGTTGTACATCTACTTAAAACTTGTATTTTCAACTTTAGTCCAATTTAGTCATGACGTAAGTCATGTCTTAGAATTAGTACATGTTAGCTTGTTTTTATAAATCATAAAAGCACTTTAGGGTCCAAAAGTTACTCACCTCGTGTAATTTAAAAATCGTAAATTGTTACAAATGTAAGAGATTTGATATCAAATTCCAGCCCATCCATGACTTCTTATCGGCAGGGTTGACAAAACTTAACTCGAACATCTCCTTGCTAGCATGCTCACCAGATTCGCAGAAGCCAACAAGTTTTGCAACGATTTCAGCACTCTCTTTTACATGTTGCATATTAAGGGGGTCTGTCCATAACCTATTCACTAATTGCAACCTTCTCTGTTTGCCTACTGGGGGAATATCCCATTTCATGTATAACATTTCTCTTTCCTCTGTTGTAAGTTTTGAGCTCACTCTCTTCGCCAGATATTCTCTTTCTTGTTTAAGAGCCTTGATGCTGCATTAATATACTTCAATCATTATGTAATTTTCGTTTGTAACAAGAAGCTTCAAAAAAATGAATATTAAAAAGCTGTAAATAAATAAATATATTTATATATGTATACCTTGAAAGAAATGAATATTAGAAAGCTATAAATAAATAAATGAAATACCTTGATGACACAGAGCATGCAGGCTCATCACCTAAAAGTGCAGGACTTGCGTTGCCTAGCTCTGACAAATGCTGCTCTAACCATGTCAACCTTCTAAGCTCAACGTCCATGTAGATTTGATCCACTGGATCTCCTTTGAATAACAAATAAAACTGTGTACGGTGTATAATTGAAACGTGGCACAAATGCCATAACATGATGATCTGCTTTCTCTGCTCCTCAAACATCAAGTGCCATGGCATGGGGGAGTGATGTATCACCTCTGTCTCCTCAGTGGCAGCATCATTGGCCTCCAGCTCTAATACCTAATGCAAAATAAATGTGGCAGAAGTATAAGATATGGTAACTAAAGTAGAAACCCTTTTTGGAACAACAATATCTCTGAAGAACTATAAAATATATGCAAGATTATTTTGACTTATAATGCTTAGTGATTGTACTCCTTGACATAAAAAAGGTGTATCTTGTTGGGATTGAATAATGACTTATGAAGAACATATGGTTCTAACCTGGCAAACTAGAAGCTGCTTCTGATATTGTAGCTTTGCCACTCGCTCTTTTAACTCTGTAACATAAGCTCTAATGCTCCGTATGTTCTCTTCAGCTGCATTCTTAAACATCCTCTGCATTTTCTTCACATCAACAGAATTTGGTTGTCTCACTGGAGTTCCCTCCCTTGACGAGATAGAGTTCCCATTCTCATGACCCTTAATAGGGGTGTCTAAAAATGACTGCGGCAATGTTCCATTATTGTCAGGTGCCTTATTCTCAGTCTCATGTTCCATTATCTTTCGAGAAGAGGAAAGCGGCGAGCACGGAGACCATATTATACTTTGCATGTTTGCACTGTTGTTCACGGAGAAAGGACGGGCTTTCTTCTTCTTGCATTGAGTCTTGAACTCTGGGGTCTTAGACTCTAGATTCTCCTCACTGTTTTGAAAAGATGAAGCGAGAATGTCAATAGATTTCTGAACATTCTCAAGCTTCCTTTCTAAAGAGGCAATCACACTTCCTTGAGAGTTCAATCGATTGAGTTCTTCCTTCAGATTAGTTTTATCTGCAATAACAACATCTTCAGGAATAGAGCCAACTGCTTGTATGTTCTTAACATCAGACAAGAGCCTCATTATGCTTTCAGCCGTTTCTCTACATCCCAGCTGATGGGAAGCAACCTCATTATGAAGTACTTCAAGTGCTCGATTTGCTTCCGCGCCAAGCTGCCTCTGCCGTTGCTCAAGCTTCCGGATTTCATATACAAGCATGGATGGATCGGTTGAAGTAACGGACTTTACCACCATTGCCTGTCTTTCAATAGCATTTCTAGGTCGAGTTTCTGATATGGGTTTATTTAAAACTGTTTGATTTTCCACTGGAAAAGAAAGACGCCTGGCTGTTTGAGAAGAAGGCCCACAATGGTTTGAACCCTGACATGGAAATAGCACTAAGTTACTGCAAACAATGGGATTTAACATAGATACTTAAGTTACACTACTGTACCTTATGCTCTTTATGTGACTTTCTTTCTAGTTCCAGTTGGGATTGTGCAAGGTCTCTTTGACGCTTAAGCTCTTTCATTTCTCTCTCCATCTGAAATTTTACTTATTTTCAGAAATAGAAAATTCAAGAAAAGCTTAAACAGAGAAAGAGGATGGGTCTTCTCATCACATATCTAGCTTTCTCTTTCTAAGCTAAAAACTGAATTATTTCCTTATGAACCAAAATAAACAAAATATATATATATTGATGGCAGAGAGCGAGAGATCAAGAGATATAAATAAGTTTGTTCTCGAGTATATTTCACAAAAAAAATAAATGCCAGACCTTCATGATTGCAGAAGCAGTCTGGCTATTTAACATCTAAAATGGCCAAACAAGCTTAAGAAATCATGTGCAATCAATAACTTAGCAAACATAGACTTGTTGAAATTCTAAGAATACATAATCTATAGAAATAAACTGAAAATTATTTGATGTTGCACGAGGGGTGTCTAGACCCAAGTCATCAGTTGTTCCAAAGCTCCAAATGTCTCTTGAGGTAAAGAAATGGCCTTTTTTTTTTGTATGATTAATAACAAAACAAACTTACCTGTTGAATTTTCTGCTCCTTTTCCAGTAACAGTGACCTGAAGCATATGGAGGAAGAAGGATCCGGACTTCGTAACTCAGCTTCAAGTCTGGCCACTTCCTTCTGCAAATGCTTTACCAGTCTCTTGTCTGAAACAACCTGAAGGAGAAAATCATCTCAACTCAGATAGACAGCAACGTGTAACGTTTGTTTATCTAGTGACAACCATGGAAAACACTAGCGTTTTGTTACATGACATTACTAGGATGGCTGTTAAAGTCAAGGACAGGTTAATGCTAAGCACCGACTACTATTTTAAAGAGAGTTTAGAGAGCTCACCATTACTTTCATGCATAAAAGTGCAAAATAGTGTCAAATATTTCCAGATCATTAAAATAAGATAAAACTAACTTGTGATGGATTGAAGTACTATACCATATTCACTTTGGCAATGTTGGTAACTTCCTTTGCGCTAGTAGCAAATGAAAGTGTATTCTTTGTTTGCTCCACATGACTCAAAGAGGGACTGATGGTACATATAATTGCTGTTAGCGCATTTCCACCTAGTGAATGCTGTAATATTCGAGTAAGTTTTGAATCTCTATAAGGTATGTGACTGCTCCTTTTTCCACCACTGCAAGCAGAAAAACAGAGCAAGACAATAAATCCTACACACTAAAATCTTGACCAAACTACTATCAACCTAAGGCATTGGCTATATGCTGGTTGTCATGCTTAAGGAAAAGTACAGTATACAGAATCTTTGTCAGAATGAAATGACAATACAGAAAATTATTAATATCATTTCCCTACCTCCATACGCACATGAGATTTTCCATATCTTAAAATCAAATTTTGAATAAATTTTTTTAATAGCATGATCATCACAAACACCCTAGTAGGTAGATACCATATCATTCATTCTTTTGGTTACTACATATAGTCCAATCTCTCAAGTTCACAAAAGATTTTTGCAACAAACTAGCCATTCAATAGCTCACCAGACCACCGCAGGAAAACTCAAAATAAATATTATGTGACAATTCAAGTTTTTAGTAGATCTTCTTCTCTTTGGAAAGCTGAACTTTCAATTTTTTTGCCTCTTGCAAAATTAAAAAGGTAGATTAATACTAGGACAACAATTATGCAGAGAGTATATATGACTGAATGGCACCCTAGGGGAGCTTCAGGCCCCTAAAGTAACGAAAACAAGTAGTTCCACTATTGTCCTTCTGCTCTAGCTCACCTCAGCTTTCTGATAACTGTTGTAAGTGTCAACAAACTGCGGTTAATGTGACTGCCTTCCTTAAGTCTAATTCCATCCGCATTTGTTTGAGAGGCACGTTCACTTCCCGCAAGGTCCACAAGATTCTATAAATTTTATAGGGCTTCAATCAACATAACTGAAGTCTTGCAGATAAAAGCATCTTATATAGATGAGATTTAGTAGGCATACCAAAGTTGCTAAGAATGACTTTACATGGCCTGACTTTTCCCGAAGACTACTCTCAATGGTCTGAAATAGGCATGATCCATCAACAAAACATGTTAGCACTGCGCATTGCATATAAACCAAAAATGTATACAACACACAAGCTAAACCAGAAATGCAATGTGTTCCAACAATTAAAAAGAACCTGATCTCCATGGTGGCTGCCAGTAAACTACAAATTGAAGGAAAAGAAAGAACTATCTCAATTTACGTTGACATAGCGAGTTGGCAAAAGAAAACCACTGCTAACGTAACAGAAGCCTTATTTGCTATGATTTCAGCAACAATTTGAATAATCAAATTTATTTAGTGAAAATTTTAAAAGAAAAGAAGGAAGGGGTTTAATGAACCAAGAAGCAGGTAAACTAGTTTGTCCCCACCTAATGGCCATTAGAAGATGGTTCCGAAGAGGCATTAAGGTCTACAGATAGCCAAAATATAAAAAATCCCTTGTTATAAGACCAGATGATAGAAACTACCTCAGCTAATTGAAAAAACCTAAAGCAGCCATAATTAGAAAAAATGAATGAGAGTTATGCACCATGTGAACAAAATTACGAAACCTATGTCTTGCAAATGATAGAAACACAGCATATTACAAAACCTAAAGCAGCTATACTGAAATGCAGAATGATTATGCACCACGTAAGAAAAATTAAGAAAATCATATCCGGACATATTAAGCTTACCAGTCTAATTATCTGATGTGATCTTGAGCTATTATCATTTAAAGCAGTTTCTCCCACTTGCCTTTGAGCTGCAGAGGAAAACATTTCCAATTTGCAGGTTACACTTGTTCAAAACATTGAAGTTGATTGTATAGTCATGTCATTAAACCGATATGAGTTAAATTAATCAACAATTGGAGTAGATATAAAACATAGGTTCACCATAGATGTTTACAATAAAAAATTACAGCCCACTGCAATAGACATTAAATAGATAGCGAAGTTTGCTCACTTGAGTGCTATCGTTATTTAGAATTTCCTTTATGACGTAAGGAAAGTACAAATATCAACAGCTTATAATCTTATAATCCTATCTATAAGCAAGAAAGTACTATGAAGACATGGTTCTTTGAATACCTTCACAAATTCCAATTAAGTGCCTTAAATGTTGGCTGTCTTGAACAACTTCTTCGACTAGCTTTTCCACGATGGTACCTTTCTGCATATAGAAACAAAAAATAACAAATATTAATGTTGAAATGTAGAAGAACGAGTAGGAAATTACTGGTCAATTTAGGAAAAAAAAAAAAAAAAAACCCTTATGTACCTCAGGATCATCCAAAAGCCGCAAGGAGCCAGACTCACGATTCAAAAGGTCTACTACGGTCTCATTGTAGATCTCCAAAGCAGAAAATTTCAAAACAAAATCCCTCTCTTGATTCTGTAAGAGTTATAGACAAGAAGAGCAAATATAGACTGAGCTCAATTTTTACTTAATCCAAACTATTTGATCTCCAGCCATTGTACTAAGCTAAGATTAAATTATCAAGAATTCAATATGTAGCTGGTAAGATTGTGAAAATTTAGTTTTCTTTGTATTAAAAATTCTCCTGGATCTTAACTTAACATGATGGACGATATCATGTAATTCAACTTGTGTAGTATCTTGCAAATCTGTCTACAGTAACCTAAATTGATGTGAAAATACTTACCTTTTTTATGTGTTCATAAATGTCCTTAATGGCATTTTCGGATATTCCTCTCATGGTGAATGTCTTACCACTACCAGTCTGGCCATAGGCAAAGATTGTTGCTGCAAATTGTTTCCATAAAGGATTAAAAGCTTGTAATATATTTCCAAAGTAATATAAAAAACATTAAAAGTTGCAGAATTATCAAAACAGTTAAAATTATGCTTAGTTACCATTAATTCCAGTTAAGGCAGATAAGGCAACATCCTTGGCCCCATCTTCGTAAACCATTTGAGTTGAGCAGGCAGGCTCAAAAACTTTATCTGTCAAATATATGTAACAGTAAACTAAAACTTCAATCAACTAATTAAATTACAAATAGAAAAATAAAAATTAAAACTAGTATTCTCTAAAAGCACGCTCAAGACTCCACAGATCCTAAGTCTATTTAGTTTGATCAAACCCAGTATTATTCTTTAAACCTCCTCTAGTTAATAGTCATCCAAACTGAAGGTAGGACTAGTTAAACACAAGGGAAACGTACCAAAGATGTAGGGGGTAGTAGGCCGTTCATGGTTTGGATTCTTGAACACAATCTTCTGGTCGTCTATGCAATCCCAAGCGATGAGATCATACATTGCTTGTTCTTTCCTATTCAATGGCCTCATACGAACAGTAACTAATATCTTCTCCCCGGTAACTTTTGAACCACCTGGAGTACATGAAGGAGTCCTCTGTATCTTACATAAAGGTGTGGCTGGTGTCCCAACCATGTTTATCCCAATCTATCCCCTGAAATCCAAAAATCAAAATGGTATAGCACTAACTAGAACTAAGACTGAAAATTGTGATTGAAAATTTTGTCATTACCAAGGAAACCATCCCTCATTATGGCTGAAAGATGGAACTTGGAAGTCGCTGAGAGAATTTTCTTCTGTCATTCAAATTTTAGCATAATGCTTGCGTTGTAGTATAAAAAGGGAACTGATCAGAGCAAAATAATTATAAATTTATAATTACAGGAGAAAATTTATGGCCGTGCTTTATACTGAATTAGCATCATTTAATCCTTAACAATATATAATATTGCCTGTAGATTACCTTTTCAAAATCGAAGGAATTTAGTTTTTTTTTTTTTTTCTTGTCTTGTTATAACAAATTAAGCTATAATAGACACCAAGTATCATAAATTATAATTACCAAAAAAAAAAGTATCATAAATTATATCATGTCAGCATTTATCAAGTCCTTAAAAACTACAAAGCATCGAGTAGTTAACAAACTCGCACAGTCAAGAAATCTGGCCTAAAGAAACATAAAAATGAAAGAGAGAAATAGTAAATAAAACTTAAATCACAAAAACTTGTTCAACTCGCAAGAAGCACATTTTTCTCTTTCTTTCTCTTCTTTTTTGAATCTTTTCGTATAATGGACAATCCAACAAAAATCACCTGAAGCGAGAATAAATAAACAAATAAAATGCAAGAACACTTACAGTGAAACGGAAGAATTAAAAGATTCAAAAAGAGAGGCGAGAAGCGTGAGTTCTTGAAGGTCGGCCCCCTCAAGTCAAGAAGTCAGTGAAAGGAAAGTGCAAGGACACCAGTTCCGTCTGTCGCATCAGAGGTTCAGAGAAGGTAAGAAAGGAAATTACTACACTGTTCTTTCAGGTTTTTGAATGGAGAAAATTTTGACAGATTTGAAGAGAGGGAGAAGAACAAGTAACGGATAGTCCTGTTTTTTGTTGTTTTTATTATTATTTTTCTGTTACTTTTCCCGTTGGGTGCGCGCACCTGAAGGGGGAAGCGTCGACATTTTGAATTGACGGATTTAATTAATCGCCAGACACGTGTGCCAATCACGTGCCACCACGTTTCATGGCCCATTTCGATAAAAAAGTTTACCAAGAAGCCCAATGTGAGCCCAATTGGTATTGGATTCAGGACAAAAGATCCAATTCGACCAAAAGACCCACAAACATCAGGCCCAAACACACTAAAATTTGGTCCCAAAGAATAGAAAGTCTGGATCACCCGTCTATAATTACAAGTCTAAATGATTACAGGCTTTCGAATTTACTCTGTCGAGGCATTCCTTATTATAAACAAAAGAAGAAAACAGGTTGAAGCAATATTTTAGAAGAAAAAACGTTTCTGAAAAAAAACGTGATAGATTATTTATAGAGAAGCGTTTATGGTCTCAAAAAACATTTCCAGAAGCACGTAACCAGAAACTAAAACCGAATTTCTTTAGAGCCGTTGAAGGCGCCCATCTTTTTCATCCTCTCAAATTGGACGATGGACATTGGCTTGGTGGGGACGTCTTCATTGACTAAAAACAAGAAAGATGTATTTTACCTCAGATTTATTTTCTAAATCAAATATCATTATAAATTGAAAAAAAAAATCGTTATCACATAATATTCTGGCGTAAATTGATGGGATTGAAAAGTGGGCAAAAGAAAACAGAGATGAAAAGAAAGAAGAAGTCAAATTATGGGTGGTTTATAGGTTGGTGTTCTTATTTTATAGGCACAATGCAATATTCAAAACCAGGGGTTTGGTGGAGAAAATATCCGACGCCTTTTAGGAACACAAGTTGCATACAGCGAATTATTAGGTATGAGACAAAAGCCTCGCCCACTCCCACACCCAGGCCAATCAATTTCAACGTGAAATGAAAGGATAAATTGTTGAAATCAGAAAACAACCCTTTCCCTTTCCCCTTTCCCTCTGGGATGTCTCTCTCTTAGAAACACTTGCATTGTCCTTTTCCATGATGCTTTGCTTCCCAGTTTGGCTTAACCAATGTTACTCATATTTCAAGAATTATTGAGAATCTTAAGATTCAAAGGAAAGGAGGATAAGGAGATAAAAACTAAGAAGAAAACCAACCAGAATACTTGGACCATGACAAGTAGCTGGCCACGCTCGCACGCGCCTTAGATCCGTGATGATCGAAGATTAGGGTATAAGACTAGTCATAAAAAGCGCAGCCCAATTTCAGAGGCCAATAATGTCGCCCATCCGATTGAAATTCTCTTAAATTAATTAAAATGTATTGCTTCAACACCACGCAGGCAGACGCCTGTACACGTTGACCATAAACTCCGTCGAAATTCATTTCTGCGGCAGAGATCGAAAGGAGAATGAGAATTTATTTCATTTTATTCCAAATTAGGGTTGTATTAATTCCCCTCCTTTATTACCCTGTTTAGCAAGTGAAGGAAGATATTTTTATGAGAATGTGTGGTGAAGGCATCGGCAATTCCAAGCTTTAATTTTGCTGAGTTCGGAAGTCGTGTGTTACATTGAGTTCCGTTTCCGTGACTCGTTTGACTTTCAGTTAAAGTGCGCGTTAGGCAGACCAAACTATCTATTACCCTTCTTATCCAGCCAAATAAAAACCGACCTCATTGAGAAAGGGGGCTCACTCTACGTCCCTTTCTCACTTAATTCTCCTCTAGCAAATTTCCCCGCGCTACAACATAGGAAGGTAGGTGCCGAGCGAAATATTAGACTCGTTTTAATAAAATAAAATAAATTTAAATTGATTTAAATATTATAATTTAATATTTTATGTAAAAATTATATGAACCTTTTTGAAATAGAACCAAACAAGAAAAAAATTAAAAAAAAATCATAATTGAAAAAGTTATTTTAATCAAATTTTGGAATCTAAAATATTTTTACATTTTTCCTTCTTGAGAAGATATTTAAAATTAAATTATTTTTTAATTCTCTTTTTTTAATTTGTCTCATTAATATCAAACATATTACTCTTTAATGGTCACGCAAATATGGTACAGAAAGGGATTATGGTAAAATTGTCATTCTAAAAAATGAATGAAAAAATTTGAATAATAAATTGAAAAATCATCAAACAAAAAATAAAAAAGTATAATCGATCAATATAGATTAATCGATTGACATAAATGGATTTGGATTTTTCGATTGAAAAAAAGCCAACCGCTCTTCCAAGATGAAGTAATTAAAAAAATAAATAAATAAATACTATCGGATGGATACATCTAATTTTTTAGTAGATTTATCTACTCTCACTTTTTGTTTTACTATCACCTTTTTTTTATTTTACTTTGTATTTTTCACTATTTTTTTTCTTTTTTTTTTTTTCGGTGTAGACAAATTTACTATTATTTATATTCATGGTAAATTTTAGTTTTTAATTTTTGGACTTTTGGTTAATATACAAAGAAATTCCATCAAGTTCATCGACGTTATAAAATCATGGAAAGCTTTCCATAATCTTTATTGAATATTTTTCCCTATACCTTGTCATAATCTCGACAGTCCCCATGTATCCGCCCTTCTTTTGTTTTGAAACTGTCCCTTAATCCCCGTATTTTTGATATTTTCAAGAAGACCCGCTAATTTTGGAAATCTTATTGATCAAACCTTTAGTTTCATCAATAATTTCGTAAATTTAATTTTAAAAAATTAATTTCTTGACATTGTTGTCATATTTTGGATATTATATTTGATTAAATTGTATTGAATATTAATCAATATAGTGTTTTTTCCAAACTTACACAGAATGATCGAATCATACGAAAGAAATCAGATTTATGAAAATTCTTACAAATTAAAGGGTGTTAAGAAAATGGGTCAAATATATGGGGATTACAGTGATATTTACAAATAAATTTAATTTTAAGTATTATAATAAAATGCATATTTTTATAAAAAAAAAAAGAGAGGTAAGGGTATAAACCCTGCACCAAAATTACATATACATGTTTTACGAAATTCACTTAAAATTTAACAGAATGAGGTCCAAGTTGAGAATAGAAATAAATAGGGAACGTATGAACGGACCCCACAATGACAATGACATTCCGTACCCGGACAGCTAGGCAAGCCAACCAGACTGGGGCTCCAAATGGGATGAATAGCTTCTCTGACACCTCATTTTTATCCTCCTGTCTCAATTGCCACTTCCATGTATTTTCTCAATCACAGATCCACGTGAGTTGATCTGGGCCTTTTTTTTTTTTTTTTTAAATGAAAAAAATAATAGATAAAATATTTTAAATTCTAATCATATCCTATCGAAAAATCTCATATAAACATTTGGTCCCACGGATACTTATGACAAAAAATCTTGAATAAATATATAATCTTACAAATATTTATCAAATAAATTCATAGCATCTCAGAGGATTCGACTCTTTGCTTGGTGTTAAGCATTTACCCAAAAAATAATAATAATTTGGTTGTATTGTATGTATTGTTTGGGGTTATAGGTTCGACTAATTCCGAAATCAATTCAAAACATCAATTATAAGTAATATTATTTTGTTATAAGATTATTTATTTTGTTATTAATATTATTTATTTTGTTAATATTTTATAATCATATTATATATAAGTTCAAACGAGTGTAAATTCAAATTATATATTATAGATTTAAGTCCAATTTAAATTTGTTAGTCTTCAACTTGATTTGAATTCAGAATTAAGTTTGGGTTGAGCATGTAAAAATAGATATGATTAAGACTGGATTCGAATCAAATATATTCAGATTCATTTTTAAGTTCGGTTTGAATAAATCTAAAACGAAATGTACGAATCTGAACACGAATACAAATCTTAATAGTAATTTTTTAAAATCAGTGAATACGAGCTCGAATCTAAACTATACGAATCGAATATGAACACGAATCTGAACTTAAATTAAAAATTGTTTAATTATATTTTATTAATTATAATTTTTAATAAATATAAATACAAATTATACAAATATGAATCAAATTATACGAATCGAATATGAATACGAACTTTGCTATAAAAATATTTGATGAACACGAATATGAACTCGAATCTAAACAATACGAACGAGTCAAAAAACGAACATATATCTGTTCGTATTTGATTCGATTTGAATTCAATCCTATATATGATACTAATATAATTAGAAGGAAAATTAATTAAATTGACTTAATTTTAAATATTTCAAATTAAATTTGCACATTTTTTAGGTGTAAAATGAAAATTATCTTAATCTCACGCATACTTCAAATTCATGCACAATGGGTATTGTGCAATGTATTATTTATATGCAATTTACTATTATTTGTACAAAAATTTGTCAAAAATCATTGAAAAATTTAGTCAATAAATCGAGTTCAAATATACTTAAAAAGTGATTATAATTTAAAAAATATCGTCAATAAATCATGAGTTAATAGTATATTACGAGCAATCAATAAAAATTGAATCAATTTTTTTGAAATGATTAAAATCACGTCAATCTAATTATTTTTTTAATTAAAATATGCACTAAAGTGTTATTTTTAAATTCGGATAACATATATTCATATTTATTTTTAAATTTGGTTTAAATGCATTTAAAATGAATTACTCAAATCTGAATATGAATACGATATTGAACTATAGATTCGAAAATTTATAAACATGGATCATATGAATTGAACATTAATCCAAACTTACATTGAAAATTTATTTTATCAATTATAATTTTTTAATAAAATATAAATACAAATTATACCAACTGAATATGAATACAAATACAAATCTAAATACAAACCAACCCTAACTACAATTGGGCAATTGTAGTTTTAAAATAGGCTAACATACTTATTCCCATCCAATGCTTATTAAGATTATAAAATTAAAAAAAAAATTCATTTATCAATTAAAAATTTTATAAAATTATTATGAAATAAAATAATTTTTTATCCTAAAATTTTATAAGAATATTGTTTTATTTTGATTTATGTTAATTAAAATTAAAAATTTTTTTTTTATTAGTATAAATATATATATAGTCTTATGATAAATAATTATATACTTAGGGTAAACTATAATTTTAAAATTTTTTATGGCTTTTTTAATATTAAAAAAGATTGGAAGTGTCTTTTGAAAATATACAAATTTTGGAGATGTCTTTAAAATTTTCGCATGCCTCTTAATGGTTTTAAAATCGATAATTACATCTTAAAAAACATAACAAATTAAAATTGTAAATATCATATTATAAATTATTGAGATTATTATATATTTTAAAAATATATAAATAAATTTGATAAATATTAAAATAAGATAAAAAATGATATACTTACCGCTAATAAGTTTAAATAATAACGTTTATATTTTAAATAATTTTTTAATCATAATATTTAAATAAAAGTAACATATATTTGAGGTAAAATATATTTTTTAAAAAATTTAGGGTTTTTTAAATTTATAAAAATTTAGGGTAATTTTTAAAGCTTTTAATTTTAATATGCTTCTTAAGGGTTTCAAAACCGATAATTACATATAAAAAAACACAAAATTGAAATGTAAATATCATATTATAAATTATTAAAATTTTAAAATATTTTTAAAATGTAAAGTAAATAAGATAATTTTTAAAATAAAAAATAAAATTACTTACTTATTTTTAATGAGTTTAAAAAAAGTGATGTTTAAATTTTAAATGTATCTCTGTAATAATATTTAAATAAAATAATATAAATATATTTGATGATTAAAATTTTAGGTTGATTTTTTATAAGGGGAGATGAATTTAATTTTTTTTAACTAGACGGACAGAAATTGTTATTTTATAAAACCTTGGGTAGCAAATTGTGTTAAAACCTTTTAAAAATTTGTACGGCCTGATGAATAGATAAGCCTCTGAACTTCTTTGTCGGTGTAATTAACTTGCCACGTCAGACAGTGACGTCCTCACCCAAATTTATCCAATCCAATTTCACACTTCAGTTGTCTCGCCCTTTGACACGTCACATTGAGCTCTTTACCTAAACTTGATTTTCATAGGCTGAGCCCTCTTCCGTTGCAGGCGCTTTCCGAAAGGCCCAATCATCTATCGCCACGTCATATAAAAAATCTTTCGCTTTGTTCGCATTGCCTGCTTCTCCGACCAGCTGACCGTGACTGGCGCGCTGTAATTAAAAAAAATAAAAAATTATAATCTTTGTGTGGGAAATGACTTTAAGCGCCCCGATGTACAGGAAAGTGGGTGTTGGCGCAGACAGCACTTCCAATTAAGAATCAAAACGTGACTGAAGGCAAGGGCAATATGAATGGTGGTTTAAATATATAAAACAAGAGAAGATAATTGAGTCAATTCCAACAAGAATCCATAGGAAAACCACAAGAAAAATAAATAAAATAATTAATTGCGTTTAAGTTTAACAACAAAAATATGGACGGGGTGGGTGGGGAAAAGCTGTTTGTGAAAGGAACATGGAAACCGCAGGCAGTAATAATGGCGGAAAGAGAGGCAATGTGAGAAGGGAAACCCAGCACCCACTCTTTTCGAGCATGTATAAAAGCCTCCCTAACCTCATCTTCTTCTTCATCCCATTCGTAGATCCTTTCTTTCGGCGTTAATTCGTCAGAGATCTGCGTTCATTTTGTTCGTTCATTCTGTTGATTTTTATTTCGTTGTTGCAGGCGTTCCCAGGTAAATAAAATTAAAGTATATTCCTTGAAGATTCTCCGTCTGATAGGGTTCATTTTGAATACTGTTCACAGTTTATGAATTATTGTGCGCCGGTGAGGGGTCATACTGCATTAAAAGCATAAAAAATTTAGCGGCTAGCAAGAGGTAAAAAAGGTCATGGCTGTGATGATGATGGTGATCAGACGCTCACCAGTCACCAGTCACCGGTACCTAAGAGGCCCCACATTATGCATTCACTGGTCTCTCTGTTGACCCTACATCGATCCTTTTTCTTCGTCGTCACTCTCTGTCTTTTGATTGCTTGTTAAGTTTCTTCAACCGTAAAAATATCTAACTCCATTATTCACTTTCTTCCTTTCTTCTTTTGAATTTGATCGTTAGGTTATACTAACAAATATTTCTCTAGTTTTAAGCTCGGTAAAGGCTAACTGTTGCTTTATTTTAAAATTTACTGCAATATTTTCTTTCCAAGTTTGTCTGCGAAATTATTAAATTACCGTCGAACCAGTTACTTTATTACTTTCCATAACAAAATTGATGGCTTTTTTAACATTTTCGGGCTCTCTAGTCTATAAATTTCAACGCCAGACTCCTACTTTTCCATTCGTTTTTTCTTTCTTCCTTGCGTTGTGCCGTCTCTTTATTTCATTTAGGTGCTTTATTTCTCTTCTTCTTGCTCGTTGTTCTGTTTATTTTATATTACGAGCACGCCAACCTCTTTGAGTTTTATTTCATCTGGTGAATGTTTTGATGACAAACTGGAAGTCTGTTTTCCTTACAGTAACACAGTTCTGGATCTTAGTACGGTTGTTTGTGATCTTATTGTAGATTTCTGAAATTTTGTTGGAACAAAAAATTGGGCTTCAAGTTCTGTTGCTAGTCAAAGTTATTTTCTGCTTTTTCACATGATTAGTTGAGAAAAATTCTTGAACATGGCAACCATGCATGCAATCTGTTACAGAGAGATCTCTGTTTAAAATCTTAGTTGAAGTGTGAAAGATTAGACCTTGATTAATAAGTTAATGTGGTTGGTTGGTGAGAATAAGGTGGTAGGTTTTGAATTCTCAAATTTTCTTGTAGAATGGTATAATCTGAGGTTGGTTTTGACTTAAATGATGTTTATCCATAATCCAACTTCCTATTTAACCATATCTTTGTTTGGACAAATTTCAACGTGTTACGTGCACTTTGATCTTCTGCTGAAGTAGTCTGAGATTTTTGCTACTGTTGCTTGTTCAGAAAGAATGGCCGAGCGTGCTTTGACTCGAGTTCACAGCCTCCGTGAACGTTTGGATGAAACTCTTTATGCCCACAGGAATGAAATCTTGGCCCTGCTGTCGAGGTAGTAAACAAAATTCTTTGTATAAACTAGTTCTCTGAAGAATAAGAAAAATATGATGAGTTCGAATATTTATATTGCAGACTTGAGGCTAAGGGGAAGGGGATATTGCAAAACCATCAACTTATTCTTGAGTTTGAAGCAATCCCTGTGGATAATAGAAAGAAACTGAGTGATGGGGCATTTTCTGAAGTTCTTAGATCCACTCAGGTACATCATCAACTTCGTTTCCTTTCGCTAGTGCTTTGATTCTTTTTAACCGGGTTTAGTTTCTTATCTTGTTTTTACTGATTTCAGGAAGCAATAGTTTTACCTCCGTGGGTTGCACTAGCCGTGCGTCCGAGGCCTGGTGTTTGGGAGTACATTCGTGTGAATGTCCACGCGCTCGTTGTTGAGGAGCTACGTGTGGCTGAATATCTTCACTTTAAGGAGGAACTTGTTGATGGAAGGTAATAAACTCTGGATTTGAACTTGATCCATGGATCTCTTTACCCCATCTCCCTCTCTCTCTCTACTGAGTTTTGTAGCTTAACATGAATTTTTGTTTTGGTACTGCAGCACCAACGGCAACTTTGTGCTTGAGTTGGACTTTGAGCCATTCACCGCATCATTTCCTCGGCCGACCCTTTCAAAGTCGATTGGGAATGGAGTGGAGTTCCTTAACCGCCACCTTTCTGCAAAACTCTTCCATGACAAGGAGAGTATGCACCCACTGCTTGAATTTCTCCGAGTCCACTGCCACAAGGGCAAGGTATATCTGTTGATATTCAGATATACTTATTCCAGGATGTGAAGATTTTCATAAGCAAGTGACTGATGTGCTAATTTATTAATGTTTTGTGCAGAATATGATGCTGAATGACAGGATTCATAACCTGAATTCTCTTCAGTATGTTTTGAGGAAGGCCGAGGAGTATCTGTCTACCCTGGCACCAGAAACACCCTACTCTGAGTTTTTACTCAAATTCCAGGAGATTGGTTTGGAGAGAGGGTGGGGTGACACAGCAGAGCGTGTTCTAGAGATGATTCAACTTCTTTTGGATCTTCTTGAGGCACCCGATCCCTGCACTCTTGAGACTTTCCTTGGCAGAATACCCATGGTCTTCAATGTAGTCATTCTCACTCCCCACGGATACTTCGCCCAAGACAATGTTTTGGGTTACCCTGACACTGGTGGCCAGGTACTGAAGTTGACCAGCCTAGATTGTCGTAGGTTTTGTCGGTGTTATGTTTTGTTAACCAATTTAAGTTTCTTTCAGGTTGTTTACATCCTGGATCAGGTGCGTGCCCTGGAGGATGAGATGCTTCTTCGTATAAAGCAGCAAGGACTTGATATCACTCCTCGCATCTTGATTGTAAGTTTTCTCAAGTTCAATCGGATATACGGGTTCCCCGTTTTGGTCGGTTAGTCAAATACTTAGATCTGTGGTTTACTTCAAGAGATCTTTGGATCAGATGCCACTCATACGAAAGTGGAGGATGTTGGGAAAGGATCTGGGTTAATTTCCAGTGTTAGTTTCTTTTAATTTATGCAATGTTGTTTATGAGGCTAGTTTCCGTTTGTCATACACAGATTACTAGACTGCTTCCAGATGCAGTAGGGACAACTTGTGGTCAGCGACTTGAGAAAGTGTATGGAACTAAGTATTCAGATATACTCCGAGTTCCCTTTAGAACAGAGAAGGGAATGGTTCGTAAATGGATCTCAAGATTTGAAGTCTGGCCCTATCTAGAGACTTATACTGAGGTAACAAAATTTCATTACGAATATAATATTTCACTAATTTTGATTTCCTTATTTTTCTTGACTAATGAGCTATATTCTTTTTGATATTACCAGGATGTTGCAGTTGAAATTGCTAAAGAGTTGCAGGGCAAGCCTGATCTTATCATTGGAAACTATAGTGATGGCAACATTGTTGCTTCTTTGTTAGCGCATAAATTAGGTGTTACACAGGTTTGTTATGGAGACGTATAGCTGATATCTCTGGTTATTGCTACATTTATGCCCCTTTCTTTTTGTCATCCTGAAGACTGATATTTTTCTCATGTTTCTTCTCTACTTTGCAGTGTACCATTGCTCACGCCCTTGAGAAAACAAAGTATCCAGATTCAGACATCTATTGGAAGAAGCTGGATGACAAATACCACTTCTCTTGCCAATTTACAGCTGATCTTATTGCCATGAATCATACAGACTTTATCATCACCAGTACGTTCCAAGAGATTGCTGGAAGGTCAGATCTCTTTTACACAATATACGATATTATTTATTTTTATATTAGTGGTTCTATTATCTTGAGCTCTAACACTGTTACCTTTGTTGCCCATTTCAGCAAGGATACTGTTGGTCAATATGAGAGTCACACTGCTTTCACACTTCCTGGACTCTACCGTGTTGTACATGGTATCGATGTGTTTGATCCCAAGTTCAACATAGTATCTCCTGGTGCCGATATGAGTATATACTTCCCGTTTACTGAGGAGAAACGAAGGCTCAAATCTTTCCACCCAGAGATTGAGGAGCTACTTTACAGCCCTGTTGAGAATAAGGAACACTTGTGAGCTTGCCTGGCTTGTGTTATAATATTTTGTATTTAATGTTTAGCTAAATTGATAACAACAGTTAAATTATTAGAATTGATTATCATTAATGAACTCTTTCCAAACAGATGTGTGCTGAAAGATCGGAGCAAGCCTATCCTATTTACAATGGCAAGGCTGGATCGTGTAAAGAATTTAACTGGGCTTGTGGAATGGTTTGGGAAGAACAAGAGGCTACGTGAGTTGGTTAACTTAGTGGTTGTTGGTGGTGATAGAAGAAAGGAGTCCAAAGACTTGGAAGAGCAGGCTGAAATGAAAAAGATGTATAGCCTCATTGAAACATACAAGTTGAATGGCCAGTTCCGATGGATTTCATCTCAGATGAACAGGGTCAGGAATGGTGAATTATACCGCTACATTTGTGATACAAAAGGAGCTTTTGTGCAGCCTGCTCTTTATGAGGCCTTTGGCTTGACGGTTGTTGAGGCCATGACATGTGGGTTGCCGACATTTGCAACCTGCAAAGGTGGTCCTGCTGAGATCATAGTGAATGGAAAATCTGGCTTCCACATTGATCCTTACCATGGTGAGCAGGCTGCTGAAATCCTTGTTGACTTCTTTCAGAAGTGCAAGGCGGATCCATCTTACTGGGACAATATCTCACACGGCGGCCTGAAACGTATTGAAGAAAAGTTAGTGCACTGCCATGTGTATAAGCTTCTGATGAGTTTGTTTGAAATTTCTTCTGAGGTTTTTTCCTTTTTTCTCTCAGGTACACATGGAAGATCTACTCTCAAAGGCTTCTCACCCTGACTGGAGTTTATGGCTTCTGGAAACATGTGTCTAACCTTGACCGTCTAGAGAGCAGACGCTACATTGAAATGTTTTATGCCCTCAAGTATCGTAAGCTGGTAAGATTCTTTGAACAAAATTTGGTCGGTGAATTTAGTTTTATGCAGAGCATTTTTCTGATGATATTGCATGTTTTTCAGGCTGAATCCGTCCCTCTGGCTGTTGACTAAATGAAAGCCGAGGAGGTGGGTGCAAGTGGAGATTTCAGGGTTTTGAAGAATAATGGTTGTTAGGGAATTGCGATTGGACAAAATGGAATTGTTTATTTTGGTCTGCTTTCATTTCATTTTTTTTTTCTCATAATTTTTCTTTTTTTTTCCTTTTCTGAGCATTGTTTGTATCGGGGTGTTGAGCCCATTAATTCTAGTAAAGTTTGTGACTTTTGTCCAATTTTCTGCATTAATTGCCTTGTTATTTATGGTAATATGGTAAGCATAATTTTTATTCATTTCACTCAGCAGGACCAGATGTGGAGTTTTGCCTGGATCATCGGAAGTAATACACATTAACAATCAAAATATTTGATTTTCTCTGAACATCCACCTTGAGTTGAGGTGTATGATAGTGCCCCGTCAAAGAAAGGTTTTGCCTATTGTTGAATAAATGGCCATCAGTGTGTGGCCAAAACTAGACAGAAAAGAGAATAAAAAAGCAAGCTGTAGATTGCACTACAATTTGATAATGTTATGTTTCCTCCAGGCTAACATGGGTTGCGTCCTCAAACCTTTACTTTTGAGGTAGAAAGAATGGTTAATTCCTGCTCTCTTTGCACTGATGCCGGGCCCCGGCTCACATGCATTCTCTAGGCTCTGACTTCATGAGGGCCTGTTTACAGATTTTGTGTTCAGACCAGACGACAGCCAATGTTTCCATCATAGAAATTGGGTTCAATAATACAACCCCATATATATATATACATATATCAAATGAAAAAGAATGGAAAAGTAAAAGAATCCCAATCCTAGCCTGCTACAGAATTAAAAGCCCAAAAATTGCTTTTATATGATTTCCAAAATTGAAAAATTTACAACCATCTGATGGCGGCTATAGGCGCCAAGAATCACTCTAATTTGTACACTTCAACACAAACATGGGAAAATTTGAAAATATACATTTCTTTCCTACTTAGGAAACTTGTCTTTGTTTGAATTTGGTATTTGATTTTCTGGGTTCAACAACTGTACACTGTGATCAGCAGCTTTGCCTCTGATATCTGCAAGCGTTGACTTTGCTTTTGAGATTTTGCCATTTTAAACAACATTTAACATTTTACTCTGTACTCGCCTTTCTTCCTCCTAATATTCTTTCAACCCCAACATCAAAAGTAAAAATTGATGGAAGTTGCCAAGCGTCCATAACCTAGAAGGTCTCACCAGATCTAACATTGAGACATTCTTCTTGATGTAACTCAACCATTGACAGCCAGATAATTTTGTTCACTCCCTAGTGGTCCTTCTGAATTTATTCCTTTCCTAGAGGCTGTCTTGGATATAGAACGACTGCCAATAATAAACAGATTGCAAGACCAAATACTCCTCTCAACAGTTGGAATGGGTGACTTCCAGTTACCCAAACAGGGAAATTCGGATTGTATGTTAGAAAGCCACCATTTTGTAAAACAAAACTTGAGGCCATGATCCCAGCACGCAAACCAATTGGAACAGAAAGGCTGCCTGACTTCTTTGACGAACACCTGCCAGAGCCAAAGATCATAGCCAGAGTCCTGGAATTGCCTCTGGAGACCTGAAATCTCAGTGGCAAATAACTATGAGCAGTTCGTAGAGTGACTGTCATAACAATTGTAGAACTCAATGCAATACAATACAATACAAATTAACATATCTATAGCAGAAATTTTGGAGAAAACAAAAATCAACAGGATGATCAATGAATTGCATGTAGTAAAACACTATCATATCGTAAGGATCATTGCATTAATTAAAGCTAGCAATAAATGGAGGTTAGGTCAGCAAAATGTGAATATTAGCAAAATATATCATCTCAAGATTCACAATAGAACAATACAATTTCATCAAAGACCTTTACTTGGCATGGATGCTTATTCACTGTTAGATTAATTTGTCAACTGAATTTTAAAACTAAATTTAGATCTGAGTGAAATTTTAAGGACCTAAATAAAAGCTAAACTTTCTTGTTACATGTCTTTAGAAGGGCCTGAATTTTCAAGATAGGACAGCCAATATAATGCTAACAAAATGGGAGATAAAGGAAAATCAAGAATATAAGACTAGATTAAATTCTTCAATTCCATATGAGATAGAGAATGGGAAAGTAATGACAAAAATGAAAAAACAAGAAAATTACAACAATATAGTGCTGCAAAATATGATTCAAAAATACCTCTTAAATAGAGAGAAAACCAATACCGATATTATGATTCCTTGATAATAGCAATTTCTTCAGATAACCATGACCTGAATAGCAATTCTTCAACCAGTACAACGGCAGTTGCTTCTATGATACCTCGACATGCCAGCAAAAAGGATTTCCCACACACTCTGAGCCATATCACAGCATTTAAAGGTGATGGAATATTTTATGGCCAAGAGAAACTCACACAACCAAGTGAAGTATTTACCGATTGTAGTAATAATACAAGCATGACACCTGCAACAAACCCTTTCAACAAATTTTGGACCTGATAAGTAAAAAGCTCAATGTTAATTCTTTTTCCAAGATAAGAAAGCCAGAGGATGCATATCTGTTAAAGACCATAAGGTTGCATATAGATATGGAAGTCAAGTGAATTAACGTCCAAACTACTAATTAATTTAAAAATTATACATTCCTTAAAAGAGAAGAAATCTTCATTTAACTACACCATTGATGACAGATGATCAAAGGAATCAAAGACAAATACAAAATCTAAACTAGTTTTGGTGGAATGGTGTATTTAAAAAATTAAGCATGAGAAACCTTGAACGGTTGCTTGCCTAGGAGAAGATCACAATTAATTAATCACTGGCACGTAATGCTAGATCCCTGCACTCGTTTCACTACCTATAAATCAATGGAAAATTCTAACTTAAATTCACATAATGATACTTGCAACGTGCTATTACTGCTGCACACTGCTTAACTAGTGGGAAAATTTTGATACCCAGGCTGAAACTTTAGTTCAATGAGGATCAGCCCATTGTCAGTGTGGACATAAACATTAAATGTCAAAGTATAATGTGGTTATCACCTGCAATTGCTAATGTCTAGGCCTTGTCTGACATATTTCTAGGTTATACTCTTCCTTTGATAATGATGTCATATCAAGCCCATACCGCTCCAATGGATTTTCATATCCACGTAGTCTTCTGCCCCATAGCACAACCAGTATCATAACGGCAGTATAGAGCCCAATAATGTAAGCAAGCTCTGCAATTCTAGAGGGATTATTTGTTGTCCAGCTCTGCGCAAGTGTTGGCAGCAGTGGAACAACAACATGTGACCATAGAAGAAGCACCATGCTGACAAACCCAAGAATCCCAAGTAAAGAAGCAAAAGTTTAAAGAAAATTACTAATAAAATAATATACATGTGATTTCTGATTAAAAGCAAAAAAGATCTATTGCTTCATTCATATAACTCGACAAAATTCTTATTACATGTCTGCGGAAGACTAGATGCCCTTTTACCAGTCTGTTCTACAGGGGCCGATATCTTCTCTTCAGAATGGAGCATAAACCTATGTTTCAAGTATATGTTGCAGTGGTTATATGAATAAAAAAATTAAACTATCTTCCATTTCAGCTGAAACAGGGAAAAACACTTTATAGAAAATACTAATTTTCAGGGACTAAACAAATCATTAAGGACTCTTCATATGGTGATTTCAACTCATGTTGAGCTAATTTTGGTTTACTTCAGTTTTCCAAAGGAGAAGAGGAGATTAACAGATGAAGCATGAGATGCTGCATAATGAATGACCTTTAAGAATACCTTTGGAGCAATGGGTGATCAGCTATATGGAGAAACAAGATAAGCCTATCAGTCAGACGCATTGCACCCCGTAGACCACCACAAAGCAAACCAATTTTTCCAACTAGCTTCAACCTGCCACCCTTTCGTCCTAGACTGGCCAACATTGTGATCAACCTGTTCACGTAGGAAGTGTAAAAAACTCTCTTAACTGAGTAAGCCATAAGAAAATTATATAAACAGGTTATGACCCTGTTCATGTAGGAAGTGTAAAAAACTCTCTTAACTGAGTAATCCATAAAAAAATTATATAAACAGCTTATGAGTTAAGACCTTTCTTGATCCACAACACCATCTTCCTTGGTTGGTACTACAGGACCAGCAACTGACGTGGTTTTCTCAGCAAGGCTTGAGACTATGTCATCCTGGTTTTTTCCAGACATTGCCTCCTCAAGTTTTGCACGTTTGTGCAGATGATTTTCTTTCTCATTTATGGGCTTGGACATATTTCAGTTATTCTCTTGTCTTCATATGAGTCCTTCACATTTACATTCAGCAGCAAGCATGATAGATACAAATTTAAGACTCTCAGCCCCTCTACCCAAGAACAAATAAGAGACAAAAGCATAATGAAAATTTGTGACCATACAATATGGAGAAAAAACTTGCCACTAGTAACTAAATAAAATAGTACAGAATAATTAACAAATTAGTCCCACAATATTCTTCAAGAAAAGGGATATTTCCAAGATTCTCAAGAACCTGTGAAACGAACTGCAGACAAACTATCACACAACAGAATCTACTACCTAGACTAAGAAAGATACCTATACCCAATAAAGAACATGTATGCTGAGAATAAAGTTAGTGTGTGTATCCGTTTCATATGATTCGATTAAAAACCCACACAGAAAAAAGTACACATGTCAAATATGCACTTAAATAAATTAATTCATACCGATTGCTTTACAAGTAATGCTGATGCTCCCATGGCAGGTGTAACGGCACCAACTGTGACAACTCCATTGTTTAAGTTTTTCAATTCACCCCTTACCACTCCTCTATTTACTGAACCATTTGAACTAGTATCTTTGTCAAAAGGCATCTGATCAATCTTTGTTACTCCCACCTTGTCATGTTTTCTACCCCCCAGATTTCTTGTTTTGATCATAGACCATCTGTTCTTTTTTACCATTATCATTCTCAGTAGACACATTGAAATATTTTCTCAAAGCAGCTAAACTAGAGCTTACAATAACACCAACTGGAAGTACCTGTCTCAGATAACTTGTCCCCTGGACCACAGATGAAATGGCTCTAAGAATATTTTCACCTTCAAGTGTGCCAACCTTTTTGGAAGTATAGTCAATACTGTCTTGTTTATCATCCATATACCAAATATATTCCCTCTCGTTTCCAACAGCCAAAGAGACAGCATTTGCCTGTTTTTCTGTATCTCTAGCAATATCTGATTCTATTTCCTTCCTATCAGAAAGACTTAGCTCGTGTTCAATTTCGACCTTCAAAGAATTAAACATAATATTTTTCACAATGAGCATAAACTCTGTTAGTGCAACCTCACTACTTTCAACATGTTCATACATATGATCCTTCATTTTGTATTCTACAATGCATTCTTGTTGTTTATCTTTATCTAATACCACATATGGTGGCTCAATATATTTATTTGCATCATCTACCTCTCCAAATGACCGGGCTTGTACTTCTCTGTTATCATCCTCCAAAGTTCTAAAATCATCAATAGAATCTCTGAAATTCCCAGCTTGTTCCAAGAGCTTCCATTGACCTTCTTCTGGAAAGTAGTCAAGCAAGAGAGCAGTAGTTGTATCCAGATCCAATGATTTGGAATTTGGCTTTTTTGAGATACGATATCTACCAAAGCATTGATTTTTTGTTGGGTCCCCACTAAGATTCACAGGATTGTATAATGGGAAGTTCTTTCCACATTTAAGTCCATCTGAATAGTCAGACAAAAGTTTGCTCCCAACTAATTCCCTCTCTTTCCATATCTATACGTTTAGCTCTCTTACTTTCCCGAGAATAATTACGACCATTGATATCAAATAAAATGGGATTATGATTGTGCTCATCCTCCACCCTCTTAGTTCTTGCATCATTCTGAATGTGCATACCAGTCTCAGGACTACTATGTGTGGGAGGATCAGCTGACGCAGGAGACTGTAGACTCAGCTCATTCCCAGTGCCTTCCTCGGCCAATTTTTCATGACTTCCATTTCTTTGTTTCTCAAAGAAATGATCAATTTTCTCATCCTTAACCTCATTTCTCTTGTTGACATCTATTTCATCATTTTCCACTTCCAACTGAGTAATCATATTTTCTATTACACCAAAAACATTATTAACAGCCATTTGGGTGGAATCATCCATTCCTGTCAGTGCATCTAGTGCTTCAGAAACATTGAAGGTAGTAGCATTAAGATCAGGTGCAGGCTGCAAAATTTCATTCTCTCTGTTCTGATTATCATTTCCTCCCTTCATTAATTGAGCTTCAGAAGATGATCCCAGTGGCATGATTGTGCATCTATCTAGAATTTCTTCAATAATTCTCTAATTTGTCTTAACAGTTCTTTCATCTTAAGACCTATAAATTGAGACAAATTTGAAGGAAACATAGAGAGAAGTATGTTTTAGAATTTCATTCTTTTATTTTCTATTCTTTTTCACTCTTTCTCTTTCTAGAACTTTCATGATATACATTTGAGAGAAACTTTGTAAGCTTAATCTTTTGTATCAGCTTTAAGAGGCATTTTTACTTTTATATTTTGTTTAAAAAACGTTAGGTGCAATCCCTGGATAAAACTAGTGGTAAGACAAAATCTCTTATATGAAAACTATTGTAAAATGAAAAAATCTTTTGTATTAAAATTATTATATATTTGGGATTGAAGATAGTAGAGAAAAATCCTCAAATAGGATTATTTGAAGTAGTCGATGTAAGAGACTTGTGGATATAACAACCCAAGATTAAAATGATCACTATTGATTGAAAATCGACAAGAAAAGTGAGATTTTAGGGGTTAAAAATTGAATCGAGTGAGTTTAAGGGAAGAATAGTTATTTAAAATTTTCCAGAACCGCACACGACCAACAACACGACCAGTGCACGGTCCCGTGCATCTGGGCACACGCCCGTGTGCCCTTGCCCAGCACGACCGTGTGTGTGTGCTGCACGACCGTGTGCTTAGTCCACACACCCGTGCGCTCAGCAGGTTTTCCAGAATTAAGCAAAAAATGACATATAAAGGTTTGGTAACTTTTCCAAAGGCCTATAATCATCAGATAAGCCAGAATTCAGTTAAGAAATGTTGCATATGCATACCATCGCATAGCATGTAGCCTGAAAGAGGATCTAGGGATCTGAATTCAGTAGTTTCAGTATTCATAACCTGATATACGGGTTACAGTTTTGGATGAACTCGAGGGGGCATCTGTGGGATTCAGCTTTCTGACACCAGTCAGACTGCTCAGCAACATTACATTTTCAACTTTCTAGCCAGTAGCTAGACTGTTCAGCCTACATGGCCAAGATGTCGAATCCCTGTGTTCATCAGCCTGATCAGCACAACAGGTACCTTCGGGTACATATAGATTATTCAGATACATGCATCATCAGCTATTTCAGATATTATGCCATGTCATGCATTACATGAGATGGGTAACAGTGAGAAATAGATAATCAGTAAAGCAAAATTCCAATGCCAACAAGCGATTAGATGTATGAATAGGGCCAAGGCCAAGTAGGTATGCTTATTGTTTGCTTGCTTGGGTTTGAGGGAAGTAAGGAATGCTTACTGGGTGATCTTTATCACTCATCCCTTCCTTCTTCCTTCCTTTTCAGGTCGGTTGGCTGCTAGCGAGGAGCGAGTGGATTAAGGCTCGCGAGGGAGGATCCCACACACACAGTTCTTGGGTGAGGTCTTGTATTTGTACATTTTGTAAATATGTATATATATTCAGATGTAAAGAACAATGTACAGAACAGTTGTATATATAAAATGCCATTATGGGCTCATTATAAATTTAGTTTCAGAAACGCTTCTGTATGTGTATTCAGTATGTATTAGCAGCAGGTTTTATTTTCGTAGGATTCCCGTCGCGTGAACCCGAATTTCTAGTGTATTAATAAAAGAACAGTATTATTCAGAAGCAGGGGTACTCGTGGCGGCGGGTCCTATAGCTTCCACCAAAGAGTAAGGAGAGAGAGAGAGAGAGAAGAAAAAGCAAGCTGGGGCATGAGCTATGAAAGGACATCAACCTAAAGAGAGAAAACCTATCTATTCTTACCGTTCTTTCTCTATTTGATTGTTGTAATTGGGATGATGCTTAATCAATTGATATATGAGCTTGTTTGATGATATTTGTTGTGTAAGCAAATTGATTTAGTGTATTTAATGAAACATGCAACAAGATATAATAAGTTATGGTATTAAACCAGTTAGATTTAGGTTAATTACATGTTTAATTGGAAATTGTAATGACCCAAGGGGTAGAATTGTCATTTTTGAGAGTTCAGAGGGGGGTAGAAAAGTCATTTAGAAGTCCTTTGGGGCTTAGTTGTAGTTTCTGCGCATGTGGGGGTAGAAATGGCTATTTTCCACTACACACGACCGTGTGCCCAGGACACACGACCGTGTGTCTTGCCCCAGTTAGATAAAGTGTTTTAATTTCTTTAGTTGTGCGCAGATTTCAGCTCCCAGCTTATTTTCCAGCTTTTCTCTTCTTCTTCCTCAGCTCCAGTGAACCCTAGAGTTCCAGAGAGAGATCCCCCAGCAGCTCAGCTTCAGATTAGAGATCCAGAGTCTTCCATGGAGAGAGATAAAGCTTTCATGGCGTGAGGTAAGTGTTTTCCTTACCTCCTTCGCTGAGTTCAGAGCCTGTTTGGCTGTTTCCAGCTTATGTGAACTTGATGTGTGCTTGTTCGAGATATTTCCAACATGCTTGAGCTTGAGTATATGCATGATTGGATGATTGAGTGGCTTTCCATGTTTATTTGTGTATATGTTTATATATACATGAGATATATATTTATATGTTTGATGATTTGGAGTGTGGAAGCGTGAGTGTGGGAATTTCTGGATTTCCAGACGTATTCTGCAGTTTCTGGGTTGAGCACACGACCGTGTGTCCCTGAGGCACGCCCGTGCGTCCTCATTTTTGCATGGGACACGACCGTGCATGCTGCCTGTGTGCGTCTGAAAACCCAGACACATGCCCGTGTGCTCGAGTACACACGCCCGTGTGCTTTCCCCTAATTCCACACGCCCGTGTTCATTGAACACGGGAAGAAAAGAAATGCTGCCACATGCCTGTGCAGTGTGATACACGCCCGTGTGCCTCAGTTTGCACGCCCGTGTGTTGCACCACACGCCCGTGTGCCTAGCCAGATTTTCATGAAATAATCCAGAAGCTTGCACGCCCACCTGCACGATGGCCACACGGTCCCGTGTGCCTTGACACACGCCCGTGCTCCCCAAAACACACGCCCGTGCACTTCAGAAATCAGCAGTAATTGAATTGAAATGAGAATTTAGTCACTCTAAGCCATTTCTAAGCACACATAACTCAGAATTAATATCAGAAATCAGCATTTCATGCATGATTATTAGCATTTAGCACGACATGTCATATCAGATATTTTCAGACTGGATCCAAGGATCCAACAGCATGATTTTCAGATATACATATATGATTTTTCATATATTAAATAGGGGTGAATACGAGGGGGCGCCTGTGAGTTCGCACACCTGCTAGAGAGGGAAACCAACGTCTGCTAGAGAGGACATGGTCACTGACCAAGCTCGTTAGAGAGAGTACTGGTTGTGCATCAGTAGATTCATTAGGACTTGAGCTCACACGGCCAGAGTGCCGAATCCCTGTATTCATCAGTCTGGCCAGCACAGCAGATATTTTCAGATAATTCAGAGATTTTCAGTACTTTCTGATACAAATTTCAGATATACTATACGTATATATTCAGGATCTTCGGATCACAGTTTTATTATCAGAAAGAGTTTTCAGAAAAGACAGTTTTTCAAAAAAACAAGCCTGAGGGCAAGTTTTTACAGTTTTCAGCATACATGACATCAGCATATACATTTCATTGTCATGTACAGCATCTCATGAGAAACAGATCAGTATCCGAACAGAAACATAACAGAATTCAGTAAGAAAACTGTCTAGTAGAACTTTCTACGTGACGAGTCACGTAGTCAGTGAATGTTTTGACCTGCGAGCGTAGTGTTTGGAAACGCTTGCTGAGTGACTTTATCACTCACTCCTTTCCCTGTTTCCTTTTGTAGGTCAGTAGTTCGGGACTGAGCTGGAGCGAGACCGCTGCGAGATTTTGGGGATATGGCTCGGCAGCAGCAGATAGCATGTTGGCTCGCATGCTTTTATTTTCTCATGTATATATGTGTGTATTACATTATCGTATACACTGTATAATCAGTTTATTTTCATACATGAGTAGCCTGAGGAGTTTTATATGCACGCTTCAGTATATTTTAATTTACTTTTATAGTAAATTACAGTTACAGTTTCTTTATTAAGAAAAATTTTTCAGACAGCAGCAGATCTTTCACTGTAGAGGTCTCCGTCTCAAGAATATTTTATTATTATATGAACAGTATTTTCCGCAGCGCACAGTAGCCTGGGGCGGGGGTCGCTATAGAAATGATATATGTATTATGGAATGCTACTTCTAAGTACACAATTGCTATGATTTTACTTTGATTCAATGATGAATGATGATTTGAGATGTTGTGAGTAAGTAGAAACATGCTTAAGGCGTTCGTTTGTTTTGATTAATGAATTGATAGTTTGAATGAGAACGATGATGAGTTTTGCTCTTATTTGATGAAAAATTGATGGATAATTATTATATATTGATGAATTAAAATTGTTGAATGTGTTTGAATAAAGAAGAGAGTAGATTTATGGTTGTTTGACCAAGATCTGTAACAGTAGAATACAGTGTATGATCGTGCATTTAAGAAAATGCATGACCGTGTGGTCACATTTTGTAGCGTTACTATTGTGCATGTTATGTATGCACAACTAAAGAAGCAATGGTGTTGTCTTGCTAGAGATACAACCATGAGATACTAAGTCATAGTTATGTGTATGTGTCAAGTCTACATTAAACTGTGGAGTTTGAGGAGGACACAATCATGCAACCCTATGGTACACAATTATGTAGTACAAGCAACTTTAGAAATTAATTATTTTTAAATTACAAAAAATGATAGAATATTAAATAAGTAAAATTAACATAAACCTCCAAAATATTACTCAAATTAATGAAAAGAAAAATTATAAATTTAATAATGGAATTAATAAAGGAATTATAGGAGAAATCTTATGATAATAAGAAACACTACTAAGAAAATACTAATAATAGTTTTTAAGAATATGCTAAGCTTTAATGCATCATAAGCACCACATAACATGATGTGCCAAAATAAGGTTTTAAGAAAATAAATGTTTAGCACACATAAGATTTTAAAATAGAAAACTCTATGTTTTAGACATCTTTTATAGGTGGATATGAGAAGACATTTGTGGATTCACAAGTCTATTATAGAGGAAAACCAACATCTATTAGATATGACATGGTCATAGATTAATTTTATTAGAAAGAGTGTTGGTCGTGCATTAGTTATACTTATATAGTCAAGGTGTCGAATCCCTGTGTTTATCAGTTTGATTAGCATGAATTTTTTAAGAAATGAGTTTATGAAAAAGAGATATTTCAAGATAAGTTTTATGATGCAATCTTCAAATTGAATATGACATAATTTATGAAGAGATCTTGGGATCGAATATGAGTTTTCAGAAAATATGTTTTAAGAAAGCAAGTCTTTAGGCTAAGTCATGGATTTCAATATATATTATATTATGACATATATGACATGGCATGATCAAGGGAAAAAACAATATGAAAAGTAATAAGACAAGTAAAGAATATAAGACAAGAAATAAGATAAGAGGTATAATAAAACATTATTGCTAAAAGATTGGATTATGTATATAAGGTTAAGAAATACTTACTGAGTGACTATTCACTCATTCCGAAATTTTACTTTCTTTATAGATTATGTTTGAGTTGCTGAGAAGTGATATAAGACAGTTTTGGGTGAGATATCATCTGTTTAGTTGTTATACAACATTCACGTATTATACAACTTTATAATGTATTTGTATTGTGACATTTTATGAGTACTATAACTTGAGTTTCATTATAGCTTTATCTATTATGATTTCAAACATTTTTATGCATTAATAATACATGAAGTTTTTCGGTAAATAAAGTTTTACACTTCTATAAAGTATAAATGAGTATATGTTTAAGCTTTCACACATATAATTTTGTTTTTGGGTGAAAAGTTTTCAAAGTTAGAAAAAGATTTTATAAATCCTATTCACCCATTTAGGATTATTTTAGCCATTCAAGGATTAATATTTTTCTATCCCTACCCAATCCCTGACATAGTGACCCTTCAATTTCCCCATAGAAAAAATTTCTTCCGCTTTTTCCTTCCTACCTTTATCAGAAAACTAATGAGTTATTTAGGGTAAATAGCACACATGGTTATCAAGATATTAATAGCAATTATTGATATAAATATCACCCCCACGCCATTAGCATGCTTGATAGAGACTAATCCCTTCCTAACCACTAATAGTAGCTTTGGGATAACTTTGTTGTTATGCTTAGATGTTCTACCTTTTTGTTATGTGTTGACATACTTTTTTGGAGCCTTAGACACTCTAAGATGTCCTCTGACTAAGGTGAAAGCAATATGTGGTAAATCAAGCAGCGAAGGAGTGCAAACAAGCAAGAAGCAACATGAGGCCTATCTATAGCATGCTATGGCACATGAAGAAGTTCGCAGGCCTTACTACATATGTCACAACACTGAGTTGTGACACTTGTGTTTTGTCTTGCATGCATCGTGGTATTTGCATCCTACCCAGTGCATAAAGTGGCACTCACGTTTTGCTTTTTACATATTACAACGTGCCTTCTACCCAAACCTTGATTTTTTTTTTTTGTAAATTTTTCTCATGTTTTGTGGTTATTCCTTTTATCTTTTTTATAATTTATAGAGGCACTTTAGTCTTTTCCTTTTGCATGTAAGACACATATATAAGTGTCAATCTCTATTATGTAAAGGAACTTTTGAGTATATCCTATTGAACTTGTTGGTTCTAGGACTTTCTTTTCTTTTTTTATCGAATCTTCTTACATGAAAACGTTGGTGAAGATTAAACAAGTTGGTGGATGTTTTATTTAAGCTTATTTTCATTCTTGCATAATCCAATACTTTAAGTAAGCTTATATTTGGCTTGTGTGGATTTATCTTATCTCTTACTTTTCTAAACTTGAGCTTGCATGTTGGTTGTATGTTGGGAATTATTTGTTGTTTGCATATTTTGGGGAGTCGTTATTGATCATTTTGCTATCACAGCCTAGGTTAGAATTAGGCCATTGAAGGGTGAAGTTGTTTAGTTGGTGGTCAGAGTCACAAAATTCTTGCAATTTGGCTAGAATAGTATTGAAAATTTGGAGAAGAAGAAGCCATTAACAACCTTTTAGACTTTAACCTATAATTTCTTGTCTTACCTTCATTAATATCACACTTACATGCTTACTTGATAAAGGTTCCCCAAATTAAGTGCACTAATACTTGCCATTCCATTTGTATATATTAGCACCAAACTTACCAAATCTCATTATTATATTTTACTTAATCACTTGCCATCTTATCTAAACCTTACTAATTATTTCTCTATACATCATTATAACTTCATTAATTCTAGTCTCTCATTATTCCATAAATCACCACTTACTATAATTACCATCTCACCCTTATCATAAATTACCCAACTACCTTTTTTTAAAGTTACCAAATTACTCTTATCATCTAACTCAAGCCCAAATTTAATTGTTAAACTCAAACACAAAAACTAAGCCTAAACACTAACCCAATACTCATTAACTTAACCCAATTAGCCCAAACACTTGTCTCCCTCATCCATAACCTTTGAAAATACTCTTCACCTTCCCAAATTCACTATTTACAACTAGAAAACACTATTTACAGAACCTTATTTTTACCTTGTTCCCATCTCAATCACTTTTCTAACCTAATATAACTTAACCTAATTCACTTAATGGCTAGTAGGAAGAGTTCTCAATCTTTTTCACCATTTTAGAGAATTTGTGATATGAGGTTAGAAAGCCAAATACAAGATTTGAAGGCAAAATTGAATGAGAAATTTGAGAACCTTACTAGATTGATGCATGACATGTCTTAAGACTTGGTCAAGGTGATACAAAACCAAAGATCTAATAACCAAAACCAAGCTAGAAAGCCTTCACTTCCAAGAGATGATCCTTCTATTATCCATTATAAAGCCTAAACCACAAGAGATACCTATGATAGAATCACTTATTATAGACAAAGAACCACTATCCATATACCTTTACATGATGAATTTTTTTTTTTTGTCTAGTGATTCTAATGATGAACCCAAATTCCGTAGGAAAGGAAAGAAGAGGTAAGATGATAATGATTGTGGTTTGAAGTTAGGCATCTCTCAATTTGATGATAGCTTGAATTCAGATATATTTGTTAATGGGTTTTATAGTATTGAGAGAATTTTTTATTATAAAGGGTATAACGATAAAAAGATGTGTAAAGTAGCCACATTGAAGTTTAATGATTATGCCTTATTATGGTAGGAAAATATGAAGAGGGGAAGAGAAAGAGAGGTGAAAAGAAGGGTTATATTATAAGATAAATTAAAGAGGATGATAAAAAAAAGATTTCTCCCTGAAAATCATAAAATAGTCCTTTACTTCAAGCTCCTTAATTTGAAGCAAAGAGATATAAAGGTAGATGATTATGTGAGAAAATATGAAAATTTAAATATGAGAATTGATATACCAGAGGAGAGGGAACACAACATAGCTAGGTTTGTAAGAGGATTGAATAGAGAGATAGCTCACAAGGTGAAGTTATAAGCCTATTATTTTTTCCATGATGTGTGCAACTTAGCCTTGAAGTTGAAAAGGCAACTTAAGGACTTAAAATTCCCTACTTCTATGAAAACATTCATGGAAAGTAATTACCATCCAAGGCTTTTGGTAAATTGAAGATTATTGAGCCTAGCAAAGAAAAGCCTAGGTGCAAGATAATGCTAGTAGAAATGCACTTAGAAATAAAAAAATGTTTTAAGTGTCATAGTTATAGTTATTTTCAAGCCAATTGTCTCAATAATAGAGCCATGACCTTGATGGAGATTAGGGCTATAAAGAAAGCTTTTTAAGATAGAGAAATTAAGGAAGACATTAAGTTTGAAAGTGAGGAAAAGAGCTAGCTGATCTCAATCAAGGGAAATTGTCAGTTTTTAAGAGATGATTGCATGCCCAAGTTAAATTATAAGATGATCAAAGGGAAAACTTGTTTCAAACTAGGTCTACCATCAAGAAAAAAGTTTGTTCCGTCACCCTTGTAAAGAAATTAAGTTTACCAACTCTTAACCATGCTAGACCCTATAAGCTTTAATGGTTAAGTAATAGAGACACCTTATAAGTCACCAAATAATTGGTAGTCCTTTTTTATGTTAGTAAATGATATATGGATAAGACCCCTAGGGCTTGGCTTAGCGGTAAGGGCCTTGGCCAACCCTTGTGGTGGCCAGGGTTCAAACTGCAGTGAAACCAATAACCCTTGATTTATCCGGTCTGTGGTTGCGGGTCTAGGTGGTCACAGGCCCCCGGGTTTAAACTATCCGATCAGTTAGGGTTGACCGACTGATATGGATAGGGGTTCCCGGGTTATTAAAAAAAAAAATGATATATGGATAAGGTAGCTTCTAATATTATTGCCATGGTTGCTTACAATTTGTTGCTTAGGAGAACATGACAATTTGATAGCGTGGTGATGCATAATGAGAGGTTAAACACTTATTCCTTTAAATTCGACTAGAAATCTATAACCCTTGCCTTATTATCACCTAGCCAAACAATGCCTCAAACACCACTTAAGCCAAATCCCTTTCACAAAGGCCTTTTTCTCAATGCCAATCGATTAAAAAAGCCTTGTAAAGACATGAACCTATCCTTTCCTTATAGGTGGTTGAAAAAAATATGCCACCCAATGAAACCACCACATATTCATACTTTAAACCTTTGATAAATGAGTTTCATGATGTCTTTTCTAATGAGCTCTCACATGGATTACCACCATTAAGGAGAACTGAACACCAAATTGACTTAGAATTTGGTGCCCTATTATCAAATAGACCTGTCTATAGATGTAACCCTTAATAATCCAAAGAGTTGTAAAGGCAAGTTAAAGAATTAATTGCTATATGGTTTGTGAAGGAAAACATGAGTCATTGTTTGGTGTTGACTCTTTTTGTGCCCAAGAAGGATGAAATTTGTAAGATATGTGTCAATAGTAGGGTTATAAACTAGATTATAGTCAAGTATAAGTATCCTATATCTTGATTCAATGATATGTCAGATGATCTTTATGGTGCAAAGATCTTTTTAAAGATTAATTTTAGGAGTGAATACCAACAAATTAGGATCAAAAGAGGGGGATAAGTGGAAAACAACTTTTAAAACCAAAACATGGTTGTATGAGTGGCTAGTTATGCCTTTTAGACACCAAGTACTTTCATGAGGTTAATGAATGCGATACTTAAACCCTTCATTGGCAAATTTGTCATGGTATATTTTAATGACATTCTTGTGTATAGTAAAAGTGAGGGAGATCATGAAAACCATCTTAGGCAAGTGTTTCGAGTGTTGAAAGAATAAAAATTATTTGCCAAGATAGAGAAGTCTAAGTTTTTTTTATGAAGGAAGTAGTCTTTTGAGGCTATGTTGTATTGGAAAAGGGAATTCAAATAGATTAATCTAAGGTTGAACCTATCCAAAGTTGGCCAACTCCATCCAACATCAGGAAGATTAGGAGTTTCCATGGGTTAGTATCCTTTTATAAGAGATTTGTATATAATTTTAGCTTTTTGATGGCTCATATTATTAAATGTATGAAGAAAGGTAGTTCTGAGTGGATTAAAGTAGCTAATGAAGCCTTTAAGTTGATTCAAAAAGAAGTTATGTGAAGGTCTCATCCTTGCCATATTTGTTTTTTCTTAAGTTTTTGAGTTGAAGTATGATACTAATAGGGTAGGCATTAGTATGGTCTTGACTCAAACCAAAAGGTCTATTACTTATTTTAGTGAGAAGCTTAATAAGTCTAGGAGAAAATATAACATATATGATAAGGAGTTTTATGCCATTGTGAGGGCCTTAGACCATTGGATTCATTACTTTAGGCCAAAACAATTTGTGCTCTATTTTGACCATCAAGTTTTGAAGTTCATAAATGGCTAACACAAGTTATAACCTTAACATGCTGAATAGGTGGAATTTTTTATAATTTTTCTCTTTTTGTGTCCAATTATAAACAAAGAGAAAATAATGTGGTAACTAATGCTTTTTCTAAGAGGTATGTCTTGCTTACTCTTCTTGATTCTAAGATATTGGGTTTAAATTGATAAAATTGTGTTATAAGATGGATTTAGATATGAAAACTTGTATTCTTGAACTTAGGAAGAAAGACTATGAGGATTATGTTATACATGATGGAATTTATTCAAGAGGAGTAAATTGTGTGTTCCCAAAGGTAGTTTCAGGAAGTTGATCTTTAGAGAAGTTCATGGGGAAGGATTGGTTGGAAATTTTGGGGTTGTTAAAACTTTAGAGATTGTCAAAGAGCATTTCTATTGGCCTAAAATGTTAGGGGATATGCAAGCCTTTGTAGCTAGGTATGAAACTTGTAGAAGATCTAAAAGCTAATTCAAATTTGGTCCTTATCTACCCTTGCCTATACTCGAGTCACCTTGGAAAAATCTTAGTATAGACTTTGTTATGGCCTTCTTTATGACTTAAAAGAATAAAAACTTAATTATGGTAGTTGTGGATAGGTTCTCAAAGATGGCATATTTTATTCCTTACACCAAGAGTGATGATGCCTTGTATATTGCACAATTGTTCTTTAATGAGATTGTGAGGTTATATGGTATTCCTAAGACCATTGTGTCAGATAAGGACATCAAATTTTTTAGTCACTTTCGAGAAGTCTTTAGAGAAAATTGAAAACCAAGCTTTTATTTAGCATTTCACACTACCTCTAAATCGATGGCCAAATCAAAGTAATCAATAGGACTTTGGGAAATATCTTGAGCAGTTTGGTTAGCAAGCATATAAAGGATTAAAACTTTAAATTGGCACATACTGAATTTAGTTATTATAAGAGTCCTAACACCACTATAAGACATTCTTTTTTTGAGGTTATGTATGGTGTGAATCTATTAACTCCTATTGGCCTAACTTCATTGCCTTTTGACTTTATGTGAGTGTGGATGTAAAGAAAAAACTCATACACATGAAGAAATTGCATGAGGTTATGAGAACATAAATTGAGAAAGTCAATGAGTATGCAAAACAAAGGGTCAATAAAAATAGAAAGTCGAAGCTTTTTAAGCTTATACATTTGGTTTGGGTGCACTTGAGAAAGGAAAGATTTCCAGTATGAGAAAGAGTAAATTAGCACTAAGGGTTTATAAGGTAGAACTTCCTAATGAATATGAATGTGTTTTTGCTACTTTCAATACAAAAGATCTTAGCCCTTACTTAGAAGATGACTTGGATTTGAAGGCAAATCCTCACTAACTTGGGGAGGATGATATGAATACCACCCTTTAAGCCATTAGCATGCTTGATGGAGACTAGTCCCTTCCTAACCATTAGTAGCAGCTTTGGGATAATTTTGTTATTATACTTTGATGTTCAACCTTTTTCTCAGGCATTGACACACTCTTTTGGAGCCTAGGACACTTTAAAATATCCTCTAACCAAGGTGGAAGCAACATGTGATAAATCAAGCAGCAAATGAGTATAAACGAGCAAGGAGTAACATAGGGCCTATCTGTAGCACGTTGCAGTGCCATGCCATAATGCATGAAAAATTTTATCGGGTTTCTTGTGTTTACAACAATGTTGCATCGCACCACTCGTGTTCTGTCTTATGCACACTTACACGTACCGCGATGCCCTGGTTCTAACTTCTACACGTTGCAACGTGCCTCTCACCTAGCACTTGAATTTTTTTGTAAATTTTCCTCATGTTTTGTGGTTTATTCCTTCGACCTTTTTTGTAATTTATAAGGGCACATTAGTCATTTCCTTTTACATGTAAGACATATATATAAGTGTCAATCTCTATTATGTAAAAGGTACTTTTGAATTTGAATTAAAAAATTTCTCTCAAAGCATGTAAGCTTTTTCCTTTGAATATCCTATTGAAATTGTTGGTTCTAAGGCTTTCTTTTCTTCTTTATCTAATCTTCTTGCAAGGAAAGGTTAGTGGTGATTGAACAAACTAACAGATGCTTCCTTTAAGCTTGTTTTCATCCATGCATCATCTAATTCTTCAAGCTTATGTTTAGCTTGTATGGATTCATCTCATCTCATACCTTTTTAGACTTGAGTTTGCACATTGGTTGTGTGTTGGGAATTGTTTGTTGTTTACACATTTTGGGGAGTGGTCATTGATCAATATGGTCACTATATTTTAATTTGTCATAAAAAAAAATCAAACTTTAATTTTTATTAGCCATTAAGTAATTAGTCACTTTGTTGTTAAATAGACTAACAGATGCTGATGTGCCATGTTGATGTGATAGATTACTCTTGCCAACATGTCAAAAAGGGCCCACAAAGTTAAAAAATTCTCTTGCTTCACTTCTCTCCCTCACGTTCTCTCTTCTTTGCAAAAATATAGTGAGATAAACAACTTTCATAATAACACCTTTACCAAACAAACGAAGGAGAACATGAGGCCATTTATCAAATTGATAAAAATTGAGTAACTTCAATCCACACAGAGATGGAACCATACTGTAAAATAGAAAAGGAAGATGATATAGTATATTAATAAATGCCTTATTGTCAGAAATATCCTGAAAGATTCTAACACCTAAAACCAAAAAAAGATGTCTCAAATAGAAAGGAAAATTGAAAGTTATCTCTATTAACACTAAGTTCTCCATATCCTTAATTTGGTCATCTATATACTTACAAAAAATGATTTGAATTGATGAAAAATTTCTTCTATTTTCATCCCAATAGAGAGACAGAGGCTATGGGATTTGATCCTTACGTCCCAACAAAGAGTGAAAGATCTTTGATGGAGCATGTAAGGTTAAAGTTGGAACATAGATTGAAACAAGTAAGGAGTAAAAATATCTTTGTGAAGTTCTCTTGGATCTCTCCCAAGTAATTGATTTGCTTTCATCTACAACAAATCTTATATTTTCCTTTCAAAACCCTAATTTTACATTTATTTTTTAGAGAAGGGAGGAGGAGGAGAGAGGGTGAGGGAAAGAAGTGAAGAGAGAAAATGTTTTTTTAATTTTATGGGCTTCTTTTGACATGTCGGTAGGAGTTGTCTGCTACATCAGTGTGCCACATCAATATCTATTCGTCAACTTAACAGCAAGAATAACTAGTGATCTAACGGTTAATCGATTATTTTTTTATAACAAATTAAAATGTAATGACTATAATTATTGTTAGTGAATATTCATGTGACTATGAGTGCTATTTATCCGAATTATTTATTAGATATCAAAGTATATTTATAATAATTCAAAATTTAAAAAAGTAATTCAATATTTAAGAATTTAGATGGTAACGTAAGAAAGAAAAAAAAAACCTAAGAAGAGACGAATCAGGGATACATTTGTCTTTGTTCTTATTCCATTTCTGATTTTAGGGATTTTACCTATCTCCATTCTCATCCCCATCTCGATTTTCATCAGAAAACCTTTTTACTATTTGAGAAAAATTGAGTTAAAAATCTAATTTTACAAACCGAATTATCACCCCTAAATGCAATGAAGAAAACCAAATGGCTTAAAAAATAATAATAAAAATGACAAAAACGAAGTATTTTCAATATTATAAAAAAAGTTTTTTTTTTTATCATAAATGCTGTCTCTATCAAGAATCTTCAAATTAATTATTATTTAAAAAAAAAAGTTAAAAGTTCAACATTATAATATAGTGCATGAATAAATAAATATATTTTATAGTTTTGTTGGATATTATTTTAATTAAAAATTAGGGTAGTTACCGCTTGGTTGTAGGGAAGGAGAGATAAGAGTCGTCCCTCTTCTCATTGTTAATCATTATTTTTGCTGGAAAATATTATTTAATAAATTGAGAGGCCTCTCCCTTCAGTTACAAGTTTGTTAATTAAAAAAAAATAAAAATGGTTGCATAAATTTAGATAATTTGTATGGACTTCACCAACTTTCTAGTTGGTAGTCAGTAGGTAAATACTGACAGATCTCGGCGAAAACCCAAGTCTTTGTATTCCATTTTACCATTTATTTAGGCCAAAGGACTATTTCCCACCCATAGTTTGAGGTGGAGACAAACTGTCACCCCTAAGGTTTCAAAAGCCCAAACTCTCACCCCTAAGCCAAATTTAATATTAAAAATAATAGTATACAGTAACAATATAGGGGCACTTTTATCTTTTTAATATTAAAATTTTATAAATTAATAAAATAAATTTATATAAATATAAAATATTAAAAAATTTTTAAAAATTTTTTAAAAAATTAAAAAATAGATTTAAAAAATTTTTAAATTTTAAAAATTGAAGCAGCCACCACTGCCGATGCCGGCGGTGGTGGCCGCCCATAATAGAACCAAGTGGCCATTTCTGGTCACCTGGTTCCAGGGGAGGCCAGATCTGGCCTCCCCGTTAGGTGGAGGCGGCCAGATCGGCTGCCTCCAGTTTTGGTAGAGGCGACCAGATCTGGTAGTCTCTGCCCAAAATAAAGGCCAGAAACGGCCAATGGGGCCAAGACCGGCCCTTTATGACCGTTTGACCGCCTCCTCCAAAACTGGAGGCGATCGATCTGGCCGTCTCCTCTAAAACTGGAGGCGACCGATCTGGCCACCTCCACCGAACTGGGAGGTTAGATTTGACCTTCCCTGGAACCAAGTGGTTGGAAATGGCCACCTGGTTCTATTATGGGCGGCCACCGCTGCTGGCACCGGTGGCGGTGGCTTCTTCAATTTTTTAATTTTAAAAAATTTTTAAATATATTTTTTAATTTTTTTAAATATTTTTTAAAATATCTATATTTAAAAATTATTTAATAATTTTATTATAATTTTTTAATTTATAAAAGGGTAGTTTAGTCATTTTAGTAGAAAAATTATGAAAAATCCTTCCAAGGTTGGGAGTTGGGGCTTTTGAAACCTTGGGGGTGGCAATTGGTACCTACCTCAAACTATGCGTGGCATATAGTACTTTGGCCATTCATTTATCAATAAATAAATAAATAAATAATATCTACTCTCTTTATTCTATTTTACTAGACGACGGTAACTTCACTAATTTAGAGAAAGAGTGAATAACATGTTCCCACTCAAGGTTTGCCCATAAACCCTTTTCTAGCCCCTAGTTAGCGGAATAGCATTTTGTCACCCAAAATCAAGCATAAATGATATTTTTCATCGAAAATAAAATTTTTTATTGAAAAAATAATATTAGGAATTAAAATTATCATTTTATCTTTACAATTTGATTTTTTAAAATTATCATGTAGCCATAAATTAATAATATTAAGAATGAATCCTTAAATATTTAAATTATATAAGAAATAATTTTTTTAATACGTATTTTTTTTTTCTCTCTTTCTATAAATAAAATTGTTTTTGTCATGTAATCGTATGATTGATTAATTATAATTTTCAAAAATATTAAGAGTCTTTTTAAAGTTTATTAGGCATTGGTGGAAATTCACACAAATTTTAGAGGTCGTTTGAGAAATTTTGAAACATTTGTTTACACTTAATAATTTAAAAAATTATTAGTTTTTTTAGCTTTTTAAAGGTTAAATCATAATATTATTTTTTATTTTTATTTATAAAATTAATAAATAATAAAATGATTATTTTATCCTTATGTCATTGATTTTTTAACCAATTTTAATATTAGATTAGAACATGTTTTTCATACCGACCCGGGGTGGGAAGTTTTTAAGGAAAACTTTGGGTGGGAAAATGTTATTTACTCTTTAAACAAGCAAGTGAACGCACAAATTAAGGTGTCATGCCTTAATTTTTGCCACCGTTATCTTTACACAAAGGGATGGGCCCCACCCTGTAACAGAAATTACAATCGAAATTACCCTTTCAGCCCTCTCCATTCCATTTTATATATCAAACTCCTTTCTCCCTTGTCAGCCCCCAAACGCACCCACGCACCCTCTCTATCCTCTCTGTTTTGTGCAGAAAAATTTCTCATCCATTTTCTTTTAAGCCAACCCAAATGGCGAAAGGGGGCAAGCTGATGAAGCTCAAGTCAGTACTCAAGAAACTCAACTCATTCAACAAACAAAGCGGCGGGCGTCCCAGCATGAGCTCCGTAGGCGCAACCACGCATGATTCCTGCGCCACCACCAGCGACCTTCACCCCGTTTATGTCGGAAAATCTCGGAGACGATATCTCGTCAGCTCCGAAATTATCGACCACCCACTTTTCAAGGAACTGGCAGAGCGATCGAACGATTCATCCGATACGATAAACGTGTCGTGCGAGGTTGTGTTGTTCGAACACTTGCTTTGGATGCTAGAAAATGCCGATCCACAGCCGGAGTCTCTAGATGAGCTTGTCGAGTTCTATGCTTGTTGACTGTTGAAAGTGCATGGTACGGTAACAAAACAGATCAAATTTACATTAATTAAGTGTTGTAAATGATTATGTAATTCTAATAATCATGATTACCGGTGTAAGTAGCGGATTAAAGAAAGTAGTAGGGACTGAGAAGAGAAGATGAATTAAGGTACAAATAATATGTTTGTGATTAAGCACAGGATTAACCCAGTGTACTCCCGCTGGTGATCAGAGATCGGTATTGTCTGTACTCATGGCTACTGTCATTTGCTTATTTATTTATGGTAAAATGTCATTTACTTTTTAGATTCCTTCCATTTTTGTGTTTATCAATCATTCATCCAGCAGCCTTACCGTGTCCCAGTGCCACAGTCTGACAAAGTCTGTGTTTTCCCAGTGAAGGATTTGGGCCGTTTCCCATATACAAACTCTGCTGCACTTCAATTATCCATGCAGGTCTCTCTCTAAGGCATGTATTTAGTTCACATTCTAATGATTGGGTTGTTAGAGAGATTCCTGATATATATATATATATATATATATATATATATATATATATATATATAGACTCTCTACTTTATTCAATAAACTTTATAATTTAGTGGAAGACACGGAAAATTTCCAATACATGCATTACTGTACCTGTAACGCGTTGCCAAGCTGCCATGCCCATAATGCGACGCCGTTCTGCTCCTCATTTTGACAAAAGCTTGAATTTTAGTCAAGGTTTGTGAGAAGGTATTAGAGGGACAATTCATTAGTCTTCTTTATGATATAATGTTGTGATGTTGTGACATTATGTACTATTTAAAGTGGATCATCAGTTTTTTTATTTGGTTGGTATCCACTCTAGGGGTGTGCTTGAGCTTAACTCGAAGATTCAAAGGGTTGGACTGAACTTAAATTGAAGTTAATCGGCTAGAATAATCTTAACTCAAGATTGACTCATTTTTGCAAAATCTTGGATCGAACTTGGTTGGTGTAAATCATTATCAAGAGTTAACTCACGTTTAAGTTCAATCTTAGTTGAGATTAGCTCAAATGCTCGAGTTCAACTTCGATCAATTTTAACCCTAATTGTAGAAGGTAGAGTTGGACTTGACCCGGTGATGCGAAAATGAATACTCCTAATCGTCACATATTGGTTCACAAGCATGCAAAAATTCTACTCCAAAGTTTCAGCCAAGTTTACTCTCAAATACCATCCAATTTTATACAAGATTTTATGCAAATTTCAACCCAAACTTCAAATAAACTCAACTTCGACACAAGTTCAGCCACAATCAATTTTAGTATCCAATGTCAAACAATACACAAAGAAAGGTAGAATATTGAATCTTAAGTTCTCAACACAAAGTACACTTATTTGAAACAAAATAACATGCAAGAAAATGCATTCAAGCTAAGGATCAAGATCCACTAATTTGAATTTTGAATCAAACGTAAAAAATTATTGAAGCAAGCATAAAAAAAGATCTACAAACTTGATTTTTAAATTTACCACTTTGATTTTTTCACAATCAATCTTCTCTTGGAACGAAAAACTCATTTTCAATAATTTTTTTTTTGAGAGATAAAAAAGTACGCGACTCTTTTATTATATAAATAAAGTAATAATTGATGTAATATTGGAAATGACAATATTGTATTTAGATAAGTATTTTGGATAAGTACTTGAGATAAGAGACGACTTCTCCTTAGTTTTGAAGCAAATAAATTACATATATATCCCCCAAATTTTCTTCACTAAATAATTAAGGTGTACTTTAAATAATTGATTCAAATTTGGTTCTCAATTATAAAGTTAAATTCAAACTGAATTAAATACAAACATATATATATTCATATTCAGATTCGTTCATTATGATTCAATTTGTGATTAAATTCGTATTCGTCAAATATTTTTATAATAAAGTTCAAATTATATTTGGTTTCAAAAGTTAGGTTCATATTCGGTTTTTATTCATTTTGTATTCGTATTTGGTTTATATAGTTCGCATTTATATTTTATTAAAAATTATAACTAGTAAAAATAATTAAAAAAATATTTATTTTAAGTTTAAGTTTGCGTTTATATTTAGTTTGTATAATTTGTGTTTGAGTTTAAATTTATAAATTTTTAAAATTATAGTTTAGATTTGTATTTATATTCAAATTTAAATAATTTATTTTAAACTAAACTAAAAAATAAATCTAAATATATCCAATTTAAATATATCCCTAATCAAATAGTTAAAATTATATGTATCCCTGGTATCCCCAAATTTTCTTCACTAAGTAATTAAGGTGAACTTCAAATAATTGATTAAAATTAAGTTCTCAGTTAGTTAGTATTAGATATATATCCCCCAAATTCAACCCTGAGCCTCTCTTGAAACAAGTGAATGGCGCTGCTGGTTTTGCTGACTGCTGTCAGTATCGAAGAAGACAGGGTACCTTCCATAAGTGGCCGCCGCTTTTCACGGCAGCCTGGTGCCCAATTGTCTTACACTACTGCAAGGACGTTGTCGTTTTCTGAAATTAAAAATAAAAACACCACAGCTGAGGACATGCTTGCCTATCAACAGTTGCAATAGACTTAGCTGATGAAGTCAGTCATCAGTCAGTCAGATGCCACCCAAACCAACCCACGTGAGAGTGGGCCGTCGTATCGGATTTTGGCTCATCAAAATCTTCTCCTCATCAGTGATGTTCTTGGAGGAATTTTTGTCACCGAATTTGTACTATATTGCATATTATATATATAATGTACAAGACATGCACTGTAGAGGCTTGCAGTATATAATTATATACATTTTGTAAATTAAGGAGATGGTGTAATGTAATCACTGGATGATGGAGATGTTGGCTTTGGACAGACCTCTTGATTTACCATATATTGAGGTGCTGGCCTCCCATATTTATTGCATAATATAAACGAGTGAAAGAAAGGATTATTCAGGAAGGTTTTGTTGTTCTTTGTATGCACATGATGACGGAACGATATCCCTCACGGACGTGGATGAATGGAAACAAACGAGGGAAGGAAAACTTGATTACACGGCTGGACTAGAAGTTACCACCTGAAAAAAGAACAAATAATTAAAGAGCGAAGTAGATTCTTCCTGGAAGAGGACTTTCGTAGCCTACTCCATGCCCTAATGCACTCAAAATTAGAGAGAGAAAGAAAGAGAGAGAGTTGCATTCATTGGAGCTAGATTTGATTTGAATACAATTCGAACAAAACTTGGTTTGAGATATATGTGAATTTAAAAAAATTATTTTAGGATTGATAAGTTATATTTAGACTCGATTTAAAAACAAATTAACTTTAAACTTGATTTAAACCAAATCGAACTTAAATATTCGAATTAACTTATTTATAAAAAAAAAAACCTAATTCTTGATTTTAATTTTGCTTATTCGATCTAAGTCTAATTCAAACTCAAATAACTGGTGTAATGCATTTTGACAAATCATGAACATTTATGATTACATGTATTAATTAGCGATGTATGTTAAGTCTTGATTTGATATGTTAGATAAAGAGAACATGAGATTTGTTATCTATCTTCTTAAGTTAATGCAAGAGTATGGTGAAATTTGACTTTGGAGACAGTTAGAGCTTTAGATATAACTTGGGCAGACTTTAAATATTGTTTTAGGTGAAGTACAATACTATAGATATGACTTATTTATGGGCCAAAAGTTTACCAACTCGTCTCAAAAGACTAGCTTAGTTAAAGAATATGCCACTAAGTTCAACGCACTAGTAAGCTATGCCTTAGGGATGGCTAGTGTGGAGCCTGAGACATGGAAATTTTATACATGGGCTCTATCCGACAATAGCTTGTGATGTAATGATGGGAACCCAACCACCAACTCTAAACTTATAATGAGACATTGAACAAGACATTGAGATTTGAGATGTTCATTCAAAAGGTTATTTAGGAGTCAACACTAGTCTTACCATTAAGTAGTAACCAAGAGACCTTTCCAGTTAAGAGGCAAGCACAACTAGATAGCAAATGAAAAGCAAAATAAGTGAATGCCCCTATCCATTAGAGATTTGGAAAACAATACTGAGGTGAGTGCTTGAGCGAACAAGGTACATGTTTTAGATACAAGTAGCTAAGACATTTAGCCAAAAACAATACAAGAGTCTTTACTAGAGTTGAAAAAAATGGTTGAGGGTGTTAATGCTAAAATACATGCAACTACCTAGGGATAAGCAAATGTTAGCCCTTTCGTAGTCACTGATCATTTAATACTCCATTATATATACTAATAAATTGTGGTGTTATGCATTGGTTTGTAGCTAAAGGAGTAGTGAAGAGACTAGAGCTAAGATCGGTAATAGTGGTTCAAAAACTGAAAATTGAGTTGCATAATAAGTATATTATAATTAGTGATTAGATGTTAATGTGCAAACAACTATAGTCAAGGGTAGATAAATGTTAGTGGACCTCATCATGTTCAATACTCCTTATTTCGACAAAATTTTAGGGATGAATTTCCTGAAGAAGTATGGATCTTAGAATGATTGCCAAAGAAAGAAAATCAGATTCAATTTGGAGGACATATATGAGTTTGAATTCAATGAGAGGTGTATTTAGAGCATGATGATTAATTATATTGGGGAGAGTGAGAATGTTGTGATGTTGTGACATTATGTGCTATTTAAAGTGGATCATCAATTTTTTATTTTGTTGATAGTCACTCTAGGGGTGTGCTTGAGCTTAACTCGAAGATTCAAAAGGTTGGATTGAACTCAAATTGTAGTTGATGGACTACAATAATCTGAACTCAAGGTTGACTCATTTTGCAAAATCTTAGAGCAAACTTGGTTGGTGTAAATCATTCTCAAGAGTTAACTCAAATTTAAGGTCGATCTTAGCTAAGATTAGCTGAAATGTTCGAGTTTAGTTTGGATCAATTTTAAATTTTCAAAATTAGGGAAAAAAAAGTGTTACATGCAATTTTAACCCTAGTTGTAGAAGGTAGAGTTGGACCTGACCCAATGATGTGAACATGGACACTCCTAATCCTCACAAATTGGTTCACACGCATGCAAAAATTCTACTCCAAAGTTCCAACCAAGTTTACTCTCAAATACCATCCAATTTTATACAAGATTTTATGCAAATTTCAACCCAAACTTCAAACAAACTTAACTTCAACACAAGGCAATCTCCAACACAAGTTCAACCATAATCAACTTCAGTATCCAACATCAAACAATACACAAATAAATGTAGAATTTTGAATCTTAAGTTTACAACACAGTGCACTTATTTGGAACAAAATAACATGCAACAAAATGCATTCAAGCCTAAGGATGAAGATCCACTCGCTTGAATTTTGAATCAAACATGAAAAATTATTGAAGCAAGCCTAAAAGGAAATCTACTAACTTGATTTTTAAATTCATTATCTTAATTCTTTCACAATCAATTTCCTCTTACAATGAAGAATTTATTTTCAATATTTTTTTTTGTAAGATAGAAAAGTATGTGACTCTTTTTATTATATAAATAAAAAATAATAATTGATGTAATATTGGAAACGACGATATCACATATTTAGACATGTATTTTGGATAAGTGCTTAGAGATAAGATGACAATTTCTCCTTAATTTTGAAGCAATTAAATTACATATATATCCCCAAATTTTCTTCACTAAATGATTAAGGTGTACCTTAAATAATTGATTAAAATTAGGTATTCCCTACCCCAAATTTTCTTCACCAAGTAATTATGGTGTACTTCAAATAATTGACTAAAATTAAGTTCTCAATTAGATAGAGTTACATATATATCCCCCAAATTCAACCCTGAACCGCTGTTGAAATAAGTGAATGGCGCAGCTGGTTTAGCTGACTGCTGTTAGTATCGAAGAAAACAGGGTACCTCCCATAAGAGGGCGCCGCTTACACAACTGCAATTACGTTGTCGTTTTCTGAAATTTAAAAAAAAAAAAAAAAAACACCACAGCCGAGGACATGCATGCCTATCAACAGTTGCAATAGGCTTAGCTGATGAAGTCAGTCATCAGTTAGTCAGATGCCACTGAGACCAACCCACGTGAGAGTGGGCCGTCGCATCGGATTTTGGCTCATCAAACTCCTCTCCTCATCAGTCATGTTCCTGAAGGAATTTTTGTCTCCGAGTTTGCACTATATTGCATATTATATGTATAATGTACAGACCTGCACTGTTGAGGCTTACAGTATACGATTACATACATTTTGTAAATTAAGGAGATGGTGTAATGTAATCACTCGTCTCTGTGGTTTCCCATATATTGAGGTGCTGGTCTCCCATATTTATTACATGATATAAACGAGTGAAAGGAAGGATTATATAGGAAGGTTATGTTGTTCTTTGTATGCACTTGATGACACAACGATATACCTCACGGAAGTGGATGAATTGAACCAATCGAGGGAAGGAATGGAAGTAAAACCTGACTACACGGCTGGACTAGAAATTGCCACCCGAAAAAGGACAAATAATTAATGAGCGAAGTAGCTTCTTTAACAGGACTTTCGTAGCGTACCCCCTGCTTCAACGCACTCAAAATTAGAGAGAGAAAGAGAGTTTTGGATTGATCAGATCTAGATTTGATATGGATACAATTTGAGTAAAACTTAATTCGAGATAAATGTGAATGTAAAAAAATCAATTTGAGATTAATAAGTTCTGTTTAAACTCAATTCGAAAATAAATTAATTTTAGACTTGATCTAAATCAAATCGAACTCAAATATTCAAATCAACTTGTTTATAAAAAAAAAAAAACTCAATCTTTAATTTTAATTTTGCTTATTTGATCTAAGTTCTAATTCAAACTCAAGCAGCTCATGTAATGTATTTTGACAAATCATGAACATATGCGATTACATATCTCAATTAGCGATATATGTCATGTCCTTATTTGATATGTTAGATAAAGAGAATGTGAGATACGTTACCCATCTTTTCAAGGTTGATACGAGAGTATGGTGGAACTTGACTTTGAAGACAGTTAGAGCTTTAGATATAACTTGGGCAGACTTTAAAACGTTTAGGTAGAATATAAGACTATAGATATGACTTACTTATCGGTTAGTAGTTTATTAACCCATCTAAAGAGACTAGCTTAGTTAAGAAATATGCTACCAAGTTCAACGTATTAACAAGGTATGCATCAAGGATGGCTATTATAAAGCTTGGGACATGGAAATTTTATATATAGGCTTTATCTAATAATAGCGTGTGATGTGATGATGGGAACCCAACCACTAGCCCTAAACCTATAATGAGACATTGAACAAGACATTGAGACTTGAGATGTTCATTCAAAAGATTTTAGAATTAAGTTTTAAATTTACAAAAGCATGAAAAACTTAATAAGAAGCCAAGATAATTAGATATCATGCATGATAAGCATCACATGACATAACATACTAAAATAGAGTTTGCAGAAAGGAATTAAATGATACATATGCATGTTTTAACTAGAAAATACGATACTCCAAACATCATTTTTATGAGTGAATACGAAGAGACACTTATGAGTTTGCACGCTCGTTAAAGAGAAAAACTAATATCTATTAGAGAGCATGTGGTTATTAACCAAACTTGTTAGAGAAAGTGTTAATTTTGTATTAATTTTCAACTTACTGATCATGTATCAATATGATATAACTCACAAGGCTAGAATATCAAATCTTTATATTCAATAGTCTAATCAGCATAATAGTTTTCAGATACAACTTTTATATATATGTATAAAGATTTTAGTTATGATTTTTATTACACGATCTTCGTATCTCAATAGTTATTTTTAACAAGTGTTTTTAGATAGCAGATATAAAGGCCAATACATGATTTTTAGTATAAACATGATTTTATCATACTTCATATTATGTCATACATAACATAAAAGAAAACAAAGTAAGAGATTATGATTAGTAACAACCAAGTAAAATAAAGCTTACAGTGTAAGACAGAAAAATAAGCAAAGAATATCATACAAGAGTATCAGAATAAGTTTGAAACAAAATGAACCAGAAATAGCTTAAGCAAGAAACATAATCAACAACATAGTAAGACACAACATTAGAAAAAAACTTGTGATAAGTCATGAGTACTACAGAATAAGGACATCATAATTAGAAATAGAAAAGAAACTAGATAAGATTCAGGAGAAGCAACGAGTATTACAAAACAAAAACATTTTATTCAGATTTAAGAATAGAAAAAATAATAAGTCAAGAAAGAGAGTACATATGTGACAAGTTACGTAAATCTAAATATTTCATAGCATGACATAAATCAGAATACAGTTAATAAGATAAGCAAAAGAAAAAAGAAGCCTATAAAAGAAGAGATAAGCAAAGCATAATGTATCAAATAAGCAATAAGATAAACAAGGAAAAGAAAATTAGAAACGAAGTAAATTAAGATAAGAAAAAAAACATAGGGCTCGTGACAAATCACGAGATTAGATAGAGTAGAAACCTATTTGTGGTAGATATAGGAAATATTTATTGAGTAACTCGTCACTCATCTCTCATAATTTTTCTTTCTTGTAGGTCAATGAGCAGAGGCAAAACTAAAGCACGAAATAGTTGGAAAGTAAAATACAATTTTGAGTAAGTGCTCACTAATGTTCAAATGATATGATGTCATGTTATGCTTGGCTTGCATGATATGTATAGTTCTTTTACATATATATATATATATATATATATATATATATATTCAACTTGTATAGTTTTTCAAGAGATAACATGTTTGGCTTTTACATGTTTTATATACCTATTCCTACAGTTTTTACATATATATTTATATAGTATTATATATTTATATTTCAAATATTATTAAATAGTAATAAAATATGATATTTTCAAAATATTGTACAATAGTTTCATATTAACAAATTATTATTAAATTCATGTTTATATATTTTAAGCTTCTACATGTGTATGGTTTCAATAAAGTATATGTGGTTTGTATAGTTTATATGTACAATACGCATAGTATGTTTTATAAAATAATAATATACGATGTTTTTAGTATGTTGTACACTGTTTTCAGTATATAAATATTATAATCATGTTTTCAGTTTCCGTAAAACACAGTTTTTAGATAAGTGTATGTGGAACTCCTGCTATATATGTAAGACATCCCAGAAGGGTATTACTGTTCACTGCTTAATAAAATAACAATAAATAAATAAAAAAAATATGGTCAATAATACCCGACCGAAATGCTTAACTGAACTAACATATCACAGCGGAAGACTTGTAGTACAATGTATACATACATATATACATGCCCAATTAAAAACTGATTATATTAAAATATTCGCGGAAAACATATACATGTGCATACAACTGAAACTGAAGCATAATGGATCCCAAAATAGCAGCAGACTCCTCCTCCCAACTCCCAACAACCTACCTGCAAGAGAAAGGAAAGTAGGGAGTGAGCGATAAAATCACTCAGTAAGCACTTCATATCCTCAGACCCTAAACCAACCCTTCTCGAAGGATTGCCACCTCAACACAACTGAACAGGCTCAACTGAAAACCACTCTGACGGTCTCATCTTCACGGAACGGATACTACCTCATACCGGGTCATAAAATACGTATATGAGTATACGTAAACAACCTAGAGTGAAGAGTAATCCGAGAGGTCAAACTTGACGCACTGAACGCTGACTGGAAGCATAAACTGAACTGTTCTGATCTGATCTGTTACTGATAATATTACTGTTTTCTGAAAGTCACGTGTCATTACGAAGCTTAACATGTTCTGATATTCTGCTGTTCGTGTCTTTTACACGCTGTTTCATATTCTGATCATTTATAGTTTCTTACTGTCTTATCATTCTCTGAATGATATGCACTGTGTCATATAATCATGACATGATATGATAACATGCTGAAATCATAACTAGGCCTGAGCCTGTATACTGAAAATAGTTTTCTGAAAACTGTTCATGAAAACTGCTGTTGGATCTTGGGATCCCATATCTGAAAAGCATAAAGCTTTATCTGAAAGCTATACTGAAAACTGAGTACCCTGGGGTACATGCTATGCTGAAAACTGTGCTGCGTAGACTGATGAATACAGGGATTCGACACTTTGGCCATGTGAGTTTCCTCTGCAAACACGTGCCACAAACTGTATGGCCCACGTGATGCCATCAGGCCTCGGCCTGGAAACTGAACTGATCTGAACTGAGCGCCTCGCGCTAAAACTCATCTGATCCTCGGACCAGGAAAACTAAACTGCTAGCTGAGCAACCCGGCACATGCCAATACATAGGGCTAGTAATGAGTATATAACTCCTGGTGACACGGGTGCTGAAACTCACAAGTGCCCCCTCGTATTCACCTCTGAAAACTGTGTTTTTCAACTGAAAACATGAATTCAGATCCTCGGATCCGTATCTGAAAACACTGTATGGCATGCCATGCTATGCATATGCATATGATGCATCATGTATCTTATTTGAGCTCAATTTACTGTTTACTATCCATTGGATAGGGTTTACTGTGCATATTTCTCAATTAAAGCTTATTTTTCTCTTTTCTGCTTGATGTACGGGCGTACGTATCATGTGTACGGGCGTACATGAATGTGCACGGGACCGTGAGCAAGTCGTGCATGGTGTCGTGCGCGATTCTGGAATTTCAAAGCATTATTCTCAATTTCTCTTGGTGCACGGGCGTGCATGAACTATGCACGGTCATGACCCCTCAAATTAGGTCATGCACGGGCACGTAAACACGACCGTGACCATGCAGAATACGTAGTGTGCACGGGCGTGCGCTCGGGTGCACGGGCGTGCGTCCTGCTCTGCACCTCTATGACCACTCAGAATCAACTCGATTCCGGCCAAAACACAACCCAAACTCCATTCAAGCATATATCACATGCAAAACACTTCCAATAAGCACAAATAAACTTTCAACAACTTCAAATCCCAACCAAATCATCCAACCCAATCTCAAACCATACATAAACATATAATCTCACACATAACATGTGAATAAGCATAAATTATCAATACAATCATCTCAAATCATCATCAACATGCAAGGAGAACATCACAAGCATGCTGGAACACATCTCATGCATAAAGCAAGCATCAAACCGAATCAAAACACAAGGGAAAGAGGAAAGAAGCACCTACCTTTAGACATCTTTCTCTCTCAAGAAGAACTCAAGATCAAGCTGGATTGGAAGCTCCTGGAAGCTGCTCTTCCCTCCTAGGGTTGATGTTCTCTGAAAATCAAAGCCAAACTTTGGGTGAAAATGAGTTTGGAAACGGATAAGCGCGACTTAAACTCAAGACAGCTGGAAAAATGCTCATGCATGGGCGTGCATCTACCACGTACGGTCGTGCATCCTGGGAAAATTACAATAATGCCATTTTCCCGCGCTCGCATGCAAATCCTCCTAAACGGATCCATGCACAAGCCCTCAAACTCAAGAAAAACCTCTCTTTCACCCCAAAACTCTCTTACAACCCTAGGAATCTCAGAAATCACAAACTGACCCCGAATCTGGGATGTTACAATCTCTCCCTCTTATAAAAATTTCGTCCTCGAAATTACCTGAAAAGCTCGGGATATCTATCTCTGATCTCAGATTCTAGTTCCCACGTGGACTCTTCCACACTCTGATTCCTCCACAAAACTCTGACCAAAGGAATCTCTTTATTTCTGAGGACTTTAATCCTTCTGTCTAAGATCTGAACTAGCATCTCTGGATAACTCAGATCTTCTGCCAATTCCAACTCTGGAAGCTCTAGCACATGAGAAGGATCTCTGATGTACTTTCTCAGCTGAGACACATGGAAGACATCATGGAATCTGTCCATACTAGCCGTCAATGCTAGTCTGTAGGCAACTGGGCCAACTCTCTCCAAGATCTCATAAGGTCCAATGAACCTTGGGGCCAACTTGCCCTTCTTGCCAAATCTCAACACATGACGGTAAGGAGCAACCTTTAGGAACACGTAGTCCCCAACCTCAAACTCTAACTCCTTACGTCTCACGTCTGCATAACTCTTTTGGCGATCCTGGGCCTGTTTCATTCTTTGCCTGATTACCCGTATCTGCTCAATCATCTGCTGAGCCACTTTGGACCCACTGCTGCTGATACTGAGTCTCTCTCTCCAATATCATCCCAATACAAGGGAGATCTGCACTTTCTGCCATAAAGTGCCTCAAATGGAGCCATCTAAATAGTTGACTGATACCTATTATTATACGCGAACTCCATCAATGGCAACAAGTCAACCCAACTCGTCTGGAAGTCCAAACAACACGCTCTGAGCATATCTTCCAGAATCTGGTTCACCCTCTCTGTCTGACCATCTGACTGAGGATGATAAACTGAACTGAAGTGCAATCGAGTCCCAAGTGCTCTCTGTAAACTCCTCCAGAAAGCTGACAAGAATCTGGAGTCACGATCTGACACAATTGCTCTGGGAACTCCGTGCAATCTGACAATCTCCCTGACATACAACCGACCCAACTGATCAGTCGACATGCCATCTCTGACTGGAAGAAAGTGAGCAGATTTACTCAACCTGTCCACTATGACCCAAATACCAGTAAATCTCTCTCTGACTCTGGGTAATCCGGATATGAAATCCATAGAAACGCTCTCCCATTTCCACTCAGGCACACTCAACGGCTGCAACAACCCTGATGGTCTCTGATGTTCAGCCTTAACCTGCTGACACACCAAACATCTGGCTACAAAATCAGCTATGTCTCTCTTCATGCCTGACCACCAGAAGTTTCTCTTCAGATCTTGGTACATCTTGGTACTGCCCGGATGCGCTGAATAAGCTGAACTGTGGGCCTCTGACAAGATTCTCTACCTCAACTCTGAGTCATCTGGAACACAAACTCGGCCCCTGAATCTCAGAATCTCGTCTCTGATCTCAAAATCTGGTACTGTACCCTCTAATACCCTCTGTACCATCATTTGTACCCACTGATCTGACCTCTGTGCCTCTCTAATCTCATCTGACAAAGTAGACACAATCTGAAGCCTCGAAAACCCAGCTGAAACAATCTCTATTTGTTCTCTAATAACCTCACTCTGAAGCTCACTCTGAACAGATAAACTGGACAAGGCAACTCTGCGACTCAAAGCATCTGTAACTACATTTGCTTTACCCGGGTGGTATCTGATCTCACAGTCGTAGTCCTTGACTAACTCTAACCACCGTCGCTGCCTCATATTCAACTCTTTTTGGGTGAAGAAGTACTTCAGACTCTTGTGGTCTGAAAAGATACAGCATCGAACCCCATACAAGTAGTGCCTCCAAATCTTGAGAGCAAAAACCACTGCTGCAAGCTCCAAATCATGCGTAGGGTATCTCATCTCATGATCCTTCAATTGCCTGGAAGCATAGGCAATTACCCTACCAACTTGCATCAACACTGCACCAATCCCCTGGTGAGAAGCATCGGTGTAGATCTCATAATCTAGCCCCTCCTGAGGCAAAGCCAATACCGGCGCACTGGTCAACCTCTGTTTTAACTCTTGGAATCTGGCCTCACATAAGTCTGTCCATACAAATGGATTCTCTTTCCTAGTCAACGCTGTCAGCGGTCTTGCCAAACTGGAAAACCCCTGAATAAACCGTCTGTAGTAGCCTGCCAAACCCAAGAAACTGCGAACCTCTCTGACTGTACTCGGCCTCGACCAACTCAAAATAACCTCAACCTTAGCCGGATCAACTGACAAACCCTCAGCTGATATCACATGCCCTAGGAATACCACACTGTCTAGCCAAAATTCACACTTACTGAATTTGGCATACAGCTGCCTCTCTCTCAATCTCTGCAGCACATACCGGAGATGATCCATATGCTCCTCTACACTCCTCGAGTAAACCAGAATGTCATCGATAAACACAACCACGAATCTATCGAGACAATCATGAAATACTCGGTTCATCAAATCCATAAAAACCGCTGGAGCATTCGTCAACCCAAATGGCATCACTACAAACTCATAGTGGCCATATCTAGTTCGGAAGGCAGTCTTCGGTACATCTCTGTCAGCAACCCTGACCTGGTGGTATCCTGACCTCAAATCAATCTTCGAAAAGACTGATGCCCCACTGAGCTGGTCAAACAAATCATCTATCCTCGGCAAAGGGTACTTGTTTTTCACTGTAGCCTTATTCAATTCTCTGTAATCGATGCACATACGCATGGAACCATCCTTTTTCTTAACAAAGAGAATGGGAGCACCCCACGGCGAACAACTCGGTCGGATGAACCTCTTCTCTATCAGCTCTTGTAACTGTTTCTTCAATTCCTGAAGTTCTGCGGGAGCCATTCTATATGGAGCTTTCGAAATCGGAGCTGTCCCTGAGAGTAACTCAATACTGAACTCAAGCTCTCTCTCTGGCGGTAACCCTGGTAACTCATCTAGAAACACATCGGGAAACTCGCAGACAACTGCCACCTGATCAACACTGGGCCCACTCACATCTCTACTCACTACATTTGCTAAGTAGCCAATACAACCCTTACTTAGCATCCTCCTGGCCTGAATACATGAGATCAACATCGTCTCCACTCTACCCTCTCCAAAAACAAACTGATCAGGGCCTAAGTGAAGCCTAACCTTTTTCTTCTGACAATCGATCTCCGCCCCGTATCTCGCCAGGAAATCCATGCCTAAGATCATGTCAAAATCACTCAACTCCAACATGATCAGATCTATCATCAAAGATCTACCCATGATCACTATCTCCTGATCAAACAATAACTGGTCACTATATATCACACCCCCATCTGGCATCTCAATGCACACATGACTCTCAATCACACTAGGGGTCAACTCTAGCCTCTCAACTACCCCTCTCGAAATGAAACTATGGGTGGCACCACAGTCAATCAAAACAAACAAAGGAGTGTCAAAGAAGAACAACTGACCAGTAACTGCGTGTGGAGTAGCCTCTGCCTGCTCCTGCCCCATGGCATACACTTTGGCTCGACCTCCATCTCTACCTGAAGTCCCTGCACCTCCTCCTGGTGCACTCGCTCCGCCACTGCGACGACGATCAGCTCCTCCAGCTGAACCACCTCCGCTTCGGAAGAAGCCTCCTCTATCTCTGCCTGAACCAGGCCTACTAGAACCGGCTCTTCCTGCTCCACCTGATCCACCTCTAGCTGGACACTCAGCTATCCTATGCCCCGATTGACGACATCCGAAGCATACTGGTTGTCCAATCAGGCACTCTCCACTGTGCCTCCTGCCACACCTCTGACACATCGGTGGCTGACCTCCAGTCCTCTGTCTCTGAGCACTCTTACCAGCTTTTCTCTGCTGCATGGGCCTCTTACCCTGGTCTCTCTCACTGCCTCTCTCAGGCTGAACTGAATACGTACTCATCCTTTGCAGACACATCTCTGATCTGGTCGCTCTCTCTAGAGCATCACTGAATCTCTGCGGGGGATGATCACCAGTCAAAACATCTCTGGCAATGGCTGGATGTAGACCATGAATAAATTTTTGAACTCTGCCAGCCTCTGTACCCGCTAAACTCGGAGCAAATCGGGCCAAAGCATTGAACGTAGTAGCATACTCTCTCACTGAACTTGAGCCCTGCTGCAACTCAATAAACTCTTGAGCTCTAGCATACGTGGTCCCTGGGCTCCTGAACTCACCCTCGAACATTGCCCTGAACTCTACCCAAGACAATGAATCCTCATCAACGGTTGTCCTCGCGAGATTCCACCACGACCTCGCGTCACCTCGGAACATAAAGACTGCATATCTAACCCTCTCCCGATCAGACATGGTGAATAGACCGGTCACACTCTCGACCGCCTCTATCCACTCCTCAGCTGCTGTCGGATCTCTAGTACCCATAAACTTGGGAGCTTGATGAATACTCGGAAGGCTATAGATCGGATGAACTCTCTCCGAACCACTGGTACTAATCGTATCAGACCCAGAACTCTGTCCCTGATACTGCTGATACGGATACTACTGATACTGACCCATATCTGGCCACTGACCACCCATCTGATCAGGATAATCCTGTCACTGAAACTCAGGTTGTCTCTGCCTTGGCCTCTGATAAGCATCTTCTCTAGCTGGCATCTCTCTGCCATACATCTGCTCATCACCTCTGACAGGCTGCTGAGGTCTCTCCCTCATCATCTCTTTAAAGATCCGCCTTACATCTTCTTCTCCGAAGGCACCACAGGCGGCCTGCGGTCCTCTTCCACCACTACCACTGCCATTGGAATGTCCAACTGAAGCACTATCCTTATCCTCGGAAGATCTCGGAACACGGGCTCTCCTACCTCCCCTATCTGAAGAAACCACAAGCATTAGGGTCAACCGAACAAAACAGATACTACTATACTTACACTGAGAGGAAGACGAGCTCTGGCTGCTGGGATACGCTGAAATACACACGTATGCACCTTGAAAACAATGCAATTCACACATATGTACACAGTTTCTGCTTTGATATCGCTCTGATACCAAAAATGTAAGACATCCCAGAAGGGTATTACTGTTCACTGCTTAATAAAATAATAATAAATAAATAAAGAAAATATGGTCAATAATACCCGACCGAAATGCTTAACTGAACTAACATATCACAGCGGAAGACTTGTAGTACAATGTATACATACATATATACATGCCCAATTAAAAACTGATTATATTAAAATATTCGCGGAAAACATATACATGTGCATACAACTGAAACTGAAGCATAATGGATCCCAAAATAGCAGCAGACTCCTCCTCCCAGCTCCCAACAACCTACCTGCAAGAGAAAGGAAAGTAGGGAGTGAGCGATAAAATCACTCAGTAAGCACTTCATATCCTCAGACCCTAAACCAACCCTTCTCGAAGGATTGCCACCTCAACACAACTGAACAGGCTCAACTGAAAACCACTCTGACGGTCTCATCTTCACGGATCGGATACTACCTCATACCGGGTCGTAAAATACGTATATGAGTATACGTAAACAACCTAGAGTGAAGAGTAATCCGGAAAGGTCAAACTTGACGCACTGAACTCTGACTGGAAGCATAAACTGAACTGTTCTGATCTGATCTGTCTGATAATATTACTGTTTTCTGAAAGTCACGTGTCATTACGAAGCTTAACATGTTCTGATATTCTGCTGTTCGTGTCTTTTACACGTTGTTTCATATTCTGCTCATTTACAGTTTCTTACTGTCTTATCATTCTCTGAATGATATGCACTGTGTCATATAATCATGACATGATATGATAACATACTGAAATCATAACTAGGCCTGAGCCTGTATACTGAAAATAGTTTTCTGAAAACTGTTCATGAAAACTGCTGTTGGATCCTGGGATCCCATATCTGAAAAGCATAAAGCTTTATCTGAAAGCTATACTGAAAACTGAGTACCTTGGAGTACATGCTATGCTGAAAACTGTGCTGCGCAGACTGATGAATACAGGGATTCGACACTTTGGCCATGTGAGTTTCCTCTGCAAACACGTGCCACAAACTGTATGACCCACGTGATGCCATCAGGCCTCAGCCTGGAAACTAAACTGATCTGAACTGAGCGCCTTGCGCTAAAACTCATCTGATCCTCGGACCAGAAAAACTAAACTGCTAGCTGAGCAACCCGACATATGCCAATACATAGGGCTAGTATTGAGTATATAACTCCTGGTGACACGGGTGCTGAAACTCACAAGTGCCCCCTCGTATTCACCTCTGAAAACTGTGTTTTTCAACTGAAAACATGAATTCAGATCCTCGGATCTGTATCTGAAAACACTGTATGGCATGCCATGCTATGCATATGCATATGATGCATCATGTATCTTATTTGAGCTCAATTTACTGTTTACTATCCATTGGATAGGGTTTACTGTGCACATTTCTCAATTAAAGCTTATTTTTCTCTTTTCTGCTTGATGTACGGGCGTACGTATCATGTGTACGGGCATACATGAATGTGCACGGGACCGTGAGCAAGTCGTGCATGGTGTCGTGCACGATTCTGGAATTTCAAAGCATTATTCTCAATTTCTCTTGGTGCACGGGCGTGCATGAACTATGCACGGTCGTGACCCCTCAAATTAGGTCATGCACGGGCACGTAAACACGGCCATGACCATGCAGAATACGCAGTGTGCACAGGCGTGCGCTCGGGTGCACGGGCGTGTGTCCTGCTCTGCACCTCCATGACCACTCGGAATCAACTCGATTCCGGCCAAAACACAACCCAAACTCCAATCAAGCATATATCACATGCAAAACACTTCCAATAAGCACAAATAAACTTTCAGCAACTTCAAATCCCAACCAAATCATCCAACCCAATCTCAAACCATACATAAACATATAATCTCACACATAACATGTGAATAAGCATAAATCATCAATACAATCATCTCAAATCATCATCAACATGCAAGGAGAACATCACAAGCATGCTGGAACACATCTCATGCATAAAGCAAGCATCAAACCGAATCAAAACACAAGGGAAAGAGGAAAGAAGCACCTACCTTTAGACATCTTTCTCTCTCAAGAAGAACTCAAGATCAAGCTGGATTGGAAGCTCTTGGAAGCTGCTCTTCCCTCCTAGGGTTGATGTTCTCTGAAAATCAAAGCCAAACTTTGGGTGAAAATGAGTTTGGAAACGGATAAGCGCGACTTAAACTCAAGACAGCTGGAAAAATGCTCATGCACGGGCGTGCATCTACCACGCGCAGTCGTGCATCCTGGGAAAATTACAATAATGCCATTTTCCCGCGCTCGCATGCAAATCCTCCCAAACGGATCCATGCACAAGCCCTCAAACTCAAGAAAAACCTCTCTTTCACCCCAAAACTCTCTCACAACCCTAAGAATCTCAGAAATCACAAACTAACCCCGAATCTGGGATGTTACAATATATTAAAGATAATTAATATAATAATAATACTACTAGTAGTGAACAATAATATATAACAGTGAATGTCACATAGCTTTCTGTCGAAGAAGCTAACGGTACCTATGGTGGTCCACACAAGGCAAGAAGAAGGCTAGAATACATCATCTGCGTGCTAATAAGGCTAAGTGTACAATTTTGATAGTATTTGTATGGGCATATGAATTTCTTTAAGAGTATATATGAAACTTGTCATGACCACGAAACATGCATACCTATGACACTCACATATATGCTTATGAATTAAATAATCATGACTTATAAACATGTGTCCAGTAATCGTTATGATTTATGCAAGTTGTGCATAATCTGTGTAACATTCCTATGATTCAATAACCATCAAATAATTGTATATACGCTTGTCTAAGATACATGTATACCTATGAGTCATCATATTATTTGAATTTTGAATTAGTTTGATTTGGTCAACCTAATTCTTTCCAAACATATTAGGATTCTAACAATCTGTAAGATGTATGTCTGTGACCTATAGAGGTGCATGACTAAGCATCAAGAAAAATCCTTAATCTCAACTTCTTTACTTGATCCAAACAAATTCAAAAACTCTAATACAACATCATCTTGTTATAAAATCACTAGGATAACCATTCTTTGCCTCAATTTATTAACTTTATAAATGTATGACTTGTAAGCCACTTACTATTTCGATAGTATTTAAATTCGAGTCAAATTTAGATATAGATCATGAGTGACCTATAGCAATGCATCATACCATTTGAATAGTATAGTGTTAGTGAACAACTCTAGGTTTAATAAACTTTATAGTTAACGCATAATGTAATCCTTTGTCATTATGTCCTATGAGGTTGAAATATAGATATGCGTCTATTTCAAGAATCTGGTGTATGCATATGTCCAAACAAAGACTAGATACTATACCAATCGATCCAACTATGGCCACAGACTAATTGCTTTTAGATAACTTAACAAAGATACTCATCCTATGCTCGAGATTAACGAATCATATGTCGATTTATCAGTCTTTATATTGATCATGATATAACCAATCATTCACTTTTATAACACCCTTATTATGATGGTACATTTGATAATGTCAAACAATATCACTCCTAGTATAAGACGGTCTGATAAATTTCAAGTCAAAAAATCACATATGTCTATTAAGTTATGAGAATTGATCTATAGACACAGTTAGTACCATCTATTTTAGATTCTCATCATTGGATCTGTTTAGTGACATGACCATCAAATCATATACCTATATATGAGATTAGACTACAAGTAAAAAACTTCAATGTGTGTAAACTATCACCATCTTTCAATAGAATCACGCAAATTATGATAATCCTTATCCTATCACTTGTGTCTTAAACTCATAATGATGTTGGGACTGTGGACCAGTAATCTGAATCTATCATCTTAGTTTTACTATACCAATGACATAATATATGTTATATAAAATAATATATCTGAAATACTTTGTATTATTAATATCATCAAATGTATACAAATACAATAATATAAATACAATAATACATGAATAACTACAACTAATATATAATGGACTCGTGATTATAAGGTACCAACCCTATCATAAGCCATATGAGTAGAGGGTAATGAAATCATTTGAATGGATTATCAGATATTTACCCATTTTTTCTTCACCCATTTATTTTTCTTGTTTTTTTTTTCCCCCTTTTTCCACACATTGTGTTATGAATGTAGAGTTTGTTAGGCATGTTATAAAAGTGCAAAGTTTCTTAGGCATTGTAAGCCTATCAAGGGAATGATTGCACTCGTAATCAAATATATAAAGAATATGATATAAGCCACAAGGATATCAATTTTTGAATATCAATATTAAACTTTACTTATTTTTGTCTAATTCTCCCCTAATGACATTTATTTAGTGTCACCATAGTTCAACAATGTAGAGCCCACATCATGACAGTTGTTCCGTATCATATTCATAACAAGTAGTCATAGTTTTATAGACTACATTAACATTAAGAATTAATAACCTTAACACATCTAATAGAAAAAATAAAAAAATAAAAAAGTAAAAATTGATTATCTATTAAACCAAATTTGAAATCAATAGTTTGAAACCTGAATCAAATTGATTGGTTGAATCGATCTGATTAGGAACTGAGGCAAACTCACTCTAGACTTACTCAAAGATATAACATATAATCAAGATAAACCATAATTTAATAGCTAAAACCATCCCGACCCATGATTTAATTTATGGTTTACTTCTATCAAAATCGTTAATAGGAGTATTGGGATTCAAAACGAATCCCAACACATTTGAGCCATGCCATTAATTACCATGGCTAATGATTTAGTTGTAGTGTTATATTATTTTTTATTGAAAGTAAAACTTTGTATAAAATTCTACATTTAAGATGGACACACTTGAATACTAATTAGCTGTGGCCAAAGAAGTTTCCTTTGATGAAAAAATTTCACCCAAAAACTTTTAAAAATCAATTATTTTCTTATTGATTAATTTCTTTTAAGTTTTATTAACACTTTTTTATGATGAAAAAATTTCACCAAAAATAAAAATATTATTATTAAAAATTTTTTAATATCACATAATATTAAAATGATAATAAAAAATTTAAAAAATTTAAAAAAGTGATCATTGCCGATGACAATGACCTTTTTTTTAAATTTTTATTATTATTTTAAAATTATATTACTATTTTTTTAATTTAATTATTTTTATAAAATTAATTTTATTATTATTTTAAAAAACAATTTATTCAAAAGACAAAAATATTTTTTTACTATTAACATTTAATAATTGACCGTTAAATTTAATAATTGACTTTTGTTAGAAGAATGAGTATTTGACTTTTTGAAAATTAATAAATAAGATTTTATCATTTAATAAAACTTTGGGTGGAAAGAAGGCTTTCAGCTTTCAATTTTTATAAATCATAATCGAATTTCATTTTTAATGATTAATTAGCAAAAAATTTTTAATATTTTTCTAATAATTATTCAAATAGTTCGCTGGATCCAGACTAACCTTTTCATTAGGTCAATGTCTAAATCATTTAAGAAAACATTCTCCTATATCTCTACATTGGATTCATTTTTATTATTCTAGCTTTCAAAAATGACGTGGGCACTCAAGGTAAGAGTACCTGCGAATGGAACAAGGAGACTAATTCAAGCTTATGCTACATACAAGGTCAATCTCAGTACATTCTTAACAACGACAAATGCGTTTATAATAAGGTTTAATTACACTTTTTTCTGGAACACTAAAAGTGTTTCACACTCAATTAAACATTAGATTCAGAAGTCACATTCACCAATACAGACGTTAAACATTACTTGTAGACATTTTTCAACTAAAAGTTTCCTATTGCTTCACTTATAGGGAGAAGAAATCAAAATTATAGGAAATATCTGAACACAAGGAGACTATACTTTACACCAGAAAATCAGCCCTAAATCTTGCCCACTACAAGGGCTTCTGCTTATTCTTCAGACGGCTACTGAATCTGCAGCTGCCAAATCAACAAAGAAACTTTAATTCAAGTTAAAAAAAGGATGACAGCAATAAAAACAATGATAACGGTGAATGAATGTATTTGACACCAAAAAAATGTGCAACTACCTTTGTTCTTACTAAAAAACTATTGTATTAGTTGAAGTAAATATTGTTTGCAGTCAAATAACCCCAAAAAAAAACAGCCCACTTTCTTCTTTTCAAACTAATAGACAATCCAACATTCTTGTTGTGTACCCTACACCTATCTTATTATATCCATTCTCAACCAGACTTAGATAATTAAGCACACCCTCCATTCACACCTCCTCGTTGGCCCCTCAAATCCAGAGTTTTATGGTAGTGAAACTTGAATAAGAATGTGCTTTAAGGTGTCGGTAAAGTTTATTTAGTGATTAATGAAATGACTTTTACTTCCAAACAAAGTCACAAAAACAATAAAACATTAGGAACACTATCAGAAAGCTACCTGAGCTGTCATCTTGGTGATCCTTCTGATGATTCTCTATGCACTTCAGGAGATACTTGAAGGTCTCGATCTCACAAGGAATTGTGAGCCCGCCACAATGATCAAACCCAAACTCTTCTTCGGCCTTCTCCAAGAGAAGCTTAAACACAGAGTGGCTAAGATAGCTAGTGGGAATAATAAACCTACGATGCTCCAGCCCCACATAAACCGCCAAATAGCCTTTGGGAACATCAGGTGGTGGCTCAGGACTGTGGCAGCTATCCTCATCTGAATCACAACGTATAATATTTGTCACCCTTTTGTCAGTTACTGGTGAAATTTCCCCATGACTTGGACTAGAATGAGAGTTGCTTGATTTCTGGCTAAGAGTAACCGATTGCCACTTTTGGAGGATTTCCTTCAGCCTAACAATCTGTCGTATTCCAGTTAACTTAGCGCCACCATGGTCATTCATTGCTAAAGCCTAAAGGTTTAACCTAACAGTGAAATGAAACCCAGGATCCAATTCAGAGTGCTTGACTGCAGACAAAGTCTCATCAAATCCTCCACTACACATACACATAAAAAACACATTTTAATGTAAACAAACGAATCAAAAAATCTTAAAAATTAACTCCACTCAATCCTTTTTACAAATGAATCACAGGCTTCAACTCAAGATAGTTTCACAGTAAAACAAATTCCCTCGTATCCATTTTCTTTACTGAATTTATTATTTACAACAACCAATTTAATCCGATAAGTCTTTTTCCTTCAATCATCCCTAAGTGTTAATTTTTGTTGATCCCTAAACTCTATTATAATATCAAAGAAATTATATTTCATCAATAATTTGATTTGTTTCAAGAAATTCCTAATCATTTTTCTCGACTTGTCAAATTAAAGAAAAAAAAAGAAACAAATTTTAAATGATTTTTCAAATTTCTTGCATATCAATATATGCCCCACGAATAATAAAAAAATGTTAAACATGTAATATGAAGATAAACATGTCACTTTCAGATAAATTCTGGCCTCCATTAACGCAAACAATATAAAACAAAAGAGCTTATACATTCAGAATCAAATAATATCGAAGCATCCTTCAGATCAAAATTTCGGACCCGAAAAAATTCATTCAAAACAAAAGAAGAATTCGCATCGCATCGCATCTGATAGTACCTGACTGAGAATCAGCTGCGAAGACAGAAAAGAAACACCATTGGGGCTTCGAAATCTGAACAGAGAAGCGAGCTTTCCATGGAGAGGTTGAGATTTTCTTTAAAAAAAATATATACAAATTAAGACAATCCTAATCCCAAAGCGTAAATTCGGAAATCAAGGAGCTGTTTTTGTCCTATACTCTCATCGATTATCACAGCAAAATTTTCGCAGCCAGACCGAAACTGTCGGAGGAGTCTTTTTTTTTTTTCTGACTTTTCTATATCAGAAATCAGACAAATAAAATGGATAATGAAATTATGAAAAAAAAAAGTTAAATCAGATTAATATGAGTTATTAGCTCAACTTTATATACACGTGTCATTGTAATTACACCAGCTTCATGCTCCCTTGTTATCACCTTTTCACTTCCTTCTTGGTAGGCCCAGCCCGGCCCACATTTTGTTCTACAACTTTCATTCCGCATCTAATTCTAAAGCTCCACCTTAGAACCCTTGCTCTCTTTAAAACCCCATTTGAGGACTTTCATCTGTGTCATTTTCCTTGCCGGAGGTACTCAACCTCTTGTTTTGCCATTTTTTGGGATCATTTTAGGTGCATTCTTCTACTCTCTAGTTGCTTTGTTTCTGAGATTTTTCTTTTCCGTTTTTCTTGATTTTTATGTTATATTTGGGTTATTAGATTTGTTGTCTTTTCGCATATGCGTATTCCTCGGATATTTTTGCTCGGAGGATTAGGTTTCAATACTACAAAGAATTGTGCTTGAAATTGTTGATATGGATAAAGCTAAACCTAATAGATTGAAAAACATTAATTACAATGCAGTTGAAAGTTGCTTCTTGAACTGACAAAGGCAATCTTTTTTAGAACAACTGATCGAAGTGTAATTAGGGTCTATAGTTGCACTATGTTCCTTTTAAAAACTGAAATTGTCAGCTTTAGGAAACAGATTATTTATGGTGGTGCTTGTTATCATTGTTGGCTACTGCGAATTAGATAAGAGTTAAAATTGACTTCTGGCAGGTGCATTTTGGGGTTTGGGCCTTTGCTTTAGCTAGTGAGTCCATTATGTTAATCCTACCTTTGTCAAGGATCCCATAATCGCTTTTTGGTACCTCTGCACTCATCATAAAAGGATGTACCTCAGACAGTAGATGTTTCCATACAACACAAGAAGCCTCAGTTATTTTGACATTTTATTTTACCTTGATTTCATTTTTATTACCAGTTTGGGATATTTAACTAATTATTGATATGTCCATTTCACATAGGATTTATTGGGCTGCAACAGTGATGATAATTCCTAGGCTTTTGAGAGCTGGTACATGGATGGTCAAAGAGCTGTCAAAAGGTAGTATGTCTACCATATCTACTTTTGATTTGTTTGGATTAAATCAGCATTTTGATTATTTGACACATGTGCTTACTTAAAGTAGCTATTAATAGTTTAAGTTTGTTGCTTTTTTTATATATAGAAGATAAAGAAAATGTGATGAAAAGGATTTTTTTTTATTGGTATCACTCTCATGTGCTTCCTTCTTGGCAGATAGTTATATACGTGTACCTCGAACAGGATGTATACATCAACAATGGCGACCTTTGGTCAGTGATCTTTGTTTCAATGGTTAAATGTTGGCTTCATTTTTTTAATTATTACCTAGAAGTAGGTTGGTATACATCTTGGCTTCACACGAGTGACTAGAGATGGCTTTGTGATTATTTATTACCTTTTCCATGCTTTTCATAACCACTATTGAAATGGTCACAATCTAAACAAAGGAAATGAATATAAGGTATTAGTCATCATAGACTTATGTTTTTGCAATGTCCAAAGTAATTGATTTAGAATTGTGGAATTAAAAATGAAAAAAATTCTGGACTTGTCTAGTCAAATGGACAACAAATTATTCTGACTGTGCATAAACATATTTAAAAAAGAATGGACTTTACAATGTGGTGTATAGTTAACTTCTACTTGAAACAATATTATGTGTTTTGGCTTCTGAACTATCCCTTTGATGGATACTTAAAAGAAACATATATCATTGCTGCTTTTCATGACCTCAAGGAAGATTGAAAGATAAGAGATGTTGGAAGTCCTTTAGGCTTCTCGGCACGGAACCTGAGTAGGATATTATCTGTAGCTGTTGTTTGACTTATATATCAAAGTCTTTAGAGTTTCCGGCCTGATTAGATACTGCCTAGTATGTACTAAAGGAATTGCAGAATGCTGAGTATAGAACTTCTTGGTAAAAATTTAAATGAAATGCCAGTCTAGTAACTTAATAAATTTGCATTTTTTTTATAGTCCTAAAAATCGAATTGGTTATCAGAGTTCTAGGTGCAGTCATAACTCATAACCTTAATTTTTTTTGAATAGATTAATTCTTACATTATCGGAAAAAATAAGGATTAGTTAAAAATTTTGAGTGGCAAGGGAAAAGGAAATTTTTAAATTTGTTTGAGCTGTTTATCTTTAAAGTTTATAATATTTGTATTGAGCTTCATCTCAATTGGCTAACTTTTTCTTCAATGTATACATAACTTTCTCTTTATTTGTTTGATGGGAACAGTTTCCATTACAGTCAGAACCTAAGGTGTATCAAGGCTCCATATTTCAGAAATATCTTCCTTTTTCTACCACAGCTGCTAACAAAGCTAGTGATGAAAGCTGTAAACAGAAAGACATGTAAGCTATTTAGCTATTTCACTTGAAATTAAAAGGATTTCATGATTCAAGAATTAAAATAGGACATGGATTAAGAATCTTCCAAAATTGATTTTTGTGTGCCTCTTATGCTACAATTAATTGCTTAAAGAGTAATTTAGTAAATGATTGATATCTGCAAATGTAGTATATGCTATGCAGTAGCTGCACTGTAATGAAGATCAGATTTGTTCTTTGTTAATTTTGGGGTTGGGATATGTTTTAATTGTTTTTGTGTAATATAGATGTTGTACTGTCAAGACTAAATTGGAAAGTATATTTGAAAGGAAATATCTTGTTTGCTTCTGTTGTTAGATGGAATGCCAATTATCCTTAATTAAAAACTTTACATTATTTGAAGTTTGAGTTTGAATTTTAGATAATTTGCTTGTTTGTCATCACCCAGAAGCTCTTCTGTGCAGGATAAGTGTGACATTTGTTGATAAGGATGGAGAGGAAAAGAACATCAAGGTTCCTGTTGGAATGTCTATGTTAGAAGCGGCTCTTGAGAATGATATAGAACTTGAAGGTAAGGATTGATGCTTCATAAGTTTGGTGTTTCGCACCGGTCTCTTTTTTTTCCCTGTTGTCATCATTGTCTATTATATAGTTGTTCTACTTGAGTAATCCTGTGATCAAAATTTGATCAACTGTCAGATGTGTCTGTATTTTTTCTTTTTGGCTCATGGAGGGCTGTATTTTATTTTCTTTTTCCGTTGTTTTTTGGAATATTGGAATATGATAACATGGTCTGATTATTTTTTCATTATAGGCTTAAAATTTACTGTTGTACTTGTTCTTTTCAGGAGCATGTGAAGGCTCCCTTGCATGCTCAACATGTCATGTGATTGTTATGGTACAGTTTTTTGTTAGATGTGTATAGCAAAGTTCTCATTGAATGTTTTTTGCAGCAATTTCAATATGTTGATCTCTTGGACTGACTTATTCTTGAACCTTATTTTAGGATGTAGAGCAATACAATAAACTAGAAGACCCAACTGATGAGGAAAATGACATGTTGGATCTGGCTTTTGGGCTTTCTGACACGTGAGTTCTTATAGTATGAGTGTGCACGTAGCAAGCTTTTGGTATTCAACCTTTATTGAAATTTATGGTTTTATTATTCAGGTCTCGTCTGGGATGTCAAATAATTGCGAGGCCTGAACTTGATGGAATTCGCTTAGCCATTCCTGCTGCCACTCGAAACTTGGCTGTAGATGGTTATGTACCAAAACCACACTAAATTTAATACAACATTAGGGTAAGTAGGATGTAGTTTTCCAGTTTTGTAGCTCCTATTCTATTTCGGTACATGGGCAATCTTTGTACCTTCTCATTCATTTTGTATTCAATTGGGTACTGAATAGACAGCAAATGAGATCAACATTATAGATTAAATAATTCAGGCGGAAAATCTTTATCAATAAGAAGTAGTTGATTCTCTTTTCTATCCTGAATGAAACATTTTATTCCTCAACTTTTCCAGTTAAACATCTGATGTTCAAGTTCTTTCTCAATTCATATGTCAAAAAGTACATAATTTGTGTGGGAGCCTATAAAAAATATTATCTGACTCGTTGAGGTATTTCAGCAGGGATCATTGTGTATTCATCCAAACCAGATACTTAATAAACTTCCTGAAAATGTGATTGGTATAGAATTGGATACATGAGTGTCTTTGATGGTCATAGTATTCTCTCTTTCCACTATTCTGTGTACTCGGTATTGTACTATGCCAGATATCTTTGACAAGTCTGTGTTCAATGTCATAGTACAATTTTTTTTTTTCAAAGTGGAAGTCTTAATCAAATTGAATCTTAATTCAAAATAAATTATCTAATTATATGACATCATCTAAATGGGTTGACAATGTAATATATATGCATACAAGAAGGCAGGTGCCAAATAAATCTGAGATAGCATATTGGGGTCAGCGATTGTCCACGCAAAAGCCAATTCTAATTTCTATCCCCGTCTTCTTGAAGCCTCCCAATAATCAACACCAGCGCCTTTCTTCCTTATCTTCCTCGGACTAAACAAACAAAACTGCATACAACACCAAGTTATTTTGATCAAACAGACAGCAACCCACCTCAAACATTTCTCTTTCTTTTCAATGGCTTCCCTCACTATCTCAACCTCTCTCCCCCTTTTTCACTTCTCAGTCAAACTCCAAGAACCCCATCAACCTTTTCAATTCTCTCAAAATCATCACAATCTCAGTTTTATGGACTCAATCTCTCTTATTCTTCCAGTTTGCCAATCCCATCTTCCACTTCATTTAACACTTCCATTTTTGGTAAGGTGCATTCTCCACCACATTTACTTGATTTATCTGCTTTCTTTTTGTTGTATTCTCAACGTGAATGTTGAGTTTTTGTAATAGGTTACCAAAGTTCAAGTGCCGCCAGCATTCACATTGAAAGATCAGGATGGAAAGAATGTGGCCCTCTCCAAATTTAAGGGCAAGCCTGTGGTTGTCTATTTTTAACCTGCTGGTGAGACCCCTGGCTGCACCAAACAGATTTTTTTTTTGTCTTTATTTTTAAATAAAAATAGTTTACCTTTTAATTTCATTACACGTTTTTACACTGCTTTTGGTTTTTGTTTATAGGCAATGTAAGTTGGGTGTTACGAAAGAAATTGAAACTATGAGCATTTACTTAAGAGCACTGATAACCATGGACCGTGTGGATGGTGATATATGCCTTCCTGTATATACATGAAAACCAACAATCTTCTCTAGAGCCATTATAAATTTTAGAAAAGTTTTGCGTGGCGTTTGTAAAAGCAGTAGTAGAGCATCTGATTTCTAGATATATACAGCAACCAGATTTGTTGTGAACAGTGAATATTGTTTATGTAAAGACATGCATTGGACTAAACCATCAACCACATGTGACATCACAACGTAAAATAGAAGCTAAAACAAACTGATCATTTTCCAGGCATGCGCTTTCGGGGATTCATATGAGAAATTTAAGAAAGCAGGAGCTCAAGTTGTTGGGATAAGTGGTGATGATCCATCATCACACATGGTGAGAAAGTAAATTTTGTAGGGAACAGCTTCAGGATTGGAGTTTCATTCTTTTTCTCTGCTCTGATGAAACCCACATTACATTATAAAATTTCAACTTGTTTAAATATTCTTCTCATTTTGGCTGAAACATGCATAAAGCCATTCATTGAGCGTCCAACTGAGCTAAGTTTTGATGGTAGTCAGTTTTTTCATCGGTAAAAATTGACCATCTATACATACTCAGAGTGCCTCATGCAATAAATTTTAGAAATCTGAAAATTTCATATTGAAGGTCCATATAACTTGCTAGCTTTCTTTTGAAAATTTTCTGGACATCCAAGCTATCTATCTACATCTCTCACAATAATTCTTTTCTTTTGTGTCCCCATTTGCCAAAAACCGTAATAAGAAAATGAAGCAAAAGGAAAGAATGTTGGACCTGTCTCTTATCCATTTATGATCAATTCTGTTTCTCAATCATTTGTAGTTTGTAAAATTTCTATCATGCATGAAGCTGACCAGTACATGTTTGGATGTAGGCATTTGCAGGGAAATACAGACTTCCTTTTACATTGCTCAGTGATGAGGGCAACAAGGTGAGAAAATACTGGGGAGTGCCTGCAGATCTGTTTGGAACGTTGCCTGGGAGACAGACCTATGTTCTCGAAAAAAAATGGGGTAGTTCAGCTCATCTACAACGACCAGCTCCAACCTGAAAAGCTCATTGATGAGACCTTGAAGCTTCTTTAAAGCCTTTGAAACTCAATTTTTAGAATATTGTCTTTGTTATTTTTCCCATGCGGTTGGACAAGTACTTATTCACGTTGGAGGCGGGGATAAAATCTCATCCTCTAGGTTTCAAAAACTCAAAATCTTATATTTGGACCAAATTTAATATTAAATCTAATGGTAAACATTAACAATTCAAAGTTATTTTTATCATTTTAAGATTAAAGTAGTCACCACCGTCGGTACCGACAGCGATAACCTTTGATAACGGAACCAAGTAGCTGTTTCTGACTATCTGATTCTTAGGGAGGTTAGATCTGGTCTCCCTATTGGGTGGAGACAACCAGATATAGTCGTCTCCAGTTTTGACAGAGGTGGCGGTCAGATTTGGTCACCTTCGGAGAAAAAGCAATCGAAAATGGTCGGAAAGGGCTAATCGTGGTCTCACCAGTCGTTTTCAACCATTGTCTCTAGCAAATGTGGCTAAATCTAACTACTTCCGCTAAAACTAGAGACGACTAAATCTGGCTGCCTCCACCCAATAAAGAGACCAGATCTGGCCTCTTCTGGAATCAGGTGGCTGACCAGATAATCGGAAACGACCACCTGATTTCGTTATCGATGGTCGTGGTTGTTTAAATTTTTAAAAAAAATTTTGAAACTTTTTATATTTTATAAATTTATTATAAATTTTTATTTTTTAAAAAGGTTATTTTAGTCATTTTATTTGAAAAATAAAAAAAATTGATTGAAATTTGGTATAAGGATGAGATTTTAGGTTTTTAAAACCTAAAGGGTGACATTTTGTTCCACAATCTACGGGTGGGAAAAAGTCTTTTGGCCTTTTTCCAGGTCAACTCTAGGAGTAAACATATGTACTTACAACAGGTTTCTCCGTGAAACGGTTAAATAGTATTTTTTTAATTTATAAAATATATAAATATTATAATATTAATATCATTTTATATCCTTAAAATACAAACAAATTATATTGTTTTTTATCAACTTTAAAATTTATTAATTAAACCCTTATTTTTAATTGAAAAAAATTGAAACCTGCACTTTAATTTTGACATGATTCCGAATAAAGTCACAGTTAGAATTGCATTAGTATGGTATGGTTTTAACTTTTATCACACTCTTTCGGTGCATTTTAGTTGGAATTATATTAATTAGTGTAATTCCTATTTAAATAATATCAAATAGGCATGATTCAATTGAAATTGCATTGCTTTAATGCATTTTGTTGACAATTATTTTAAAATTTTTAATTTATATTTTAAGTTATTAATCTTAAAGTTAATTTAAATTAGAGAGAAAGATATATGGCCCAAGGCCATATTCCTACCCAAAGATTTTTGTAGAGATAAAATTTCACTTCTTAATTTTTAAACCACTCATTAATTAAAATTAACGATTAAATTTAACAGTCATTGATTAAATATTAACGGTTAGAAAAAGAGTTTTTTCTTTTTAATAAAATTTTTTTATAAATAATAACATAAATTTTATAAAAATAATAAAAATATTAAATATTAAAATAAATTATTCAAAGACTAAAAAAATTTTAAAAATATAAAAAAATAAAATAAAAAATAAAAGATAATCACCATTGCCAAGGATGGTAGCCACTGATAATCAAACCAAGAGGCCAAAAAACAATTCCTAGTTTATAGGGTGATTGGATCTAATTGTCTCGATTTTTGGTTGAAGCGATCATATTTAGTTATTATCTCTACCATCAACCATAGGGGGAATGATTGAAAATGACTGACCTTAGTCCTATTGATCATTTTCAATAGTGATTGATGGCGGAAATAGCTAGCAGAAAAAGAGGTGATTAGATATAGTTGTTTTTGCCCCTTTTAATTTGATTATCGAAGCCACTGTTGCAGGTGACAGTGGTAGTTTTCTTTATTTTAATTTTTTATATTTTTAATAATTTTTTATTTTTATTTTTTAAATATAAAATCATATTTTTATGGTATTTACTTTTTTTTGAAGGTAATTTAGTTATTTTATTAAAAATATTAAAAGAAATAAATAAAAAATATTTAACAAATAAATATTTGAATTTTAAAAAATTAGAAGGTAGAATTTTACTTTAAGAGTAAGACTTTTGACCAAAAATATATTTAACAAAATATTTAGAAACAAAATATTATTTAGATTTAATAAAAAATGAAATTCCTAAAATTATCAACTATCATTAATGAAATCATCTTCATTCATCTCCCTAATTGTGTTCTAATTTTTTATTTTTTTTTTGCCTCCATTTAATAATTGCAATAATTATGTCCTTTGAGCTTCCATTTTCCAGTTTCATAATTATGTTTCACTTTTCTTCCATCTCTACTCATCCCTTCTACAATTTGTAGAAATATGTTTATGTGATAATTTGGGAATTAATGATTGGGAGTCTTTTTTTTATTTGATCTTCACAAATTTAATATTTGTGAAGATTTATTTTTTGGTGATTGTAGGGTTTATTTTGGTGTGAATTCACTCTAGATAAAAAGTTTTCCATACTAAAACCAAATTTGGACAAGTTTCTAATAAATTATTGAAATTGTCACAAATATTAAGTTTATCAAAATCACAGAAAAAAAAAAAAAAAAAACCACAATTATTCATACTCAAATCTTTACATAAAACCCAAATTCAAGCTGCAATGAAACCTTCATAAAAAAATAAAAAGAAAAATCCTTACACAAACATGTATTTATAAAGTTAAAGCTCTGGTTATGGAGGAGTAATGAGTTGAAATAGAAGGAAAATGAGAGAGAATTCTGAAATATAAGACCAAAAGTTCATAAGGCATGGTTGTTGCAGCCTTCAAGTAGAGATGGAATGAAGAAACTGTAGGGCTAAGTAAAAATGAAAAGAGTTTATATAACTAAGTTTGACTGTATTTTTTTATAATAACAATTAATTATGGACTAACAATATTGGTTGACAGCCAAAGTTAAATGTGTCACTTCTTGAAATTTTTTTTTTTATTCTCAAATAAGTTCATTTAATATATTTTTCTAAAATAAATAAAGATTATAAGATCACTAAATTACAACTTCACAACATCATCATTTTCCCCACACTTCCTCCTTGTTGACAACTTTAAAGTACCAATAATATTTGCAAACACAAACTTTGCTTTACTTACTGCCAATATATATATATATATATATATATATATATATATAAATGACAGTGTATAAAAGGCTTTTTACAAGAGGTGAGAATATTTTTTTCCTTAAAAAAATCATATTCAATTCGATAGCCAAGATTGAATGGGATATTCTCTTGTGTGGATATAGATACGAGCTTTAACCTTATAGTCGAAAACCTAGGGTATCCTTTCAATTTGTAGAATAATTGTTTTAGTAGTTGGATCAATTAAAAACTCAAATCAAAATTGGTTGGTGGTATCAAAAAAAAAAAAAAAAATCAATGTTTTTTTTTTTTTTTTGTTTTAAAATTGAGACCTAAATTTGAATCTCAACCGTAACATAAGGTGGATAAAGATGACAATGTGTTGGATAGAAACTAAATACCCTAATCTCCATTTCCATTCTTGCAAGAGAAACTTTTTTGTTTTATCGTTTTGTTCCCGTTACAAGAATGAGGAATAATCCCCATTCTCGCTCAACAGGGAAAATTCTCTTCTCTTCCCCTTATATCCTTGTGAGAAAAATTTTCTTCACTTTTTTCTCTCTATTATCGTTAGAAAATGATAAAATATTTATTAGGTATCAATGTGTATTTGCAATAATTTAAAATTTTTAAGAGTAATTCAATATTTAAGAATTTATAAACTATATAGTGGAGAGAAAAAAATCAGAGAGGAGATGGGTCAGAGAGAGAACATGTCAGGGATAAATCTATCTCTATCTTTGGTTATGAGGATTTTAGTCATCTTCATGCTTGTCTTTGTGCCCATTCTCATTTCTATAGGAGAATTCCCTCTCTTTTTGGGTGGGACAAGTTAAAAACCCAATTTTATGGGCCAAATTGCCACCTCTTAGATATGATTAGATTCAAATCGAATTAAATACAAACAAATATATGTTCTTATTCGGTTTATTTGTTGTGAGTTCAATTTATATTCAAATTCATTTTCGTCAAATTTTTTTATAGTGAACTTCATATTCGGATTTGGGTTTGAGAGTTAGGCTCGCGTTCAGTTTGTATTTATATTTTATTAAAAATTTATAATTGCAAAAATATAGTTAAAAATTTTTCAATTTACGTTTGGATATGTGTTTGTATTTGATTTATATGATTCATATTTATAAATTTTTAAAACTATAGTTCAAATTCGTATTCGTATTCAAATTTGAGATATTAGTTTCAAATTTATCTGAACCAAACTAAAAAATAAAAATGAATATATTCAGTTTGAATCAATCCTACTTTTAAGTAAAAAGAATCATCAAACCACATACAAGTTTATTTTATTAATCTTTCTTTTTATATTTAACTTATCATTAGTGTTTTATAAAAAAATTATATAATTTTTTCATAGTTTAGACTTAAACTTAATACTTTATTGATCAATTTAAAGAATGAATATCCTCAATTTAAAAAATATATATCATTAAGTTAAATTGATTCTAATATTAAAATAATTGAAATTATATTAAATATTTATTTTAATAATTTATTATTCTCACTACCTTTTTATTAATTGAATGTGCGATTGAGCTTGAAAATTTTACTGTGTCTAAAATCACGTGAGCCTGCAAAATATGAAATTGTTTCAATGAGTCCGTTCTTCCACCTTACCGAATCCCTTAATCTTTGTGAATTGGCCAAAGAACATATTCCCACCCATGGTTGGAGGTGGAAACAAAGTCCCGGCCTCTAACTTTTAAAAGTTCAGATTCCCACACTTAAATTAAATTTAATAATAAATATAATAGTAAACAGTATTAATCTAGGGGCATTTTTGTCCTTTCAAGATTAAAATTGTATAAAATAATAAAATAAATTTTATATAAATATAAAATTTTAAAAATATATAAAAAAATTTTAAAAATTTAAATTTTTTAAAAAATAAACTAGCCACCACTGCCGATGCTGACAGCGGTGGCCGTTGATGACGGAACCAGGTGGCCGTCTCTGGCCACCTAGTTCCAAGGAAGGCCAGATCTGGCCTTTCCGTTCGGTGAAAGTGGCCAGATCTAGCCTCTTCCTCTAAAACTAGAGGCGGCTAGATCTGATTGTCTCCACCGAACGAGGAGGCTAGATTTGGCCTCCCCTAGAATCAGGTGGCTAGAGACGGCCACTTAGTTCCTTCATTAAAGGCCATCGCCGCCGACATCGACGGTGGTAGCTAGTTTATTTTTTTTAAAATTTTAAAATTTTTTAATATTTTATATTTAAAAATTATTTTATAATTTTGTTATAAATTTTTATTTATTAAAAAGTATTTTAGTCATTTCATTTAAAAAATTATAAAATATGTTTGAATTTTGGTCTAAAAGTGAGAATCTAGGCTTTTAAAAATTAGAGAATGGGACTTTGCCCCTGCCTCAAACTATGGGTGGGAATGAGTTCTTTGCCTTGTGAATTATACTCATGTCATTCTCTAACTATCATATCAAACCATAATTTTGTTTCTACTCTACCAAACCCTTCATTTATTTGGCATCTGTCATACACAACACCATCACATTATGTTTTATTGATTTAATTCTCATGAATCTTCATCAATCTTAACGCACTTAAAAGATGAATTTAGATCGAGTTAAGCTTAAACAAACTCTAATTTAAATTTATTTTAAATTTTAAAAATACAATATAAATTTAAGTTAATGATAAGATTATTTGAGGAATTACTAAAAAATTTAAAAAAAAAATTGTCAAAAATTAAAAAAAAAAAGAATCACAAGAAAATAAGTTGGAGAAGAAGCAAAGTCACCTCGAAGAAGAAAAAAAGTTATTCAATAAGAAAATGAATTTGTTAAATAGTTTCTAGATTGCTAAATTCAAACTAGTTAAACTTAAACTCAAAATAGAATTCAATTTATTCAAGTCAAATATAAATAAACTCAAACTCGGATCCAGTCTTAGACTACTAAACACACCTTCATTTGCACAAATTATTAAGATAAAAGTAAGGTAAATGTGATGCAATAAGAATCCGTAGACGCATTACGTGCTCCCATATGTAATGTTGTCACCCAATGCTCATGTTCTTCCATTTCCCTTAAGGCCAAAAGACTATTTCCGACCTAAAGTTTACTGAACTAACAAATTCTCATCATTTAAGTTTTAAAAAACTTAAGTTCCCATAGTCATCCACTATGGTCAGTAAATTGTGTTAAATGAAAAGGCAACAAAGTCATTTTATATATTTTTTTATTCTATTTATTCTTTTTAAAATGACATATGTTGGGGTGAATTGTAATTTTTAAGAGTATTAAAGGTGGTAATAAAAATTTTAAGAAGTTTTGAGAAATTTAAAAAAAGTTTAAAGTATTTATAATTTTAAAATTCAAGATACCTCTAAATAGTTTAAAATTAATAATTATATTTTAAAATTACTTAAACTTTAAGTAAAAATTTTAAATTGATAAAAATATCTTGATAATTTAATGTTTATATTAAGTGTTAATGAACGTTTCGTAATTTTATTGAAAACCAATCAAAAGCGAGTAAGGGATAGAATTTTGGCTTTTTAAAATATAAAGGGTAAGAATAATTTCATTGAATCTACGGGGCATTTGGCCTTTAACATTTATCTCTTTACTTTATAGTAGTGGTCAGTATCAAAGCACGATTCAGGACGATTACGACGAGACTCACTGTTTTCAACGTGTCACCTCAAAACATCATTCGGGTATAAAATTTGGATCTACCTACCTTGCCAAAAGGCATCTTAGTTCTCGATTCTCGGCATCTTCAATCAGATCCCACTCTCCACTTGCTCCATCCAACGGCCTGCATTATCCCTTGTTGCTCCATATATTTTTCTCCGCCATTATCCCACTGAAAAACAGAAAACAAATAAAATAAAATAAAAAACTACAAACAATAAAATCATGAACATGTTGGAATCTCCTCTTGAAGCTCCAGCCTTTTACTACGTCAGCTTCGGGATTTTCAGTGCAGTGAACAATATCTGGACGTGGGTCGCCTTTATTACCGCCGCCGTTAGCTTCTGGAAGATCAAAACACAAGTGAAGCCGGCCTTGCAACATCGTAATGATCGAAACACAGGTGGGTCTCGAGCGGTTTTTGAAATCCCACAGGATGGGTCGTCCGCACGCACTGAGCCAGCAGCTTCAGCTTCTGCATCAACGCCTAGTTCTTCGGTTTGCGACGTTAAAGACGTTGACAGGGTGACAAAAGGAAAGTTTACGTTGTATTATTGTGAGGAGAGGGAAGTTGAGGGTGAGATAACGGCAGTGGAAGTGTGGGAGGATAATTTCAGGCGTGGTGAGGGTGGAGAGTGGTGGGAGAGATTGACGAGAGTGAGAAGGGGTGAGATGGGATGGTACGGTTACCAGGATTTGACGATGGTTAACGGCAATATTGTTAGATTATGGGATGAGTGTAAGAGGAGGGAAAAGAAGTACAGCTTATGCTGTGCAGCTCGGTAGGAAATTAGTTAAAATTATCGTGTTTAAACTTCTTGTTGGGTAGAACAAAACTCAATGTTTAATGATGCATCTTCAGCTTCCATGTAGTGAATGTCCAACACTTCTATCAATTCTAATTATGACTGGGTGTTAATGTGTTGAGTGATCAGAGTTACCAACAGAAGATCATAAAGCAAAATTTAGAAACAGAGAGAGTGATCTGTAGTTTCTTACAGCAGAATTTCGAAGCTCGAGTAAGATTTTTTTTCCATCCACCCAAAGGCAAGAGATGCAGCAGACGTTCTAAGACAACGAGCTTATCTCTGCTTAGGAGTGTAATCTTAGAATTTTTCTGAAGGATTTTTCTATCCTATTGCATAAAAGTAAGTGAAAACTATCTTTTCCTTACCAATCGGGATATTCTCGTTAAGTTTTCTCTTATCATAAAAAGTTAATTGTAACTTTCCTTATAAAAGACTATAGAAAGAAAAAAAAAAAAAAAAAGAATCAAATAGATACACATCTACTCAGGTAGTCGTATATACAAACACATACATATAAACATTGTTTCTTGCAACCGTATTTGACAAGATATACATTGCATATATATAAGCTCATAGCTACACAAGGGACATGAGTAGACTTTCGAGTCCAAGGTAGTGAGACTATCTCTACTTAGGAAAGAATTACCTTATAATCTTTTACAAGGATTTTTTTTTTTTTCATGATAACAAGGGATAATAATCTCCTTTTTTCCTATCAAAATATTTAGATTATTATAAATATTTTCTTCTAACTCAATTAGAATATGAATAAATCTTTAGAATTATATTCACATACATTCATATATTAAAAAAAAATTCGATGAAATAGGGTTTCTATTTCTTGTCCAAGCAGATAAAAAATGATTTAAAAGGAACCACCCATATGAGAGACACTATAAATGATACGAGGAGCAAGTTCTTTCTCTTCCTATACTCAGATACTGGGAGATTTAAAGTAGCAAGTAAGTTTAGAGACTAGATTTAACTCTTGTTTGTGCCTTGAAAGCTCTTATTCTAAGGTCATTGAGGGTATCCTTGTACAGGCTAATTGCATTATAAAGAAGGCTAGGGTCTTTCCTTATTCTTTTCTTGATCTTGGGATACCAAGCAAATTGTCAAGGCACTCCCATATTTCATCTTTGTAGCTTAAATATTGAGGAATAGTGTTTTAAAGAAGGTTTGGACTTTTTACAATAACTTGGCCACACCGAAGAAATAAAAAGATCGTTTAGTGCAACATTCAAGTGGACAACCTGTTCTTTGTTTTACATTCTTCTCTTAATTTTTCCAAGTATATGTTTGACTACTAATTTCTATCCATAACTGTTGAGTCTGCAAATACTTTACTATAACAAGGCTTATCTTCTCTTATTGGAAAGTGATAGATAAGGGTGTATAAACCTAAAACCCTTTAAAGAGAGGCTCATGACTATAGAATAAAGCCATAAAATTTACATTAAAGCTCTTTATTAGCTTGAGTCTTCTTCAAAAGAGTAGAGTATATAGAGAAGAGATGCCAAGGTTAACAAGTTTTGGCTTGAGATAATAAAGGTTTGTAACCTTGTTAACTATAAGAAGAGGTGGCTTGAGGAGCAAAAGAAGTTTTCTAAGTAGTTTGTGGCCTAACTTAGGAAGGTACCCTTGGAAAAAGTCAAGGTCAATGATAGATTTTTGTGGTAAATGTTGAGTTTGAATAGACATTGAAATTCAAGGTCAAGGTTAAGAAAAAACTTATTATAGTAAAATGAAAGGTCAAGGATAAAGCTAAAGATATGTTGACTAAAATGCTCTACTCAATCAAGTATTAATATCTCAATCATAATTAGCCCTTCCAGGTGAGAACTTTATTGATCAATTCAAGAAGTGAAAATAACTATAAAAGGATGAGGCAATTGAACACACTAAGTGGTAATGGATGATGCTCTAAGAACTAGGAATGACTTAGAGCTCGTGCCCAATATAGTTGAATATCAAGTAGAGGTCACTAACTTGGTGACCATTAGACTACATTCATTACTAGGAGCATGACTGTGTATCAAAAGCACATGATTGTGAGCCTATCTAGATTTTGTTTCAACGACTCTCATGATAGCTATAATGACTATTTTCTCCAAATCTTATATAAGTCAATTGATTTGAAGGAAGCGAAGTTAGAAAAAAGTATGCCTTAAGCCAATATCATTTTCTTTTTTACTATTCTTTATTCTGTTTCTAAACTTCATTGTAAATATTTAAGAGAATACATGAGTGAGCCTAATTCTTGTATTTACCATCAAGAGGGAAATTCTTGTATCTTTTTTTTTTAGAACCCAAAGGTGCAATCCCTTGATACTAGTGATCAAACGAAATCCCATGGAACTATTGTAAAAGATGTAATTTTTTCTACAAAACTAATGTGAAGAGTGAAATCTCTTGTATCAAAACTAATGTATCCTCTAGGTTTAAAAATAAGGAAGAAAAATTTTTTAAGGCGGGCTGCTTAGAAGAATTGATATACGAGATTTGTAAAGAAGTTCTGATCCACTAGCAAAATGACTGAGCAATTTCTTTTTTCTCTCTTTACTTTGTTTACATGTTTTATAGTTGATTTATGTTTAGTTATTGATTTGCTTGAGTTGGTTAACTTATTATTTATTCGTATGTAAACTTTTTTTGTAGGTGAAAAGTTTTTAAAGCTAAACAAGTTTTCATAAACCCTATTCACTCCCATTAGGATTAGCCAATTAAGTATATTGGAGTTTAACAATTGATATCAAAGCTTAGGTTCTTGTTTTTTAAAATCAAATGGTTTTAAGAGTCAAAGATCAAATTCTCATAATGGCTAACCTTATCAAAATTTCTTTTTGAATAGATGACATCCTTATGCTTTTATATTAAGAAGAAATTCAAAGTTGAAAAAAGGATAAAAGGTTGGGATAAAGATGCCTTGAAGTTAAGAAGAAGAAAAGATGGCTTTGTATAGCTTCAATAGCTCATCATTCCAAGTAGGTGCTTCTAACTTATCTATATTCTTTTAGTTGGATGACAATGAATTGGATAACATATTGTAATGTGTGTGCTTAAATGTTTGTATAATTACATGCCATGTTTGAATAATTGGAGTAAATTGATGCAAGTAGGTCATATATGTGTATGCTTATGATTGTAACATGTGCTTTGTTGGAATTCACATAAAAAAGATTCAAAGTTGATTGTTTTGGTATCAAATGACATATGAATTTACATATTTTTGTCCCTTGTAATCAAAATGTGTAAGGTTGTTATCTTGTAATATTTTGATGTGTTTTGTGCATAAAATGTTTAAAAATGTTTTTATACTTCCCCAAATTGCATAAATGAATTCAAAAGTGTCAAATGTGTCCAAATGGTGTTTACTATGTTTTCAACAAGTTTAATAAATGGTTTTAAATAGATCTCAATGTTTTAAAATGATTTGAATTTGATATTAAATGTTTTGAAGTTTATATCAAAAGTTTCTCTACACTTTTATTGCAAAATTTTGGGTTTTAAGGTCACACACGACTATGTATCTTGATACATAACCATGCATGTATTTTGACCCTAGTCATGACATTGTGCTTAAATGTCACATAACCATGCATGTCTTGTAATCAGACATACATGATTATATATGTATTATATATGACCATGTTTGATTAGTTTGCAGAATTTGTTTTATAATATTTAATAATTAGTATTTTTCTGCATATATTTCCCTCAAACAGTTTTAAGGAGAAAAATGATTCATATTTTATGCATAGCAACCATGTTTTCCCTAATGTTCAAAGCATGTTTTATCAAGATAAACAATAAGAATTAGAGCGAGAAATGAAACATTGGATGCTCCTTGTTTACTACTATGGTATGCCATCGTTAGGAAGAGTATTTTTGTGAATGTTTTAAAAATGAGGAGTTTTAAATTGTTTTGAAAGTATTTAGATATGTTATAATATTTTTGAAAGGGGGAGAAAATTGTAAAAAGGTTTTTGATTGTTATAATCTTTTTGAAAAGAGGAGAAATTTCCAAATCATGCTTAATTTGATAAAAATATTTAATGAGGGAGAGAATGTTTTTTTTTTTGTACTAAAATGAAAATATTTTAACATCCCTTTTTGATTTATTATAAAAAGGAGAGAATGCATAAGTATGTTAAAATGAATATGTATTGAAATTTTTTGATAAATTTTTTTTGTGCTTTATATGAATATTTTTTTATGATGATATGTTTTTGTGCTTAAATGTATTTTAACATAATTTTTGTTATCAATAAAAAAATTGGGAGATTATTAAACCTCTATGTGTTTTGATATTATAAAAAAAACTATGTTAAAATATTTAATATGTCCTTGCATCAATTGAGTCATGAGAAAGAGGACAAAAACTCATTTATTTTACATATTTGGTCATACATACAACCGTATATGTTTTGATAGCATAATCGTGTGTCTTATATAAAGAGAACACACACATCAATTAGTCGGGCATGCCTTCATGTAATAAAATACCAAGACACATGACTACATAACTTTCAAGCACACGATCATATGTCATAAAGTAAAGACACATTACTAAGGTTCCCATGTAGGTATAGCTATATAAAAGTCAAAAGTCAATATCTAGACACACGCTCATGCAGAGAAGACGTAAACCTTGTTCATGTATATCTAGTAAGGGGTATCATACTACAAGTTAGTGTGGCCTTCTAGAATTATAAATCCTTAAAGATATGAAAGAACACAATCGTGTATATGGAACACAAGCTCGTGTTAGGATGACGTAATAAGAAAAAGTTGATCATTAGACTATATTCATTGTATGGAGCATGACCATGCATTAAAAGCCTATAACTATATGTCTATCCTAATTTATTTCAGTGACTCTCAAATCAGTTGTAATGACTATTTTTTTCAAATTTTATATAAGTCAATCAATTTGAAGTAAGATAGGTTAGAGAAAAGTATGCCTTAATCTAATATCATTTTCTTCTCTACTCTTCTCCACTTTCTCTAAACTTTGTTATAAATATTTAAGAGAGTATGTGAGTGAGCTTAATTATTGTATCTGTCTATCAAGAGGTAAATTATTGTATTTGTTATTCAAACCTTAAGGGCACAATCTTATCAAACTAGTGGTTAGACAAAATCTTGTGAAACTATTGCAAAGGGCATAAGTTCTTGTATCAAAACTAGTGTGAAAGTGAAATTTCTTGTATTAAAACTACTGTATCTTTTGGTTTTAAAGATAGCAGAGAAAAAAGCTTCAAGTAAATATACTTTGAGGAGTGGATGTAGGAGACTTGTAGAGAAGTTTCAAAGCACTATATAAATATGTTGAACATTTTCTTCTCTTTATTTTTACTTTCTTTACATGCTTTATATTTGATTTATGTTTAATTATTGATTTGTTTGGATTGGTTGAATTATTGTTTATTTGTATGTAAACCTTATTTATGGATGAAAATTTTTAAAGTCAAAAAAGTTTTCATAAATCTTACCCTCTCCAAGATTAGCCAATTAGGCATATTGGGCTTCAACAAATATCAATGCTTTGTGTTTCATATTGTAGAGATATTTGTTCCTTCTAGCCACTTTAAGTGGTAAGTTATAAGTTTAGTACTTCGAAAATTTGGTAAAGACCTTCCAATTATGTCATAACACACCACCATTTAAGACTTAAGTGTTAGGCATCATCTTTCTTTGTAAAACGGTCTTCCATAATGTAGTTTCTATATTTCATTTTGGAATTAAAATGTCAAGAACATGCTGAAGGGTGCATTATTTGGATCATAAGGCAAGTTGGATTGAGTTATTGCATTTGATGTAATTTTCTTACAATAATAGTTATCAAGAAACTATTTTAAATGACCATGAGGCATTGTATAACAAAAAATGTCAATCATCACTAATTGGGATGAGATTAGAGAAAGAGATGATTTAACATGGGAGTTGGGATTCAAGTTAACTCGATAGATCATGAATCAAACGAGATTGATTCAAGAGATGATGAACCAGATCCAAGATCAATAAAAGAGTTATATTGATTAAAGAAGACAAGACATAGATTTTGTTATGAGCAATAAGGTATTTGTCAAGATTGCTCCATATTGTCATGTCCTGAGATTCGATAGGAGAGATAAATTTCCTTTGAGGTGCATGGGTCTTTATGAGATAACTAAGCGGGTAGGTAAGGTAATATATTAATTTGTGTTACCAATGAACATGGTTCGCATACATGACATGTTCGATATATCATTGCTAAACAAATACATTGGTGACCTCTCACATGTTTTGACTATTAATGATATTGAGTTAAAAGATTCTCTAGTCGACGAGGGGCACCAATTTAGATTTTGGACCATTGAGTTAATATGCTAAAGAGCAAACAGATTCCCTTGATAAAGGTACTTTAGAGGAATCATTGAGTAAAAGAAACTAAATAAGAGGTTGAAAAGGACATGACAAAGATTTTAAACCTTTTTTAAATAATTTTGAGGATGAAATTCTTTTAAGGGAGGAAGAAATGTACTACTCATAAGTATGTCCTAAGAACATTCTCATCTTTTCTCATTTTGTAATGCTTTATTTTTTATGTACAGTAGTGCATAAGGTGATGTACGATCATATATTGTTGGAGGGCCAAAGTTATCCTTTCTTTTGCAAGAAAGAAAATAGGAAATTTTTCTAAGCATAGGTCGATACACACCTATGTATGAAGGGCATGCACGCCTATGTAATTGATAGATAGTTGAAAATTGAATTTTAAATGATGTACAATCCTACATGAATAAGGTAAGATCATGCAACCTTGATAAGAATGATTCAAACGTGCTCTTAGTCATTGTAGGATATGATTTAGGATTTGATAATGTCATGCATGACCATGATAATTAATGTCTCATGCATACACATGATGTTATCCTTAGTTTTTATAAATTGTTTATGTGTGTATTGAGGTGATTTTTTTCATTCCTTTAGTTAACACATGTATTACAAAAATATAAGAGAAGGTTTGTAAGTGTTAAGAGCTTGTTGGTATCATAGAAGGAAAAAAGATTCTAAATTTCCTATCACATGAAGGTTGATTGCTTGGACATTGGAGGAGAGGTAGGTATACTGTTTTTATTGATAATTTTATTGTTCTAAAGAATGAAATTGTTACCATGATATGAATAAATGATGATAAAGCTTGGATTGATGATGAAATCACACACACACACACACACATACACACACATATATACGAAGTTGATTAAATAACATATTGTGCTCTTTGATTTATACATGTTCATGCATGATAGTGGTTAGAATGTTGATGGAATTACATGTGTGGGAAAGTGTTAGTGTATATTGGCATTAGATTAGGATTAGATGCTAAAGAATGATAAAACTTATAAGTACATACAACAATACATAATCATGGACTTAAGCCTATGACGTGATACGTGGTCGTGTAGTATGGGATGCACGCTCATACATTTATCATGAACAAAGGATTGTGTGTGCAATCAACATGACTATGCTAAGGGTAGTTTAGAAATGTTCCATGAACTTGGTACATGATTGTGACCATGGTAAGGTCGCACTTGTGCTTATTATAGAGGAGACCATACTTAAAATAGTCACGACAATACATGAGTATTGACTATTTTACCCTTAGTACTTAGCACTAAAAAAGGGATTTATTTTCATGACTAGTAAAGGACTAATTGAGATAAAAGTCATAGGATATGGTGCTTGATTATGTGAAAGATGACACAAACCCTAACTAAGTCAGATTTGAGTCAAATTTAGAAAAGTAAGTGAATGACTTTAAGAATAATTATGGTATTAAGGGTAGCCATAATTGTGTGCTTAACCGATTGTGAGTAATTTTGACAGGCTAATTGATGAGACATCTTAGTCTATATTCTTAAGGGTCAATTAATGAGACGTCTTGACTTGGATTTATAAAAGCATATGGTAAGCCTGATCAACATTTGTATGATGGAATTGGCATTCGAGATAGAATTCTGTTCAGATTGATTTCATAGGGAGGTAAAAGACATCTGCGACAGATGTTTATCCTGATTGCTCTAGGATATAAAAGGCATCTAAGACGAGTATCTATTTTATTTTACATGAATGTAAAAGGTATCTAGGAGGGATGCTCATTCTGACTTATAAATGGTGTAAATGGCACTTAAGATAAGTATCCAATTGAGATGCATATGAGACATGAATGATAGTGAGACTTTGTCTAGGAATCGATATAAGAACAACAAACTATTTTAAAAGTTCTTACTAGGTATTCATTATTCACGTGTTCTTTACTTATGCAGGTAGGAAAAATGGCAAGGCAGTTAGGGATACAAGTAGATCAACATGTTGAGCTATAAGGTTTCTATTATCGTTATATTTTTAATTTATTGTTGTTTTATTTTTGTTACACACATTAAGACCCTGATATATAAATATTTTAAAATTTATCTAAACGTCTTTGGCACATTTTTATTTAATCATGTTGCGTGTTTTCTTTAGTTGTGCATATACCACTTTAATTGGTTTACTAGTATCAGCGTGACATGTCATTTTAGGAAATTACCTCTAGGGCTATGACCTTGAAGTAGGATGTTACATTAGATAATTCTAAAAGTTCACTTGGTTTTCATTTGTGTATAAAGGTGAAGAGTTTTCACAACACTATTTGTATTCTAAAAACCTTGGAGGGAGGGGGCAGATGTTATACAATCAAACCTCCTTTGTAAAATTCATGAATATGACATTCATAAAGAATATTAATGACCAATAGACAAGCATCACACCAAATTGCTACTTGAAGAAAAAGCCTTGGATAAGATACAATCTATTTTAGTAATTATGAATAGGAGATAGAGATCCAACCTCGCCATGACTTCCAAAATCTACCTAACATTAAATAATTAATTTTTAATGTCTTGAAATCACTTCCATCAATTTTGGCAGTCATAAAGTGCAATTATTTTTCCATTATATTGAGATCACATCAATACTCATTTAGTCATAAACTTTTGCAATTTATAAGATACTTATAACCTTATGCAACAACCCGATGTTAGAGTGGTCATTTTAAGTTGAAAATACGTAAAAAAAAAAGTGAGATTTTATGACGAAAAATCAAATTGAGAGGGCCTAGGGGTAACATAGTCATTTAGAGCTTTGTATGGCTTGTACATATGTCACCTTGAGAGGTTGCCACATGTACAACGTGAGAAGGCATGGAAATTTGGAATTTCTATCATGCTCGATTGTGCATTTTAGGATATACGACCATACATGTGTGCAGTTTTGGTGCAATTATATAAAACATCATTTAGTTGTTTTTTCAGATATTTTTACCCTAAATTCATGATTTTTCTTTTGAAGAACCCTCATTTGAGAGTTGAGAGAGAGAATCAGAGGTGGGGTGCGAGCTAGAAAGTAAGTATAAGCTAGACTAAAGAGTGAGCATCCACAAACCTTAACGTAAGTGTTTCTTATCTTATCCCCTGTGATTTTTTAAGCACGTGATTTTCTGTTCTTTGTGATGTGATGACGTTGAAGCATATTTAATGATTAAATAACATAGAAATATGGTGAGTTCATGGGGTAATTAAAGATTTAATGAAGTTATGTTGTTCGAAACATGCTTAGGTTGTTATATATTTTTGATTTGATGATTTGAGAGTTTTTATAACATTGATGATAAAATTTGATGTTAATTGATGAAGATACTATGTGTAAGGGGATTATGTTGATCATATACTACTGATTAAATGAGTTTGCTTGTGGTTTGAGTGGAGATTTACATGGATCCATGGCTATTTGGCTAGGATTTTGTTGAAACAAAACTTGATGCATAACCATGCATTTGAAAAAGCTCACAAACGTGTGGTCATATTCTGCAGCATCATGATCATGCATGTTACGCATGCACGACTAAAGTAGTGTGTTGTCTTACTGGAGACACTACTATATGATGTTGGGTCACGGTCGGGTGCCTATGTTAGTTTTGCATGAGCTGTAGAACTTAGGGAGAGCATGATCGTGCAACCCTATTATAGGACCCGCCGTCACGTGTACCCCTGCTGCTGAATACTGAGGAGCTTTTATTAATAATCTAGAAATACGGGTACACACAACGGGAATCCTACGGAAATAAAATGCAACTGTATAATTGAATTACATATGCGGAAGCGTAAAAACATACAACGGAAATATACATTAACTGTACAATGGACCTAATGGCCTTTATTATATACATACTGTTCTTTTACATCTGAGTATCTGAACACATTTACAAAATGACCCATCAGGTCTAAAGCTGAAACTGTACATACTGAAACTGTGGTGTGGGCCCTCTCTCGCTAGCCTCTATCCACCCGCTCCTCGACAACAGCACAGACACCTGAAAAGGAAGGAAGAAGGAGGATGATGAGTGATAAAGATCACCCAGTAAGCATTCCTTACTTCCCTCAACCCAAGCAAGCAACATACAATCACAAACATACCTAGCTTTGACCCTATTCATACATCTAGTCGCTTGTTGGAAATCTGAAACTGATTAATCTGATTATCTGAATCTGATTCATTTACTGATATCATTATTATCTATGTCATACCATGCTAACTGAAAACAACTGATAATGAGGATGCATGCATCTGAATATCTGAATATACTTGAAGGTACCTACTGTGTTGATCAGACTGATGAACACATGGATTCGACATCCTGACCATGTAGGCTGAGCAGTCTAGCTACTAGCTAGAAAGTTGAATCTGAATTACTGAACGATCTGACTGGTGTTAGAAGGCTGAAACTGAAATGCTGAGCAATCTGACTGGTGTCAAAAAGTTGAATCTCACAGATGCCCCCTCGAGTTCACCCATACTTTAACCTGTACATCGGGTTTTGAATACTGAAATCTACTGAATTTGGATCCCTTGATCCTCTCTTAAGCTACATGTCATGCTATGGTGTGCATATGCAGCTTTATTATCTGGATTTTTTATGATCTGATTGCTTATTTGACCTTTAAACTGATTTTCCATGCTTTAATTAATTAATTTCTGAAAAACTGCTGCTGCACAGGCGTGTGGGCAAGGCACACGGGCGTGCAGAGGTCACACATGGGCGTGCAGGGCAAAGGCACATGGGCGTGTGCCCAGATGCACGGGGTCGTGTGCTAGCCGTGCAACTGGTTGTACGCGCTTCTAGAATTCTGGACGTGTTTCACTGAAAATGCTTACACACGGCCGTGTCCCTCAGGACACACGAGCATGTGTCTGTAATTCTGGTCGTGCACACAGCGTGCACACGGGCGTGTTCCTGCAAAACAAGGGCACACGACCGTGCCATGCAAGCACACGGTCGTGTGTCTTATTTTCCAACAAGAACAGCTGTCGGAAAATGTACTAAATCCATACCAATTTCTCAATCAATCTCAAATCAACTTTCAATATACATTCCCAGTACTTCAATAAGCATGCAATTCAACTCAATATCAACATGCATCCAATATAACTCATTCCACCATGCAAGCTTCTCCTTTCTCTAACTAAAGCACACACAAGCAAGCATGCATGATTCAAGGGTGGAATTCATCATCATTTCAACATATAAACATGCATAAAACTCATTAACATGCAATGGATTCATCCAAGCATCACAATTCATCAAACAAGCTAGGAAAACACAAGGAGAAGTAAGCGAACACTTACCTCTCGCCATTACCGTTGAAAATTTTCTCTCAACTATTCTCTTGGCTCTCTAGCTTGATCGGGAGTTGCTGGAAGGTGAGCTTCTTCTCTAAGATTGGGAGGAGCTGAAACAAGAGAGAATTTGTTGAAAATGAGAAGTGGGTGAGAAATAAAGTCTTAATTCTCTCGGCTCTCTCTTATATATATGCACTTGCACGGGCGTGCACATGGAAAAATGAAGATTATTCATTTTTCGTGCATTCGCATGATCGAATCCTCCCTAAAGGAATCATACGAAAGCCATATAGGCTCTAGAAACTTACTAACTCACCCCTAAACTCTTCTAGACTCTCAATCTATCTCTGAATTTCATTTCTAACTCCAAAACTCTATCCCTAAGGGCTTTTCTGAATCTAGGATGCTACACCTATGATACACAAGCAACATGTAATTTATAGAATAATTAATTAGAAATTAATTAATTTTATGAGGAACCCAAGTAAGTTTCTAATTAAGAAAATTATAAAAATATTTATTCAAAATTAAAAAGCAATAAATTATAAACTTAATAAGAAGGAAAACAATGATGAGCTTTCATGCATGATAAAAATCACATGACATAACATGACATACCAAAGCAAGTTTTAAAAGGATTAAATGATTTACATACATAAGTTTTTAAAGTGTAAAGCATAATGTTCTCGATATTTTTTAAGGGTGAATATGAAAAAATATTTGTGAATTCGCACGCCTATTAGAGAGGGAAACAAATGTTTGTTAAAAATGATATGATTATAGAGTAAGCTCGTTAGAGAAAGTGCTGGTCATACATTAGTTGAACTCACATGATCTATGTGTCGAATCCTTATGTTCATCAATTTGATCAGCACAAATGTTTTAAGAAAGAATTTTTATATATGATTTATGTAAAAGGGAGATTTTAAGATAAATTTTATAACAAGATCTTTGGATCGAACATGAGATTTTCAAGAAAATGTTTTAAGAAAGTAAGTTTTTGAGACTAAGTCATGAATTTCAGTATGTTTTACATCATGACATGCATTATATGACATGATTAAGAGAAAAAGTAATAAGATATGTAAAGGTTATAACATTAGAGTAAACCAAGAATTATGTAGAGACTTTAATGTTAAGGATAAGATTATGTGTGTAAGGTTAAAAAATGCTTATTGAGTGACTCGTTACCCATTTCCAATTTCATTTCCTTATAAATTATGTTTGTGCTACTAAGGTATGCTGTGAGATGGTTGTGGACAAGATATTTTTAAATGAAGTATCACTTATGTAGTTGTTATATAAAATCATATTTTGTTCTAATGATATGTATAGTTTCACTTTGTATCGTATACTTTATGAGTATTTCAAATAGAGTATTATTACGGTTTTACTGTACTAATATGAATTAATAATATATGGTTTTTTTTTTTTTTCAGTATATTATAGTAAATGTTTTAAGTTTCTGTAATGTATGAATAGATGTATGATATAAATTTTTGCCAAGTACGTATGTTTAAGTAAGTATGGTTGTAATAATATTATATATTATTAATATATAATAGTATTACAACCTACCCTTTGATGCTATAAATTCCTAGTTGGTTAAAAGGTTAGGGAGAGAAAATTTAATATTCAATTTTTATTGTAGCATTACAACTTTGTAATATTGTTATTTGCTTTCACTATATAGATAACAACGATATTGTAGATGCATGCTCTTGGTATTTTAGGATGAATCATGTTAAAATTCGATTTTGTATTTTTTTAATGTGTTTTTTCATATTCTTGTATTGAATTCTATTAAAATTCGATGTACTTCTCATTTATGTAAACTTTATCATTAACAGCAAGGAATTAACAATTTGTTTGGGATAATTTTAAAACCATAAACTAATAGCAATTAAAAAGTAATACAATGTAGAATATAAATATTTTGTTTCTTGGAAATCACTTCATTACTTTTTCTTTGGTTTGAGATAATAAGAGACTATTTTAATAATATATTTTTTATTATCTACGATAATTTATTTGGTTCATTAAGAAATAATAGATTATTGCCAAATTTTATACCAAGTTGATATATTAGGTAATATAGATAATAATTATATTATTTTCATCTCTTTAGGGATTAAAAAATTCTTTTGGTAATTTTAGTTTTATTTAAAAATTTTCTTTTAGCATGTTAAAAATATTTAGGTAAAATAATATCACAATATTTTTATAATACTATTAATTAGGGTTGGATTCGAGCCGAATCAAACGCGAACAGTAACATGTTCGTGTTCGAGCTCGTTTCGTACTGTTCGGATTCGAGTTCGTATTCGTGTTCGTCGAATATTTTTTATAAAGTTCGTATTCGTGTTCGGTTCGTATAATTAAGTTCGTATTCGTATTTGTATTCGTATTCGGTTTGTATAATTCGTTTTTATATTTATTAAAAATTATAATTAATACAAATATTAATAAAATTTAATTAAAAAATTATTATTTTAAGTTCGGATTCGTGTTCGTGTTTGGTTCGCATAGTTCGTGTTCGGGCTCGTGTTCGTTGGATTTTAAAATTACTGTTCGTGTTCGTGTTCGTGTTCGGGTTCGTTTGGCTTGTTTCGGGCTCGTTCGAACCGAACTCAAAAACGAACCCAAATATGTTCGGTTCGAATCTAACCCTACTATTAATCAAACATAATAATTATTTATACGTAACAATTTATTTGAAATATATTATTATTTTATATCTATTAACTTTTAAAGTAATCTATTTCTATTATAATTTTTTAACTCTACTATTAAAAAATACTTTAAACTAAACGTGCCTTAGATCAAATGACATGAAACATAGAATAATTACTGAATAATTTAGTTCTAAAAAATACTTGGTGACTCTCTGGGGCGCCTTCCTAAGTAAATTAATAATCTCCATGGGAGCTTCGAATTTTTACATGCACATAAAACAATAATTCAAAGTTTTTTTTTTTTTTTAAAAGACATAATTTTTCCTTATCCCGTAATATTACACATTTATCGCCCTAAATTTCTTGTCTTCCTTCTATGAATCTCTGTTTCCATAGTCCACCATCGTTGCAAACGGCATCATAAATGGTTTCTTCTATTTCCACCGTCACTAACTCCATTAAAACCGTTTTTAGATTCGGTTTCCATACGGTGGTGGAAATCAGCTTGAAACCATTCACGATGCCATAAATGATTTTTTCCAGTTCCCCCGTCACATCCTATCAAAGCTCCTTTTAGATTTGATTTCCACAAAATGGTGCAAATCAAAATCATTTACAACAGATTCCAAGAACTTGGTAAGAGTCATTTAAGATAATAATTTAGATTCAAACTTATATCAATTAGAATTGATCAGGGGACATTGTTGGCATTGATAATGTTGCTATAAAAGGGGTACGAATCCATGTTTTTACTGGTGCCATCTCCCCCCAGCCGATGCAAATTTGTCTTTGTTGGAGAAGAATGAAAAAGATTGGTGGTGTTGGGGTTCGTTAAAAAAAGTTGGGTTGGTTTCCATTGATTGACAAAGACGTATAAGACCTCAATACTGAAGGTTTCCGTCCCGGTCTGACAATAACATTGAATGAGGAGGGACCCAATTATTCATTTTCATGAAGGACGCCCGTTCCCACACGATTTTTAAGAAGAAAAAGCCCTCCTTCCTTGGGCTCCCTCCCCAAAACTTAAACTGTAGCTTTCCACTTCGTTCCTACTCATCGCATGTTAAGATCATAAACAGCTTAATATGTGAATCCTTAAATTAGTTACTACTTAGGATAATTAGTATTACCAGTATTAATTATTAATTTTATTCAATCTGGCAAATAAAATGTGTTAGGATAAATTTGTATCTGACACTGTAGCCAATTTCTTCTTGAATGGGACATGGATGACTTGAGGTTCTTTTCTTACGCATTAATTTCTGCAGAAGTCTGCTGAATTAGGTTCCTAAAATATTAATTTTACTGGAAATATTGGACATGCACTATCTTCCCTTAAAAAGGAAGAAAACTGTGATTCCTCAGATTTTAGTTGATATTATGGAGCCGCTTTAATGGGTGTCCTTTATTTACGATGCAAGTTTGGTGTTGCATGGTGGGACATGCAGTGGCCTTTGCTTCTGGACGTCTATGACATTATTGCACATGCTGTTTCTCAGGAATCAGGAAAGTAATGCTTTGAGGACCTGGGACTAATAACTCTCCTCACTTTGCATTCAATAATTTACAAAAATGGGGACCCAGTGATCGAGTGTCACAGTGTTTCCCATTCACCAACTGTTGGTTTTGGAGATCTATCACCATTTATATTTTCCTCCTGATCAAAATACCTTTCACATCCTCAAAACGTGAATAAAACTACCAATATTATTATGCGGCAAAATCATCTTTTTGATCAAATTCATGGACATGACTTGACAAAGATGAACAATGACAAGTAGATAGATGCCTCACCAACTTACAAGTCAAGAAAAAGACAAGGATAAGACACGATTTCATCCAAAAGCTATAATTAGAAAGTAAGGATTATTATTTACTACAATTTTCATAATCTTTCTAAGATTAAATAACAATTTTTTATTATCTTGAAAACACTTCTTATAATTCAACAACTACAATCAAAGTACAATCACTCTCTTGTTGTAACAACTCTCATAAACTTAGATAACTCTACTTTTTATCAAAATAATTATACATATAACCTTAGCCCTTCCTATTATAAATTCTTTATAGTGGAAGGGCTAGTAGGGAGACACCTCTAATAATAAGTCAATATTTAATTATTGTAATATTGTCTATATTTTTCAAATCACTCAGATAATATCATATTGTGGATGTTGACTTTTAGTAGCCAAACTATGTTAAAAAATGATTGTCTATTTTTCTTTTAGTGTCTTTTTGCATTCATGCACTAAAGGTCATATTAATCTAAACGTAAAATATCTACGACATTACAAACTAGGTCATGTTAATATGACTCACATATCAAAAATCTAAAAGGATAGGATTTTATAATTATTTGACTTTCAGTTATTAGATAAATGTGAATAATGCCTTTTAGTAAAAATGATCAAATCACCATTTACTGGGCACAGTGAAAAGACTAGTGATATGTTTGACATTATAGTGATATATGTGGACCCTTAACAATTCAAGTTAGATATGATTATTCATACTTTGTCACGTTTAATAACAACTTCATTTGATATAATTATGTGTTTTGTTGAAACATAAGTTTGAATGTTTTGAAAAATTCAAAGAATTAAAATATGGGTGGAAAAAAAGTATTAAAATTATCTAAAGTGATTGAGGAGGTGAAGTGTCAAGTTTAGAAAACACTTAACGGAATGTGGGATAATGTTTCAACTCATTCCTCTTATACACTTCAAAACAACAATGTATCTGGATAGATCAATAAGACCTTAATAGATATGGTAAGGTTGATGCCGAGTTTCACTAACCTACCTATATCTTTATGAGGATATGCTTTAGAAATTGTTGCCTACACACTGAATCAAGTGCCATCAAAGTATTTAAAAAAAACCTTTATAAGTTGTGGATTGGGCAAAAGCCCAATCTGAGTTACGTAAAGGTTTGGAGTAATGTGACTTATGTTCAGAAATTAACTTTGAACAAATTTAGTTTCTAATTGGAAAAATATGTTTTTATGGGGTATTCCAAAGAAATGAAGGAATATGGCTTTTGTTATTTAGAAGAGTAAAAGATCTTCATCGCTCAATTAGGTGTTTTCTTAAAGAGAGAATTGATTTTCAAGAGGATTAGTGGAAGGAAAACAGAAATCGATAAAATTCTAGCACACAAGATACCATAAACATTCGATAAAAGAATGTGTCTAGGTGGTTGAACATTGTGAAAAGATCACACCACTGTTGATATAGCCAAGTGGAATAACTCAACATATATAAGAGTTGTGTAGGTTTGACTAAGTATGTCACAAGCGTGGGAGATTTGGATATTTCATGACTTAACATGATGACATATTAGTTATTTATGATGACGAGCCCATGAATTATGATGACACTATATCAAACCCAAATTTTTCCAAATGGCTTAAAGCCATAAAATCTGATATGGACTTTTTGTACTAGAAACAAGTATCAATTTTGGTAGATCCACCCAAAAGGGTAAAGCTCATAAGGTGTAAATGAGTTTTCATGAGAAAGACTAATATAAATAGTAACATGTGTAGCTATAAAGCACGGTTGGTTGCAAAAAGTTTCACATAGAAACATGGTATTATGATAAAACATTTTTATTGATTATAATATTGAAGTCTATCTAAATTATGGTTGCAATTATTGTATATTATAATCACAAAATTTGACAAATAGATGTCAAAAAAACTTTCCTAAATGAAACCCTAGTAGAGAATGTGTATATGGCACAACCCAATAGTTTTATTAATAGAGGATAAGCCGATAAAGTATGCATATTATAGAGTTTCATTTACATACTCAAGTAGGTTTCAAGAAGTTAGAATATTCATTTTAATGAAACTATAACAAAATTCGGGTTTATTAAAAATGAAGATGAGTCCTACGAGCATAAAAAGGTTAGTAAGAGTGCAATTACATTTATGATATTGTATGTTAATAACATCTTGATTATCTAAAATGAAATACTAAACTTGAATTTAATAAACTTGGTTATCTAAGTGTTTCTTTATAAAGGACTTAGAAGAAGTAGTCTACATCCTTAATACTAAAATCAATCATGATAGATCTTATAGGTTACTTAGATTAAGTTAGAGTATATATAGACAAAGTATTAAAGAAATTCAGTATAGAAGAGTCTAAGAAGGCATTTTTTTCTATGTTACATGGTGTTTATATGTCGAAGGAAATATGTCTGAGACACATGAAGAGAAAGATAAGATGGGTCAAGTTAGGCATTTGCTATTAGATCAATTATGTACGCCATATTATTCACTTGGATTGATGTCTCACAGGCATAGAGCATTTGTAGCAGATATCAATCTAATCTAGGTGAGTATCACTAGACAATTGTCAAGGTTATCTTTAAGTACTTAAGAAGGACTACAGACATATTTTTGGTTTATAAAGGAAAATAAAAGCTTATTATAAGCGGACATAATGATGCCATTTTCTAAATAGACAAAGATGACTTTAGATTGTATTCAGGATTTATATTTATCTTAAATGTTGTTACAACAAATTGGAAGAGCTTCAAGCAAAGCATTGTAGTAGATTCTACAACTAAGTCAGAGAATATAGGATTATCTAATGTGACCAAAGAGACAATTTGGATCATGAAGTCTGTACCTAAACTTAGTGTAGTTTCCAACATAGCTAACCCCCTTAGAGTTTTACTATAAAACAATGCATTAATAACTCAAGCAAAGAAGTCATCATCTCATCAACAATATAAATATATACTCAGATGATTCCACCTTATCAAAAAAGATAAGTGGTGATATACAAAATTTTAAAGGTAGACATAGATGATAATTTGGTATACATGCTACCCAAGCCTTTATTGCGATAGAAGTATAATAAACATGTAACATCATTTAGTATTAGATCAATAACAAAATAACTATAGTGCAAGTAAAAGATTGTTAAAGTAGGTGTTTTCAAGTCAATCATCACATCTATGTATTAGTAATTATAATCATATAATATTTATCAAATTGTATTTTACTTTGCATAAAATTAAATAAATACCCTTAAGGTGGTGGAACCATGACGAGAGGATTAGTTTGTGTTAATTGATCATGAAAACCCTATGTGTACATATAGTTGTCACTTTAGAAACATGTATAGTTTTGATATTAACCTAACTAAGTACAGATATAATATGGTTAAGTCTATCACAGTATTAAGCAACCCTACTTAAAGGTGATAACAAGTGTTAGATGTTAAGATTGTTCATTAACAATTAGGTACATCACATGAGTTCATATTAAGTTGATGTGTCCATCAAATTCTCATTAAAAAGCATTGTCTATCAAATAAATGATAGTATATGTGATCCTTCCATTAGATTACCAAATCATTTTGTATAAGGATCGATATGGTTTAACACTAACCTAACATGATCTTAAAAAAAGATGATTATTAGAATGATGTTAACTAGCCATATGAAGAGATATAAAAAGGTTATGGTGGATCAATAGATGGTTCATCGCTCTTGGGTATAGAAATGGATATCTTTGTTAGACCTATGTAACAGCCCGAGGTTAAAATGGTCTTTTTAGGCCTTAAATCAGGGTTAGAAGAGAGATTTCTCAGTTAGAAATCAGTTTCAATGAGATAGTAGAGTAGAGTGTCCTTTTGTTGGCTTTATATGTAGCTTGCGGAAGGAGCACGACCGTGCGTCTTTGGACGCACCACCATGCGTCCCTTTCTCGCCATGCACACTCGTGCATGTTTGTCGCACGCTCGTGCATGCCTACTAGTATATAAACCAATGTTTTCTCTCCGCCAATTTTAGTCAGCTTTTCCCTTCCCTTTCTCTCCAACTAGCCTTAATCTTTTGAGAGGGAGATCAACCAGCTTTAGTAGCCAATCCAACCAAGATTCAACTAGAGGAAGTGAGATAAAAGTCTTTAGCAGCTCCAAGTAAGTATCCCTTTGCCTTTTTCCTGGTTTCTTGGATTTGTGTTTCCTTGGTTGAGTTATTTCAATGATTGATACATGTTTCTAGTTTAATAACAATGTATGTTGCATACTTATATGTTTAATTTGAATTTGATGAGTTTTGGGTTGAGTTTAAGTAGTGATCTTACTGGTTTCGACCGTAGGCGTCGAAATAGGAAAGGATGCATGTCCGTGAGTTTGTGTGCACACGCCTGTGTGTTCTGGTTTTAACAAAGTCTCAGTTGTGTATACAAGGCATGCACAATCAGCTTTAGAGAGGATCACGAGTGTGTGTCTGACGGTCACGATCGTACGTGAGCCAAGTGTGAGATTTTAGTAGAAAATTTTCAGAACCTAGCATGGTTGTGCTGCACGACTTGCACACGACCAATGCACCTACATGCACGCTTGTGCGTCCGATAGTGCATACCCGTACGCCTAATACAAATGAGAAATAAAGCAGGATTTCAGTACGAGAGAAAAGAGAAAAAAAAAGAAGAAAAGAGAAAAAAAATATATATTTTCCAGAATCACACGTTAATCTTATAATAGTACAAGAAACTCATCAACAGATTAAAACAACATAATCTAGTGATAGGTTATGATTAGAAAACAGAAACAGAAATAGAAAGAGAACAGAAGAAATAGGAAAACAACAACAAATACAATTTACACATACAGTAATGAAACAGTAAGAAAAACTATAATAAAAAAGAAAAGAGAATTGATAAGATAACATGTATGAATAGTATCATTCAGCATAACATGCTAAATAGTGTTTTTAGAAAAGGGATCAAGTGATCTATTTGTATCAGTTTTCAATATTAAGGCCCGATGTTCGGGTTAGTTAGTAAGGGTAAATTCGAAGAGGTATCTGTGGGATTTCAATTTTCTGACTTCAGTCAGATTGGTTAGTTTAAGCTTACTGGTTCAAGCATTGGTATGGTAAGACATTTCAGCTTACTGGCACTTCACTGGTATGGTTCAGCCCATATGGCCACACGCCCATGCATGGTGAGAAAGGGACATATGAGCGTGCGTTCAAAGATGCATGATCATGCTCCGTCCACAAGCTGCATGTAAAGCCATCCAAAGGTTGATCTACCTTTCTAACTCACTGAAACTGATCCCTTTCTCACCATGCACACCCGTGCATGTTTGTCGCACGCCCATGCATGCTTGTTGGTATATAAAGCTAGCTTTTTCCTCTGCCAGTTTCAGCCAGTTTTTCTTATTTCCTTTCTCTTCAGCCAACCCTAATCAAATTAAGAGAGAGATCAACCAGCTTTTAGCAGCCGATCCAGTTAAGATTCAGCCATAAGTAGAGAGATTGAAGTCCTTAGCAGTTCTAGGTAAGTATCTTCTTACCTTTTTCTTGTTTCCAGAGATTTTGTTTCCTTGGTTGGGTTGATTCAGTTATAGAAACATGTTCTAGTTTATTAGCATGTTCATATGATGTTAATGATGATATAGATGAGAATTTTAGAGGTAGAAGCATGCTTAGTTTCCTTGATACATATGTGTGTGTGTTTAAGGGTTTAGAGAGATATTAGTATTATTTGGTTATGAATGATGGGGAAAATGTGTTATTAGCACTATATGTTGCATGTTGGTGTGTTATGGTATGTTTGATTGAAGTTTGATAAGGTTTGAGTGAGTTTTTGGTGGTGATTTTACGTGTTTCGACCATGGGTGTCGAAACAAAACAAGATGCATGCCCGTGCATTCTTATTTTAGTAGGGTCACGGTCGTGTATGTGAGTCATGGATGACTTGGTTTTAGTAGGGTCACGACTGTGCATCTGATGGTCATAATTGTGCGTTAGCAAAATAAAGAGTAAACAGAGATTTTTTTCAGAAGCTCGCACAGTTGGGCTACACGACTAGCACACGGCCCGTGCACTCGTATGCACGCCCGTGCCCTTAATGAAAATGAGAAACTTCCTTTCTTTTTAGTAGAATTTTAGTATTAAAAGAATATGTCAGGTAATCTAAGTGATATAAAAGACGAAATATCAGAGTATGAATCTGAATAAGTCTAAAAAAGAAATAGACATAAAGAATTATACGAGAACCTTTAAAGTCACGCTTTCATAGTATTAATTAAGAAGAATTTAATAGTAATGCTGAAATAGCTTGAATAGCAAAACATGATCAGAAACTAGATGGAAGTAAGAAAATAGTGACAGATACAGTAAATATATATATATATATAGCTCAAAACAGTATAGAAATAAACAGAAGCAAAACTAGCAACAGTTATGAAATATATGATAAAGGAAACTAACAGATACAGTGATAGAATATAATTGAACTCGGAAAAGTTACACGAGACTTATTAATAAACTTAATAAGTTATAGAAACAGTATGATATTGAGTATATGTAGAACAAATATATAACAGATGTACATTTGCACAGAAAGTAATCAGAAGAAAAGAAATGATAATTATCATGCACGATATGCATTACATGACATGACATGTCATACAGTATTTTCAGAAAAAGATCCAAGGATCTGAATACATGTTTTCAGTAAAAAACATTGATTTCAAGGGTGAATACGAGAGGACATCTGTGAGTTTCAGTACACTCTTGTGGGAACCAGCATCAGGGTCTATATGACCATACTAGCCACTATATATTGGTATATACTGGTGTGCTCAGTTAGCAGCTTAGGAAGATATGATTAGTATGTAACACGATACGCTCAGTTTCAGTTATCAGATTTAGTTATCAGTTTCAGATTCAGTGGCAACACATGTGCTGACAGATCTATCATGTGTTTGTATAGGAAACTCACATGGCCAGAGTGTCGAATCCCTGTATTCTTCAGTCTGTGTAACATAATTTTTAGATATGATTTTTAGATACAGTTTTTAGTATTTTAGCAACTTTTATATCAGTTTTTCAATTATTTTTGGATTTTCAGATCCAACAGTACTATTTTAGTATACAATTTTTAGAATAATGATTTCTGTAAATAGACCAAGACCTAGACATGATTTTAGCATATTTCATGACATGTCATTTCCTCATGACATACACAGTAAAGTATGCTCCAGTTTATGATTAATCAGTGAGAAACAATAAAATAGTAAATATTCAGAATACATGAGAATCATATGACAATACATGACAGAATAAGTAGCAGAACAAAGAAATTATCAGATAATCTGATAACTAGTAATACAAACAGAATATGAAATACCAAAAAGAAAAGCCGGCATATAATATTACATATATATAACATAATGAACATGTTTACAGAATAAACCTATGACATAACAATAAAAGAAAAAAGATAATGAATATCAGAAAGAGAGCTTAATAAGTCAAGTTAGACCGCTTAAGATTGCTCTTCATACTGGGTTGTTTACGTATACTCATATACGTATTTACGATACAGCATGAGACAGTATTCTAAAAGTAAGTTAACTAAAGAAGAATATTCTATCAGATTGGAATGAATTCAGTTGAAGTTATCAGATAAACAGTCATACTAACTATAGACAAAGTAGAGTCTATTAAGCTATTAATTAGATTTTCAATGAAATAGAAACAACGTGAGAAGCATTGAAGAAAGAAAATAGAGAATAAGATAATAGAAGAACCTATTAGGCTATTAGAGAACTTAGATAAGTTCATCAGCTTAGTAGCTAGCTAAAGATGCATCAGTTTAGAGTCTACCCAAAGGTAGAGGTAGGAGATGCTTACTGAGTGACTTGTCACTCATCCCCCTCAGTTTCATTTCTTGTAAGTTGGTGTTTTGGAAAGCTGAGCTTGAAGCGCAAGATGGCTGATGAAGGGGATATAACTCAAGCAGGTTTTTACTCAAGGTTTTCAGTTTCATATATGTATGTATATGTATATTCAGTTTTCAATAAATAACATGCTGGCTCGTATGTTTTATGTTTGCTCATGCATATGAGATGTACAGTATCAATTATATTTTCAAATACTCTTTATTAGTAATAAAATATGAGTTTTATTCAGAATACTGTACAGTAAGTTTTAGCATTCTATCATATTTATTTTATAAACTTTTGCATTGCAAATGTTTTCAGTACAACTTTTGTGTAAGGTTTCCTATTAGATGTGACTGATAATGATTTTCAGACAGTAAGAAAATAAAATAAAATAATATAATTTCCTATATAATAAATAAATGCTAGCAGAACAGTAACTACTAGCAGGGGGTTTTACAGTTGATCCACCTACAAGCATGACATGTAACTTATAAGACATCATTTTGTATGAATAGTTGTGATAGAAACATGAGTTGTAAATGTGATGCATTAAATGTACATAAAAAAATGTCACATTAACAATTGAAGGATCATGACCATCCAAATGTTATTCAACTATACTGTAGCATCCCAGGTTAGAAAGCCCTTAGGGGAAGAGTTTTAGGGTTAGAAACGAGATTCAGAGAGAGATTGAGAGTTTAGCAGAATTCAGGGGTGAGTTAGTAAGTTTCTAGAGCTATGTGGCCTTCGTATGAATCTTTTCGAAAGGATTCGATCGTACGAATGCGCAGGAAATGAATTAAGTTCATTTTTCCTTGTGCACGCCCGTGCACCCTTGATGCACGCCCGTGCGTGGCCTAGTATATAAGTGAGAGCCGAGAGCTTTAGTTTCTTTTTCTCACCCACTTTAGCCAATTTCATTTCTTTTTCAGCAGCAGCTCCTCCCAACCTTAGAGAGGAGATTTCTCAGCAAATTGCTCCCAATCCGGTGAGAGAGCCAAGAGAATAGTTCTAAGGATTAGTTTTCAGAAGCAATGGCGAGAGGTAAGTGTTCTTTCACTTCTCATCGCATTTTCCCAGCTTTCCTTGATGAATTTCGATGTTTGGAATTCTGATGAGGTTGATGCATGTTTGTATGATGAGATTTGTGGCTTAATATGTTAAATTTGCTATCCTTGAATCCATCCATGCAAGTTTGAATGTGTTTAGTGAGAGAAAGTGATTGCTTCCATGGTGAAATGCTTATTGCTTGGTGCATGTTGAATGTGATGCCTCAAATGTGTTATTGGAGGTGCTAGGAAAGTATGTCTAAAGTGAATTGTGAATTGAATGTGGTTTGGTTGATGATTTGTGCAATTTTCGACAAGTGCTCTTGTTGAAGAACAAGATGCACGACGTGCTCTTGCATGGCACGGTCGTGTGCCTTTGGTTCTCCAGGAACACGCCTGTGTGCACGCTGTGTGTACGGCCAGAATTCCAGGGACACGCCCGTGCATCCTAAGGGACACGCCCGTGTGTAAGCATTTTCAGTAAAATGCACAGAAATTCCAGTAGCTTGCACGGTCAGGCGCACGATCAGCGCAATGCCTCGTGCGTCCATGCACACGTCCGTGTGTCCCGGACCTACACCTGTGTGTTAGCCATGCACGCCCATGTGCCTTGCCCACACGCTCGTGTACTTGTAGATTTTCAGAAAAAGAATATTAATTGATTGATTAAGCATGCGAATTCAGAATAAAGGCTAAATGGCTTCAGATAAGCGTCAGATGAGTATGAATTCAAATAATAAGCTGCATATACATATCATGGCATTACATGTAGCTTCAGAGAGGATCAAGGGATCCGAATTTAGTAGTATTTAGTATTCAGAATCTGATGTACGGGTGAGAGCATTAGGGTGAACACGAGGGGGCATATGTGGGATTCAGCTTTCTGACACCAGTCAGAATGTTTAGCAGCATTACAATTTCAACCTTCTGACACCAGTCAGATCGTCCAACAGTTATTATTTAGCTTTCTAGCCAGTAGCTAGACTGTTCAGCCCACATGGCCAGAATACCGAATCCCTGTGTTCCACAAAGTCTGATCAGCACAGCAGGTACCTTTGGGGTACATTCAGATATTCAGTTATTCAGATGCATGCATCCATCAGATATATTCAGTTAGCATGGCATGACATACACATCGTAACATGAATAAATATGATATCAGTAAATGAATGAAATTCAGATGATCAGTAATCAGTTTCAGATTCTAGCAAGCGCATAGATGTATGAATAGAGGCGAGACCCAGGTATGTTTGATTATTATGGTTGCTTGTGCTTGCTTGGATTTTGAGGGAAATAAGGAGCGCTTACTGGGTGATCTTTATCACTCATCCCCCTCCTTCTTCCATCCTTTCAGGTGTTCGTGCTGGTTTCGAGGAGCGGGTGGATCGAGGCTAACAAGAGAGGGCCCACACCACGATCTCACTTTGTACAGTTTTCAGTTTTGGACCTGTGTGGTCATATGTATCTTCTGTATGTTTTCAGATGTATCCAGATGTACAAAAATAGTATATGTATGTATGAAAAAGGCCAATGGGCCCATTGTACAGAACAATGTGTATATTTTAGTGATGTATTTCAGTTCAGCTTTCGCTTTGTATTCAGAATGTATTGTACAGTAGGTTCAGATTTTATTTTCGTAGGATTCTCATCACGGGTACCCGAGTTTTCAGATGATTAATAAAAGAACCCTTTAGTCTTCAACAGCAGGGGTACTCGTGGCGACGGGTCCTACATATACAGAGTGGTAAAAAGTTTTAAAACCCTACTTACACCTTGAAAATTCAGGGTCAATAGTTATACACTCAAAACTTTATTTTAGTCAAATTCATAGATACAACATCGACAAGGGTGATTAGTGACTAGTGGACAAATGCCCTACCAACACGTAGGTTGAGAAAAAAACATAATAAGATATGATCTCATCCAAAAGTTATAAATAGGAAAGAAGGGTCACTATGTACTACAACTTTTGTAATCTCCTCGACATTAAATAATAATTTTCTATTGTCTTAAAGTTACTACTTATAAATTCACCAATTACAATCAAAGTATAGGCACTCTACTACCATAACAAAATCATAACGATGTTGATCAAATCATATAATTTCACATTTTGCTAAATCAGTTATATATGAAACCAACCTCTACTAATATAGATTCTTTACAATGAAAAGGCTAAGCTATAGACAACTCAAACAATCCATTAGCATTTAAGAATTGTAATGCTATCAATATTTTTCATAGTATTTAGATAATATCACCACTATAGATGTATGCTTTTGGTATTAATAGTTGAATCACATTAAAAATCAATATTTATTTATCTTTTTGTGTCTCTTTGCATTTTAGCATTGAATTGCCTCACAATTTAATGAATATATTTCTTGTTTGTACGTAACTTATCAACAGTAGGCACTAAAAAGAAAAAAAATTTTAAAGGTAATTTGAGAATTTAGATTTTTCATAAACACAATGTTGACAATGATTTAAGTTTAGTATCATGTGTGTGTGTCTATATTGACAATGAGGAACTCGGTTCAAACTAGTGCCCTTTCAACTTTAACCAACATTTTTACATTTTGTTGCTTATACACCTCTTTCGACCTATTTGGTCTACCTTTACCTTTCGACCAAGTTAAAAGACAACTAATCAGTCTCCAGATCTCCAACGACATTGGATTGATAAACTTTAAATAAACAAATAACCTATGCCTGCCCTATCGAATAAGATAAAATATTTGATCTCAGTATAACTTTTTGGCAACTTGAACCCATGTCTTGCAATGTTGCTTGATGGCATGTGGCATTACAACCTTTACTAATATAGATTCTTTATAGTGAAAAGGCTAAGCTAGAGACACCTCAAACAATTTATTAGCATTTAAGAGTTGTAATGTTATCAATACTTTTCATAGGATTTAGATAATATCACCATTGTGGATGTCGGCTTTTGGTATTAATAGTTGAATCACATTTATTTACTTTTTATGTCTCTTTGCATTTTAGCATTGAATTCCCTAACAATTTAATCAATATATTTCTTGTTTGTACGAAACTGATCAACGATAGACATTAAAAAGAAAAAACCTTTTAAAGGTAATTAAGAATTTAGATTTTTCATAAACATAATGTTGATAATGATTTAAGTTTAGTATCATGTGTGTGTGTGTGTGTGCCTATATTGATGATGAGGAACTCGATTCAAACCAATGCCCTTACAACTTTAACTAACATCTTTACAATTTTTTGCTTATACACCTTCTTTGACCTATTCGATCCACCTCTACCTTTTGACCTAGTTAAGAAACAACTAATCAATCTTCAGACTTCCAACTACATTGGATTGATAAATTTTAAATAAACAAATAACCTTAAGTCTGCTCTATCAAATAAGATAAAAAATTTGATCCTAGTATAACTCTTTGGCAACTCGAACCCATATCTTGCAGTTCTACTTGATGGCATGTGGCATGCCTACCAATTTGTCACCTAGACTTCTCCTTAAAGGCTAGTGTCTTTAAGGCAAAAAAAGCTTATTCTCACTTAAGGTTTGTTGAAATAACAAAATCTCATTTATTAAATTTGAAAAAAAAAAAAACTAAATTTTCACTCATCTGTTAAATTTTTTATAAAATTATTGAAAAAATATTCTTAAATTAAATAATGTTTATTCTTAAAATTTTATTAAATATTTTTTATTTTAATTTATATTAATAGAATTTAAAATAATAAAAAAAATTATTAGTATAAATATTGATATAGGTTAATGTTAATAATTATATATATTTTTTGTTTAAACTATAAATTTTTAAAAATTTTAGGGGTTTTTGAAATTTTAAAAAGTTTGAGATGTTTTTGAAACTTAAAAAATTTTGGTATTTTTTTTAAATTTAAAAAAGTTTTTGTTTTTTTTTTTAACATTAAAATTTTAATATGTCAGTTAATAGTTTTAAAAATAATAATTAAACCCTAAAAAATAAGTTAGGGAGTGTATATATCATATACAAACTATTAAAATTATAATATATTTTCAAAATATTTGAGTGAATATAATAATTTTTAAAAATAAGATGAAACAATAATCTATTTACCCCAATAAGTTAAACAAATATATATATTTATACCTCCAATACATTTCTACCATAATTTTTAGATAAAATAGAGTGAAATATATTTTTTTTTAAATTTAAAAAAGGTTTCAAGTGTTTTTAAAATTTAAAAAAGGCTTGCTAAAATTCAAAAAAAGTTTGAAAATATTTTTAAAATGTTTAAAATTTTAATATACCCTAAAATAATTTCGATAAATAATAATTACATCTTGAATTACATGAGTTAAGAGAATAAATATTATATTATAAATGATTGGCGTTATAAAATATTTTTAAAATATAAAAATAAATATAAAAATTTTTAAAATAAAAAATTAAAATATTTATATTTTTTATCAAATTTAAAAATTATTTGTTAATACATAAATGGGAATTTATTTTTTTAAATATAATAAGTACAAATTTACCATTTTATTAATGCTCTATCGGAAATATTCTTTTGGCCTACATTTAATTTGTTAAAATAGTTGGGTCGACAGGGTAGACACAGAGTAAAGGACGAAGCCACCTAATGAATTGTCCCACTCGCCCTCCTCCGCCTCTCATCTTTATGAACTTACTTTTCCCTACCTGCCCTTGTTCTATTATTTCCGCCGCATTTACTGCTGCAACTTTTTATCATCCTTCAATACCCTTACTGTTCAGTAAATCACAAACAAACCTACCAATGTTGGGCAAATAAACAAAATATCTGAGGGCAAATGTTTAATTTACCTTTAAAGAGGAATCTGCCTTTCTCCCCTTTATAAAATCAAAACTCCACTCTATCACTCAGACTCTACTTCAGAGTAGGTTTCTCAGATTTCAAACACGATGCCTCAACTACACGCGCCTTGCTTGTTTTTCCTGCCAGTCGTCTTCCTCTTTCTCTCGTTCTCATGCTCTGCCGCCGCAGAGGAGCACAATACACAAGGTGATCTGGTCCGTTCCTCGTGTGCACAGGCCAACTACCCAACCCTCTGCGTTCGCACACTCTCCGCCTACAAGGGACCAGCCAAGACCCCTCGCGACTTAGCCCAAGCGGCCGTGAAAGTCAGCCTTTCGCGCGCGAGCAAAGTGTCTGCGTACCTCACACAAGTCTCTTCTAGTATCGGCGAAGGCAAGAAGACAAACAAAAGGGAACGCGCTGCAGTGGGTGATTGCGTGGAGCAGATATCTCACACAGTGGACGAATTGAGCAGGACGCTGCGTGAATTGAAGCATTTGAGAGGGGACACGTTCAGTTGGCAAATGAGTAATGCGCAGACATGGGTGAGTGCGGCTTTGACAAACGAGGACACATGTCTTGATGGGTTTGAAGCAGTTGATGGACAGATTAAGAGTGATGTGAAGAAGAAGATCACCAACGTGGCTAGAGTTACTAGTAATGCTCTTTATATGATTAATCGTCTGGATGAGAGTCGTTAGAGGCCCCGGATACAAGGTTGAGGGTTGTATTTAGTTAATGCTTGGTATGTTCCAGAAAAAGCAGTATGTATGATTGCAGTGACTAAGTATGATGCTGTAGCCTATTTTCTTTGTGTTTCAGTCTTTTGGTTTTCTTTTATAATAATTATAATGTAAAATAATGAGACAGGTGTCTGGCAGAAAATGAGGAAATTTTAATTCATTTTTCAGGCATGAATCATAACTTTTACCTTAAAGTTTCTAAAAAATTGAAGTAAAGAAGTAAAATTATCAATTTTATTTCTTGAAGTTGGAAAGGGAAATAAGTTACACATGTGTGTCCTTGTTTCACCCATGTGATGTTAGCGAGAATCTACCCAAGTCCAAAGGGAAGGAAGAATAGATTGACAAGCCTAATAACTACCCCATCGCACGAAGATTTATTGTTTGTTGATGTAATTTTTGTTACCAACGAATACATATGCAATTTAAAATTTTGTATAAAATATATTATAATAACAATACTTAATTACTAATAAGATTCAATTAAGTTTGTTATAAGTTTATAAGAGGATAAAAAAGTATATGTAAAAGAATAGATAAGATAATTTTTTAAGTAGTTTATTCTGACAATTGGAATACTCGTATCTATGACGTTAGCACTAGTCTTTGTGTAGTACAAAAATAATACAAGATAGTGTTATTTTTTGTATGTATTGTATATCTTCTCAATTTCTCGTCTTTTCTTTTTTCTCCTTTGTTTATTTATAAGCTTTTTGGGGGCAAAATACATTTGAAACTCCCCTTAGTTCATGACTTGAATTTGAGTGGGAATGAGTTATGTCTATATCAGCAATATTTTATTTATGTGGAAAGTTAACATTATACTATATGACCATTATAAATGTGTTGTGTCATAAAATCCAAAAAGGTTCCTCCTTTAATTGAATTGTGATTACAGTGTTATTTTGAAGAGAAGTTTTTATTAGGGTAAATATCATATAGCCAATATATCTCTATAGAGTATAAACATTTTGCATATTAATAAATACACTTTTTCAGTTGATTATGTGTTGTCATTCTTATGCATGGTTATATGTATGAAACATTTGTATAATCAACATACCCTTAAAATGGTATAATCAAATCGAAGGATTCAGATGACTAATCATGTTTTTTCTATGTACTTAAATGATGATCGTTCTAGAAAGTGTTCGTAGACCTAACATTACTTTGACCAAAGGCATAAATAATGCTAATGGACTATCATCGTATTGGACAATTTCACCAAAATGTGGCAATAATTTGCATGTGTTGAAGCTATTGCTTGTAGTATGGTGTAGCACATGGGCGCATTGTAATAGCCCAAAGGAAGAATTATCCTTTAGGGCTTGAGACCAAGGGTAGAAATGAGATTTTTGGATGAAATATAAATTTGCAAGGATTCAAGAGTAGAAGAGTCATTTAGAAGTCTTTTGTGGCTTGTACATGGGTATTCTTGAGAGAATATTTCATATATGGTGTAGAGAGAGAAATTTAGATTTCCATTGCACACACGACCAAGTGTTGTGCCATTTAAGCATATATACATTTTATTTTTCAGTCGCATGCATATCCAGTTTTCATCTTCTTCTTTCCCTCTCTATTTCTAGTAAACCTTAGATTTGAAAACGTTCAACCAACTGTCCAAATTCAAGCTAGAGAGCTAGAGATCCAAACGCAACTAGGGAGAGAGATTCTAAAGTAATGGCAAAAGGTAAGTGTTTCCTTACCTATTTCATTTGGGTTTATAGCATGATTTTCTGGTTTAAGTTTCTCTCATGTGTTTGTTGCATGTTGAGAATGTATTATAACATGTATAAATGATGAAATAAGACCTTGGATGATGATTTATAAGCTGCTATGAGATAATTTGGTGTTTGTGTGCTTGAGTATGTATTTGTGAGAAATGTGAGATTTTTAGCATGATTTATGATGAACAAATAGAATGAGTATGCTTGTTGGATGATATATTTGATATATGCATATTTGATTGAGTTGTGGTTGTGCTGAGTTGAGATTTGTTGGGTTTTCAAATGCCATTTGCTGGAAAAGAGTTGAGCACACGACCGTATACTTGAGGATACACGCTCATGTGGCCTTTTTTTCGTACGAGTATGACCTTACATGACACCCGTGTATGTATAAAAATCTAGACACATGCCCGTGCAACCAATGTATATGTCAGTGTGCTTAATTCCAAATTCACACGCCTGTGTGAGCAAGATACAAGAGTGTTGTTGTGCTGCTACATGCACATGTCAGTGTGGCACACAACCTTGTGCCTTAGTTGCACGCTCGTGTGTTTTCACCACACACCCGTGTAGTCAACCAAAGTTTTACAAATTAATTCAAGAAGCTAGCATAACCGAGGACCTATTGTCATGGTTTTCTCATAATGTAATTGTATATCCTCTTCGTAAACATCATTGATTTGAAGGTCACTCACTCGTAACTTTCCTCAATGACTTCTTGAATGGTTAAACTTTCACTAATATGCGTTTGAAGGCCAATGCTACAACTGATTGCATCAATATGAGCTATTATGACCTTTTTAGTTTTATGGTGGGTTGTATGAGGTCAACATGGAAAAAAGACTGACACAATAAGTTTCATTAGATTTTTGTTGAGTTTGAGTGGTTAGAAATGTCAAGGATAGTGATTTTGTTGGGGTGGACATTAAGAACAACATACAGGAAGACATACTCATCGAGGTCATCAACAATGTCATTAAGGAAGTTGAAGACAAGAAAAGAGGTTGGTGGTTGTTGTTAAGACAAATATCTTGATGAAGAAATAGGGAAAATGAAAAGAAAATAGGAAACAATAAAAAGGGACATAACAGAAGGATAATAAATAAAATACTTCTAAACAATTTAATAATTTTACCGGCTTAGAGCTATAATAGAACATTATCCATTAACGAGGCTATATTTGAGGCAAGAAAATGTGGTTTAAGCATTTACAAGACAAACCTTAGGTGGGAAGATGTAATTCACTCTATTTTAACAGGCTATTAAAATATAAACTATAACTACCCAATCAAAGAAGAAATAAATGAATAAGGAGACGAAGAATCTATTAATTTTTTCTTATCAGAAGAAAAAGCATAGCAAAAAGAAAAGTATTCGGTTTAACAAATCACATGTAGCAGGTTATAAACCACCTAAAATGAAATATTCATTACTTGATCCATATCGTGATTTAATAAGTCTAATAAGAGCAATAATTTAAAAGACAAACAATTACAAAATATCGATATTGAAATCAGTTAAAACAAGTTGACAACTAAAAAATAATTATTAAGTAGCTTAGTAGAATTGATAGAACTGTTATAGATAGTTCAATACTAAACAACTAAGTATTTTCTTTAGATGGAAGAAGATTCTCTCTTTCAAGAGTGTTTTTGTCCTATCCATTAAAGGTTGAAGAATTCACAATTATGTATACACTTATTGTGATTTCCAATATTGACTTGAAAATAGGAACAAACATCTATATAATCTGATAAACCTCTTTTAAGGATTCCTATATGAAAAAAGGATTGATATCTTTTACTCATGATGGAGTAAATGGTATAAAGATATGCCTAAATTTTAATTACGTTAAGAAGACAAGCCAAATCCAAATAGGTCATTTTCCTACTCATATCCTAGCTAGTAAAATATGGAACGGAAAAAAAAGGCCAAAGCTCTTATTCCCACCCATAGTTTGATGCTTGCGCAAAATCCCACCTTCAAGGATTGTAAAACCCCAAATCCCACCCTTTAACCAAATTTCCTATTTTTTATGATAAAATGACCAAAATACCATTTTTAAAAAATAAAAATCTATAATAAAATTATAAAATAAATTTTAAATATAATTTTTTTTAAAAAATATATAAAAAAATGAAAGTAGTCATCGTCGTCAGTGCTGATACTGATTGCCGTCGATAACGGAATCAGCTGACCATTTTCGGCCATCTAGTTTCAGGGAAGGCCAAATCTGGTCTCCCCGTTTGATAGAGACGACCAAATTTGGTCTCTCTGTTCGATGGAGGAGGCCAAATCTGATCGCCTCTAGTTTTGACGAAAGTGGTCAGATCTGATCACCTACACCAAAAATAATGGTAAAAAACGACCATTATAATCAAGGTCGACCCTTTCTAATTGTTTTCAGCTGCTTTTATTGGTGGAGGTGGTTAGATCTGGTCGCCTCCACCAAAACAAGAGGATCGAACAGGGAGGCCAACTGGAACTAGGTAGCTATAAATGGTCATCTAGTTTCATTATCGGTGGTAGTGGCTACTTTCATTTTTTTATTTTTAAAATTTTATATTTATATAAAATTTATTTTATTATTTATTAAAATTTTAGTCTTAAAATATCAAAATACCCCTGATTTGTTACTGTTTACAATTAAATTTAAAGTTGAATTTGGTCAAAGGGTGAGATTTTGGGTGTTACAATCCTTGAAGGTGGGATTATGGGCAGGCATCAAACTATGGGTGGGAATAAGTGCTTTGGCCTGGAAAAAAAGTATATGAGAATCATATGGGTATGGTACAATAAATAGTAAAAAATATATTTGTAAAAATATAATCATAACATTTATATATATATAAACGGATGAAACATGTATACACCGATTTAATTCTACACGTTATGGATAATATATTTAAAAAAATGTAGCTTCTAATTATAGTACTTTTATAGAACACTTGATTAATATTAATATAATATTTCAAATTAAGGTATTTAATTAACTAATATACCTAATATAACATGATACATAATCAATATTTAAATTATAATATCAATACTCTCAAATACAATATATAGCCGAAATTTAATTATAATATCTTAAACACATAACATAGCTAATAATTAAATCTTAATAGCTATTTTTTTTTATTTTATAAAAAGAGATTTAATCTTCTATAATTAAGTTAAATTCAAATCATATGGATATTGTAAAAAAAATCTTAAACCCTAAATAAAAATAATCCTAGAGAAATTAAGTTATATCTCTACAAAACCTATCTTGTCCTCCATTATTTGTCCGAACTAAAAAGAATTTCAAGTCCTAATGATTTATGAAACTACTATCAGTCAAGTTTAATATTTTCTTTACAAAAAAAAATAAAGGTAAAAGTCAATACAAGATAATTCTGGTGTAAATTTGACAAAGTAAGATTAATTACCAATGTGAATTATAGTTTTTAAGTATTAACAAAATGAAAAATAGAATGATAAGTTAATTATGAAAAATAAAAATTGAAAAAAAAATATATAAGATTATAAGAGATTTTACATTTTAAAAGGAAATATTATATATTTTATGTAAAATATTATTATTTTATGTCTTATAAAATGATATCATACTATTCTTTATCAAAAAAATATGATAACATATAATATGATAATTTAATATGTGTTTAATGCGACAAACATATGTTTTATATATTTTAGATGTAACCATATGATAAAATGTGTTTAAAATCATAAAATATTATATAATACACATTTATTAAATAGGACTCATATTGGCGTTATGAAAGAGAGAGTCAAATATTCATAGATTTAGTGTCCCAATACCCAAATATACCGATTTCATATGCATCCTCGAACCTTTCAACGTCTGAATCATATTTTTTTTATCAGAAGGCAACCGAGACGCTTGCCCCTCAAAAATAAATTCGGTTAGATTATCAAATGTGTCGTGTTTCGAGTCAGTCAAAAATATCAATATTTATATCCATCGATTAGGTAGCAGCTCAATATACACTTTAATTCGATTATTTTTAAGGCATTGGCTTGCAAAAGAGAGAGAGAGAGAGGAGAAGATTATTTAATTAAATTTTTGGAAAGGCAAGTCCAGCTCAGTTCCACTTTCTTGAACAAATTTAACAAGGGGAAGCTTGAGCTCATTGATTTCTCTGATAAAACATTCATATTCTGGGACCTTTTCCCCCTTCATAAACAACACGAATAGCTAGAGGATTTTCATACCTGTCGGTCTCTTAACCACATGATAGTTATTCTTGAATAGAATGGATATGTTATTGAACATGCACGTGCATCATTTACTTAAATTCCTTCCTAGAAAACTAGTGTTGAATGCCATAAATCAGAACTCACTTGTTGCTGAATCTATGCCACCTAATCGACAATTCATAAGAAACATCAGTATAATAGCCAGACAATGTACATATCACTCATGTAAATTATTTGTTCTGGAGTGACAGATAACGTCTGACACATTAGATGGTTAGTAGTTCAAAATTAGTATGCAGTTCGATTCGAAGTGCTAACTTATAAGTCTGCCTGTTGGTTGGATAGTCCAGAGTGAGCGACGCAGGTAATAGAGACATTGAAACAAATTAAAAATAACTAAACAAGAACATGATTTTTTTCCATGGTGAATGAGATAGAAAATTAAGCTAGAAAAAAAAATGAATATTGGTTCTAATACAAGTCCATATAAATTACCACGTGGCACCAGAAGAGATGTACAATATAACAGACACTACAAGCCAGCAAACCAATAAAATAAATCACACACCTTAATTAACAGATTGTGATCTTTGACGGTGTTGTTCCTCCATTAAGCTTTGAACTCTCTGTACCAATTCCCAGACATGAATATGAATAGGGTGCAATGAACAAAGAGAAACAAGATAAAAATGCATCCTGGCTTTACCTTTACAGAGCTTTCAACCTCCTCAAGTTTTTGAAGCAGTAATAAATCTCCTGAATAAGGACTTACATCCTGCCTTGTAGATTTTGATGGCGACATCTGCAATTGCAAAAGTAAAGAAACTATATGCCTAACGAGTGGACCAAAAAAAAAAAAAAAGGAACTTAAAGAAAGACAAAATTCTCTATTGCACAGCATCTGAAGAAGGCTAAATATAGAGAATATACATAATGATCCTAGTGGACTGGCTTGATTTACCCTTATCTAATGGTGAAGAAAATTTTTAAGTGAACTAAACTTATAATATACAAGCTCAAAATAGCTCCACTAATAGTTAACTACCAACAAAAATGATGTCATACACATGAAAAAGAAATAAGAAATGAATGGGGAAAATGATTTTTGGCATACCCCAAACAATGAATAACTTGATTTTGGTATGTCTTCAATTGCAGAAGCTTGCCTAGAGAAAATCTCACTCCTCATATTTGAAAGCCGAGTCAAAACAGCCTGAAATGGGCATGAAGGAATATATGAATCATTAAGTTTGCCCTTTTTTTTCAATCAAATTTACCAACAATACATGTGATCATAACAGAGCACCTTTCTGAAAGCACTTGGATTTGTTATGCCTTGGATTTGAACATCATCACTTGGTGGCCTTCTTACACCAACATTTTCTATTCTAAGAGAGTATACACCAAACAAAGACTGCAAATAGCCTGAGGGAAATTCAAGTAATCTAAAATTTACTGAAATGGGCCGATATTAAAAAACAAGAAACTCTCAACAAATGTTATGACAAAAATATTCAACATCAAAGAAGAAATCTTTACTCAACAACACTTTAAACAACAACAGAAAAAAGTTAAGTAGCTCTGCCCAATCTTAGCTCTTCCTGGCATTGGAGAAAAGTAAGAATATTTTTCAATATTTTACCAATCTCTGCTACAAGGTTGTGGTTTAGGACAAATTGAACAATAGTTCACAAAGGTAACATTGGGTTAGGGTACCCATCTCTAGGTATAGAGTATTAATGAACTCAATAAGAGCAAATTACTACTGCAATAACTTTTGTAACCAAGCCATTAGAAGCTTTGATCTATCCTTTGTATTGACGGTAAAATTCATCCCTGGTCTAACCCATTATAAAGAGCAATTAAATTGACTAAACTTAAAGAAGTGGACAGGAACAATCGCACCACAATATTATAGATGAAAGAAAAAAGCAGCAAAGCTTTTACCTTGTTCAATCACAATGTCCCTAACTGAAGGCAACAAAACATGCTTCTCTTTCTTTAACACACCAAAACATGGAAATGGAACGGGCCTTGTAGTCTGAGATAAAGAAACAAAGTTTTATCCAACAGAAGAGTATACACATAACTTGGCATGAAATCATAATTGAACAGTATGCTAACAGACAAATTGCTGTCCAACTTGTTACATTATAAGAAACATATAATTGGCCTCAGTTTATAAATTACTAGATAACTACACCTTTGAATCATAAAACTTCAAATGCAACCCAAAATATAAGTAAAAACAGCAAATAAAACGACTAAAAAAAAAAAAAGAACTATAGTGAATTTACTTTATATACAATGGCATTTGGGGTGAGATAGAGCTTTCTGGAGCGGATATCTTTCCGCAGTATATATCTCCTTACAGGTAAATACAAAAGCATGAACAAACCAATGCCCCAAGCCAACATCAGAAGCAATGAATATAATACCCATTGGGCGGTTTGATATTTCACAAAATTGTCTTCTTTCTCATGAAATGACGCCGTATACAAGACAGTGTCCGTATTATCGTCGTCAGCCTTTTCTATTCCTTTACCAGATAACAAACCCCTCTCAAGATCCTCAATTTCTACAACTTCATCTCCAGATCCCATCTGGGCAATAACAAAATCCACAATTTAAGTTAACCCAAATCAAATTACAAGAAATAAAGCCGAAAATCGAATACACACTTTGTTCAATCATCGTTATAAAGCAAACCCAGAAACTAACTCAAATGGGTACCTGGAATTGACAAGGAACCTTACCGGCTCATCAATTGATGATCTTCGAGTTTCGCTATTGAAGCCGAAGAGAACTTTGAATGCGTTATTTGCGTTCCCTGCAATCCTGACCGTTGGGAAAGGTTAATGATGTTAATTTGGGAGGCTTACACGGTGATTACGAGGCCAGAGGAAATTTCCATGGAATTAAAGAAATATGACCGGCAGTGCGGTGATTTGCACTGCTTCCCATTACTTTTTTTCTTTTTTTCTGTTTTGGAACACTCAAATCAAGAACAAATCACTATGTCCCACCTGAACTTTGACTCAAAGTTATTTTTCTCCCTATTTATCAAAATCATATCGTAAAGTTCTTGTCCCAAATAATAATAATAATAATAATATTATTATTATTTTTTATGTTTTGCTTCACTATTACCTACATTTACAATATTAATATATATATATATATATTTTTTTTTTTATCTAATTTATAATTTTTTTTCTCTTTTCTCCTTTATAAACTCAACGAATATTTTGAAAAAGTTAAAAGAATATGAATGTTTTTGAGACTCATACAAACAATTAAATATCCCAAAGTTGATTAAAATAATAAAATTTAACCAAACCTAAATTTGTTAGTGACAAATTTGACAAAAAACCCTAATTTTGTTAACAATCTATTATTCTGACTTAAAAATAACAATAACACAAAACTAATCGATAGTTATGTAAAAGTGGTGATGATAAAAAAAAGAAAACTATTTACCCAAAAAGAAAGGAAAATTTTGTTTTTTTTTTTAATTTTTAATATTATATAATTATTAATCAAAGAGCGATAAAAATTTATAAAAATTTTAGGAAACAAGCTGACATTTAATTTCTGTAATGACAGTAAACATTTTATTTTTTCACGAATTTATAAAAGCTTAACAATTTTTATTAATAATTTTTTATAATAATGATCCCAAAAGTTTAACCGAACTAAAAAAGTAGAGGTCATCCAAAATGATTAAGATTTAAATTGTAATGAAATTAATAACTTCTAACTTATTTGATCTATAGTTATAAGTCTCGATGGTCACAAATCTTTGATTTATTCTATTTTATCAATTAAGGTTGATCAACTGATATGGATAGGGATTCTTAAGGTATAAAAAAAATTTGATAATAGGGGCCAGAAATAAATTTTTCAAACTGATTGGGTGGAAAATTTTCGTTGAAATTTGGATGGGAATTCGTCGTTCGGCCATCGAATCAATGTCAGCCACGATTCACGATGATTATTCAGTTGCAAAAATCAAAATGCATTTAAGCAATTAAATTTAAAAAAACAGAAATTTGCGTATGGATCCAAGAGTCACGAAGATTACGTGGCTCTAGCCCATTACAAAGCCCATCATCTATTACTCTCCAGTCACCGCCCACTCTTTATGCCCCGTAAGCAGACGATGAGCCACGAAATCGAATGCACAACTCATAAATACCTACACTTCCATTACTTCACAAAGCTACTTTACCAGTGGCTCAGACTCCAAAAGCATTTATCAAAATGCGTTTGGTTTAATTTTTTTAATTATAAATTATCTTAAAAATAATAAATATAAAATAATATGTTCAAGTAAATTAATATGTATATATAGATACTTATTATAGTTAATTATAGTAAAAATATTATGATATTATTAATTAAATAAAAATATAATTATAATATATTCGTGAAAGTTATAATAAACTAATATAAATAAATAATTTATTTGATTAACCGAATTAAAAATTATTATAATATTATTTTTTAAATTTTTATAATATATTAAATTAAATCTATGATAATTGACATAAATTAACAGCTTGGAATTTCATATGAATATAGTAGCTTAACAGAACAAATGCCAAAACAAAAACCAAAAATCTGTGTTATTTCCTTATCATCGCCAAGCAATGATGGCAGGAAGTTCCTCATTAACGATAACTGGAAATGCGTGAGTTTCTGATTCATCTTATTTGTTCGTTGATTAGTTTGCACTCAATTTGATTGTTAGAATATACTAAATCTATTCATTTTGGTTTAAATGGTTAATATTGGTTTAATAAGTTAGTTATTTATGAGGTTTTTTTAAAAAAAAATTCTGAGTGAAGAATGGGATCGTTGACAAAGTGAAGAAGATAATGAATGTTCTCAATGAAGGTGAAGTTCTATCACAAGATGTCGCTGGTAGGTGAATGTTGTTTTTTATTTGTTGAATGAATATCTCAGATTAACACTCATTACTCTGTCTAGAAATTTATATAAGTTGACGACTTACAATATCTTTACGAAGCATAAATTTCAATTTAATTGTCGGGTGCAATTTGGTTAGTTCTATTTTGGAGTTTTATGTTACTCTTTGAATATTAATTCATTGTAAAAAATACAATAAAATAATAATTTTATTACAAATAAATACAAGAAAAATTATGAAAATTGTGTAAAAGCGTATAAGACTGAGACATAGATATCTCTCTGTATTTTGTTTAAGGAGATTTGAGCTTTCTACAATTAGCAAAACTTATAAATTAGTGTAATAAAGAAAAATCTTAACCCGTCCCCTCTAGGATAAAACAATTCAAGAGTTCTATTGTTTTGTTTATTACAACTCTATACAAATTGCTAAACTTAAGTTTCTCCGAAAGAACACTTTTCTTTAGTTAGTATTTTCTCTTAAAAAGAAATGTTGAATATCTATGAATATATATGTAAATAATGTTGCAGAAAAAGAAAGGGAGCACCAAGATTAGTCATAAATACAAACCACTAAATAGAGTATTAAAATGGATTAGGAATCCAATACCCAACAAAAGAGACATATTAAATCAATTACATTCTGTAACGATATTTTCAAAATTCGATATATAATTAAGATTTTGGTAAGTTTAAATTCAAGAATCAGATAGACACAAAACAAATTTAAAGTACCTTTTCGTCAATATAAATGAAATATCATGTCATTTGGATTAAAGAATGTTTCATTTGAATTTTAAAATATTATGAACAATATATTCAATCCTTACATTAAGTTTATTATTACTTACATATATGACATCCTAGTATATTTAGAATCTCTAGAACAACATGTCAGACATATTAAAATATTTGAAGACATTATTAGAAGAAATGGGTTAGTTCTCTCAGCCAAAAAGCTATGATTATTCCAAACCAAAAATAGATTTTTAAGGCATGAAATTCAAAAGGGAACTATTAAACTAATAGACAGAGCAATGGAATTTGCAGAGAAATTCCCTGATATCATTAGCAACAAAACTCAATTACAAAAATTTCTAGGGCATCTTAAGTGTGTAGCCAAATTACTTCCTAATTTGAGAGCAGTTTGTGAACCCTTATATCAAAGATTAAAAAATAGTCCTCCCCTATGAACAGAAACCTACACTAGAGTAGTCCAAGAGATAAAGTCAAAAATGAAGTCTTTACCATGTTTACATATTGCTAACCCTCAAGCATATCTTACTGTTGAAATAGATGCATCTGATATAGGATATGGCAGAATATTAAAACAACAATTGGAATCAAGAGAATCCTTAGTTAGATTTCACTCAAAAGTCTAGATACGGGCTTAAAAGAATTATTCCACTATAGAAAAGAAAGTTTTATCAGTGGTTTTAAATGCTACCAAATGTCAAGACAATTTATATTTTGCAAGATGGCAAAGCATTTTATCATGCTTTGATTTTGAAATTGAACACATCAAAGGCAAATACAACATTCTTCCTTATTTTCTTTCTTATGAATATCTACAGAGAAAGAAAGAAGTAATTAATCAAAATGAGTGACAAGAAAAAGCTAGAAGCTATTCCCAAAACAAAATCCTCCTATACTATAAAGACTCCAATAACTAAATTATCAATACCCCTTTAATATATCTATCAATCCCTACAAAAAAAAAATTGCAATACTATACGACGAATCTATTGCGTTATCCCCAAAAAATTAGCAACAACCTTAATTATACCATCAGTATCTTCGTCACTTCAAATTACCCTACAAGTGCCTTTTACATTTTCTATCATGCCTTCTACATCATCCATAAAACTCCCAATTCTCAATCAAATCCCTCAATATGTTGAAAAAGAATTAACTCTCTTAGTCACAATAGTTGAACATGAATTCTATGAAAACTCCTTTCAAGAAACAATATCAAAAATTTTTCTCGAAGAATTTCTTTTCATTCAAGACAAGTTGTCCAAAGCAAGAATTTACTAGAAATTCATCTTAGTAGATATTGACTCAATTAAAATAACCCACAATTATAATAAAAGTAACCCAACACAAATCACTTTTTCAAAATATAAAATTAAGAAGGTCTTTCACCTAAAAGATTGGGAACAAAACGTTTATGAAAACAAAAAGTTTTCAGAAACATTTATTTCTCAATATTTTAATTATAAGGATTATTAGAAAATCTAGTTCAATATGTTCTTTTTACAAAACTCTACCCACTCTTAGTTTTTTATCTTTGATAAAGTTTGCCCAAAATATGTTCCAAAATGGTTCCAATAATGATTTCAGTACTTTGGACTAAACGAATCAATCTTTCCCTAATTAAGAAAGAGAACATGATAACAAATTAGAAAAGAATTCAGTGTAGACACTCCTACTGTATATTACTATTCCTGTTTTTATATAAATTAATAATATAATTTTAAACAAAATAACTAATATTTCCAATAATACACAACAGAAATACCTAAAACTGAGTTGAAATATCGCAAATAAAAAAACTACGTGGCACACATAAGCTAATGTGGGCCAACATAACTTTTATATATTTAAAAAACTCGTACAATATAAGTGTGTGTAAATACATAAACATATACTGTACAATCACATGCAAATAGAAAATTGTGAAAGCATGCAAACTAGAAGCATGCTACAAAATTGAAAACAGAAAGCTGGATCCTAGCCGACAACTATCTCCTCCTCTCAACTCCCACGATACTGACCTGTAAAAGAAATAAAAGTGGAGAGTGAGTGATATATTCACCCAGTAAGTGTTTCACATCTCTAACCCTAAACCAATCATTCTCTGAGGAATCTCACTATAATTAAATACTGAACACTTAAATACGTACTGGAGAGAAATCGAACTAGTTCTCACGTGTATGGTTATAATATGCATATTCTAATTTGGTGCTCATATTCTGTTATTCACGTATCATCACGTGATTTTTATGCATTCTAAATGTTTTCTAAATGTTTATTGTTTTTTATTGATTAATCATAACTGAATCATGTTTTGCTATGTATGTCATGTGAAAATGACATGTTGTGAGATATGTTGAAATCATGTCTAGGCCTTGGCCTGTTTACTGAAAATCATCTTTCTGAAACTATTTTACTGAAACACTACTATTGGATATGAATATCCCAAAATATCTGAAAAAGTTGTTATAAAAACTGCTATAAAATGTTGAAAATGGTGTATCCGAAGATACCTACTATGCTGCGCAAACTGATGAATACAGAGATTCGACACTCTAGCCATGTGAGTTTCCTACATTGATACACAGGCAGTAACTGACTAACCGATGTGCAGTAACTGAATTTGAAATTGAAGCTAAGTGCAACGCATTCTATTCTGATCATGTCATCCTAAACTGTTAGTTGAGCATATCAGCATATGCCTATATATAATGACTAATATGGTCATAGACTCTGATACTAGCTTTCATAACAAGTATGTTGAAACTCACAAGTGCCCCCTCGTATTCACCTTTAAAATCGATGTCTGAATCATCATATTTTTCTAACTGAAAACATACATTTGGATCCTTAGATCTCTTTTTGAAAATACTGTATGACATGTCATGACATGATGCATCATGTATGCTTAATTGATTTCATTATACTGATTTATATTAACTATATCGCTTTTACTATGCATTATGCTTATTTTCTACTTTATATCTCATTTCTGCTTGACGCACGAGCGTGCGTGTCTATGCGCACAGGCGTGCATAACCTTGCACGGGCCATGAGCAAATCATGCATGCTGGTCGTGCTAAGTTCTGTGATTTCAATTCATTTTTTCCTTTTCTCCACATGCATGACTGTGACATGAACATCTATGGTCGTGACTTTGCATCATTTGGTTGTGTATAGGTACGTGAACACAACCGTGACCATGCAAAGCACTATATGCATGGGCGTCCGCTATGAGTGCACAGTCGTGCATTTACTCTGCTTTAACATGGTCATGGTTAATCATGCTTATTCCCAACCAATTTTCATATCAAATGTAAATCAAGCATTATCAATCACTTTTTACCATCCAAATACTTCATAAGCACAAACATGTTATGACCATAACATCAATTCTCATATCTTATCACCCAAACCATCTCAAAGTATGCATATATATACATAACCTCATATATATCAATCATATATACATAATCATCATCATCTCAAAATCATCAAACATGCAAGGAAACATCACAAGCATGTTGAAATCAAGCTCAACTCAGCAAAACAAGTATCACACACATGCAAAGAACAAGGGAAAAAGGTAAGAAATATCTACCTCTAGCCATGGCAAGCAAGCTTTCTTTTTCAAAGCAAATCTCACTCTTTAGCGTGGTTAGAAGATCCTGGATGCTGTTTTTCTCTTCTAGGGTTATTAGTCTTTGGAAATTGAAAGAAGCTTTGAGTGAAAATTTTTGAAAACAAGATAAGCTCAACTTAAAACTAAGGTGACTAAATCTTATCGCACGCATGGGTGTGCACCTCAATATGCACGATCGTGCATGGCTAGAAAATTACACTAATACCATTTTCCCACGTTTGCATGAAACTCCTTTCAACAATATCCATACAAAAGTCATCTAACTCTAGAAAAACTTTTATTTTACCCTTGAACTTTCTAGTATTCTCATCAATTCTCATTCTACCCCAGATTAATAGCCTAAAAGATATTTTTAACCTTGAGATGTTACATTTAGTAAGTTAATCTTAATATGTAGATCCCTTTTCATATTGAATCATATACGTATACCTATATATATAGTTATGACAAGGTATGAAATAGAGCTTAAGTAATGAGTTTTAGTAGTAAGATAAGCTAGAGTAGAAGAAGTTATTAGGTGAATTAGGAACCTAGTTAAATTCTTCAGTATAGTAGCTAATCAATAGTAGAACAGATTAAAGTCTTCTCGAGGGTAGATACAAGAGATACTTACTAAGTGATTTTATCACTCGTTCCCCTCAGTTTTCTTCTTTGCAAGTCAGTATTTTGGGGAGATGAGCTTAGAGCAGAGATGGCTTAAGAGTAGGATATGGCTTGAGCATGTTTCCACTTGCATTTTTAGTTACATATATGTGTGTGTGTGTGTGTTTATATATATATATATATATATATATATATATATATATATATATATATATATTCAGTTCAATAGATAACATGTTGGCTCACATGTTTTGTATTACTCGTGCATAAGACGTATAGTATCAACTATGTTTACAGATATTTCTATTATTAATATATGAAATAAAGCATAATTTTTTCTTTCAAGATACTATACAGTGGGTTTTAGCATCCCATTATATTTTATTTGTAGCTTTTATATACATAGTTTTCGGTTAAGCTAGTCAGGGTGAGACTCTTACTATATATGTACTAAAAATATATTTCAGTTGAAAAAAAATTCTATGTACTTATAGTCTATAATAATATAAATAGCAACAGGCCTCGCAGTCACAACCATTAATCTAATAGTCACAACCATGATGACAACACATGAAAGGTAAAAATTAACCATTGTCGCTATAATCTTAATGGTTGCAACCATGAAGAGAACAAAACACATATGTCATTGTGGCCATAATTTCATAGTCATGACTAATATTGAACGAAGCTATATGCACAAAAAGGTGCAAAAACCCATCATTGTAACCATGGAACTGATAGCTACGATGATTGAATAGTGCCAAAGGTAACATATATAAGCCTAACCTTTAGCCACTTTAACCCATCACAAACACTCAACTACTCTCACATACACTTTCCAATCTCCTTCAAACATAATTATAACTATAACAACACCACCAAGTCTCACCATTCCAAAACCAAACCTCACTCACTCCCACATTACAAATTAACCAAACACTACATCAAAACAACTTTATCTCCTATCTTCTTCATCAAATCAGCCATAACCAACTCAAACACCTACCAAATCACCAAACACACCAACCATTCGACAGAATTCCCCAACCAGTATAGCAGTTGAGACTTGGTAGTGTTGTTATGGTTATAGTTGTGTTTAAAGGAGATTGGAGAGTGTGTGTGAGAGTAGTTAAGTGTTTGTGATGGTTAAAGTAGCTAAGGGTTAGGTTTATATACGCTACCTTTGGCATGGTTTAATTGTCAAGGCTATCAATTCCATGACCGCAATGAAGGCTCTCCAAACTTTTCTTTGCACGCTACTTCATTTATAATAACATATATTTATTATGATCATATTTGAATACTAATTTTGTCACACTTCTAAATTGAAGATGTATGTGGTATAATTGTGAATAATTATAATTATAGACATTTTGTGTTGTTTTTTGAGACAAAAGTTATCTTAATTCATTATTGACAAGATTATTTTAGTTGAATTTTTGTCTCTAAACTATGTTGTTTGCTTACAAATTAATGGCCACTTTAAAAAATGAAATGTCATTTACCCAAAAATTTTCTTAGAAGACTATTATATATATATATATCATTGTTGCTCAAGAAGGAGTATGTTAAAAGAATATGGGCATACATTTATTAAATTTGTTATCATTTGTAAAATCAAGTGAATGTGTAATCCATAAAAAATCTGATTTTGTGGGTTTATCGTAATCATGTGAATTCAACATAAAACACTTAAGATACAGTTTATTTAATTTGGATTTGACAATATCTATAGAACCTATAATAGGAAACTCAATAAACAAGTCAATTTATTTTTTGAGTCCCTTTTCAATTAAAAATAATGCGCAAACATTTGATACCCTAATGTTGTGCATTTGCAAAACTAGGAAGGAAGGGTTACTTCAGAAATGGACAACTGATCAATCTTGTTCATCAATTTAAAATCCAAATGGTACAAACAACTTTACATAGCAGAGCATGATAATCATGTTCTGTCAACTTGATAAAACAATTTGTTATTATAATGTTTCAGTCTTGTTATGTGACCATCCTGAAAAGGGGTGGTCATGACCCCACCCAAGGTTTGGATGGACATGGTGAGGCTACACTCAATCCACCCCTACCATGTAGGGTTGGGATGATGACCACCCCTTTTTAGAATGATCATTTAACATTTTTCATAATTTATTATAAAATTGAAACAGATACTTATTAACTAAAATCCTATCCTCACTCAAATGAAAGGGTCTAAATAATTTTGTCCTTAAAAAACTCAAGACATCCAAATTGGAGAAGCCTCACCTTATCAAGGCCGAAAAATTTAATATCACATGGATCACAGCCCCGTGAAAAGCCCAAGCTCAAATTATGAATCAATTGTCCAATAACCTACTGCCAGCAGTATGGAAGTGTGAATTTAAAATTGCCAAGCCTAAATTATAACTTATAAAGCTAGTCCTTACACACAACTTGAGACCCGAAGTTTTTGTAAATATATGAAGGCAACCATAAAACCTATAATATACTCCAAATTATTGCTTCGACCAAGTCATATAATGAAGAATTTCTAAAACACCAAAGAAAACCCAGTAGCCAATAGTGGGTGTCTAATTTCTTCAATTTCAGTGTCTAAAATTCTACTTCAGAGACCATGAGCATATAACTATTACTAATCTTATAAATGATTCTCATCTATAGGGGTGAATCGACTCAAACCAAGTTTAAATAAGATTTCGTTCAAGACCAATTTAAGTCTAAAATACTAAATTCAACATTATCTTAAGATCGATAAGTAATGATTTTAAATTAATTAAAAAATAATTTAACTTTATATTTAATCTGAATCAGTTTGAATTTATATATTTAGATTAATTCAACCTCAACCCATTTTTCTAAAACAAATCTAATAATTGATTTGACCTAAACTCAATTGATTTGAATTATGATTAAAGCTCAAGTAGCTTGGACTGAATCCAAGTATACCCATCCATCAAACCAAAAAACCAGAGTTACAAAATAACCACAAGTTAACTCTGTATTTATTAAATTTGAATTAAAAAGATCCCCATTTGTGTACTTTGTCCTTATGTTTATCAAAAGGATCCTCCTCTCCTGCTCCAATTTATTTAGTATTGCATTAGAAATAAAGACCATTGTGGGGTTTGAAAAAGTAAAACAATAAGACCTAATAAAATAGAAACCTAAATTTTATACTAAAGCACTTGTAAGGAAATAAAGAAATGGTTGTAAGAAAATGCAAAATTCTGACAACACAATGAATGAAAGTGAGGGTTTTAATTTAATAATTGGGCCAAAGGTTGGTTAGATGAGTGGCGTAGGATGGCTTGCAAGGAGGGGTTCAGCTGTGAATTGGCAAGGACAAAAATGCCTAACAAAAAAAGGAAAGAAGGCAACATTCCCCTACTGACTATCTACGGTTCTTGTTAAGTTAATGTTTAAGTGTTCAAGGTTCAACCTTGATTTTAGAATTAGTGGTGAAAATTAATTAGCAAAGTTATGGCCCCCCAAGAAGTAAAGAAGCCGTAATCCATAATAATCACTCGCTAACTACCTTTCCCTGATCTAAGCTTATTTTGTCTACATTGATTAATGCATCTAAACGCCTCATTAATATCATAATAATAATAATAATAATAATCTTAGAATGGTCAATCTAATCATGTAAATATCACTTAAAATGAAACAACTGTTTAATTATGGATGAGGATGGGGATTTGGTGGAATATCGCTTTCTACTTTGAGGAAACCCACATGGTTAGGTAGATCATTTTATGAGAGAAATTTAAGCATTGATATTATGGTTGAAGCTTATTTAAATCTTGGAGTGGACAAAGACTATCCAAATCCGAATAACAAGAGTAATGAGAGTAACACTTCACTCCTATTAGTCATTAATTTTAATGATTAAATAATAATTAATATTATTTTATATAAATATTATAATAAAATTAATATCACTTACAATTTTAATAATACAAATAAATAAATATGAACTCTAAATATTTTTTTTCTCATTTTCCTTTTATTTTAAATCAATTGAAAAAAAAAAAGTCGTTGATAACATTTATCATTAACAAAATCTAGAATTTCATTGATTTAATGCAATTTTTTTTTAAATTACATCGATTTGATGTGATTTCAATTAAAATCTCATTAGTTGATGAGATTTTAAATAAAATATGTATCAAATACATGCAATTCTTAACATCTCTAACGAGGGCTGTCATCAGCAATAATTAGTTTTAAACTTTTTATTATTTTTATTTAAATTAACATAAATTAAGGATAACATTTAAAAAAATTTTGGAGTAAAGAGTTGCTTAGTTTGAGAGACTTTTTTAAAACAATTTTATTCAAAAATTAACAAATATTTTTAACAAAAATGGTTCCTTTAAACTAAAAAAGTGAGAATATGTCATTTCATCAAATGCTTAGATGGAAAATAATCAGTTGCCAACAAGATACAAGGGTTTTTTAGGGTATGGGTAGAATTTCTTTGGACTACTATCCAAGGAAACCAGAAATTCTTCTTCTAGAGCTCTACCCTTTGCCAAAAATTCTTCTTGTTTGGCTGAGGAGGCTTGGTCACCACCATATGCTTCTTCTCCAAAATGAAATCCTTCGTCCTTTCACCTTTTTCAGATATCCTATTACTATTAGCGAGACCTTAAATTAAGGATACGGAAGCTAGGATGCTACCAAGCGAAGCTACTTCATCCTAGTTCTTCTTTCCATAATTTAACAAAATAATGGGTACATAATTTATCTGTAAGGAAAGGCAATATCAGTATCAAAAAATTTTGGATGGAATTGTATTTTTTTTTTTTTTTTTTAAAGAAAAAAGGAAGATGATTGTGTAAATATATACATATAGTTGCCTTTTAGGTATTTTTCGTATAAGTAAAAACATGTGACTGTGGAGGCTTTAGAAAAACGATGGAATGCATTTATTAGGTAATACAAAATGGGCAAATGTGTTATTAAGCCATGTGCATACAGCATGAGTGATGTTGTATGATAGGTGAGGTGAGGTGACTGATCGAAGCAGAATATATTAGTAGACCAAGTTCAATGACACACTTCCCTCGTCACATGCTCTCTCACCTTAAGATTTGGTTGGCAATTAAGGTTTTTGTTTTCTTGTCTTGTCCCTTCCTCCTCTCCCCCTCCCTTATTGCCTCCATTTTCCATCTTTCACAAACATCAATTCATTCATTCCTGATTTCAGTTCGTGTATTTTAAAAGCAAATATAAAATTAAAAATAGAAATGAAATTGACCCAAAAAAAAAAATTTGATGTACTGTTTTTGAAGGGGAGGGTCAAAATGAGAAGGCATATGGGGATACTGTATTATTTATGAAAAATGATATTTATGTCAAAAGTTTATTGATGTGACATGATTTGCCGTGATGTGATTTCAGCATTAATCAATTAAACTTTGTTATGTGAGTCAATGCATGAATTTGACATACTATTTTCAGTAAACATAACATTACTCAATACTATTCATAACACGTTGACGGATGGACAACCCTAAACATAATGATGATGAGGTGCTGATGCCCCACGTCTGGTATTATTCGGTTGGTATTTAGGCCCCCTTTTACATCCAATTCTGTCACATACTTTCCCCACTCTTGAGGCCCATCACAACTTGCCCCACGCCACTTCACATCCTTATTATCTGCTATAACCTAAGTTTTTTTAATCTGCTGTAATTATTTGGTTAGCTTAGCTTAAGCAAAGCAATTGTATGTTGTATTGTATGCACACTATTTACAATCTTCTGGGTCACATTGGAAAAGTTTTAAAGCCATCCTCCATAATTAATTATTATAGCTAATGATTTAAAATGTTTAAGGCATTAATAAGAACATGCCTTCAAAGACCATTATTAGTATCCATTGTAATCATGGTTAATCTTGTTTCCGTCTATCCTAAGTTTCTAATGACTTAGGAACCACTAAACCATTTATCCTATTCCGGCATTCCTAAACTTAAGGGAGATACCATGATAACTTAAGTTAATCATGGAGTTAGATTTTAGCCACAAACTTCAATTAACAAACAAGAAAAATTAAAATAATCAATCACAACAAATGCTTAGGATTTATTATAGTTCATAACCTCTAATCCCAAATCTTGTACGTTCATTTTTTAAGCCAACAACTTGAAGTTCCACTAAAGAATCATTAATCTCTATACTAAATATCGAGGATTGTATCCAATATAATAGTGTTTGAGATTTTGTCCATAAAGAAATTGAAAACAATAAATTTTGTACAAATAAACATCTACAAGGCAAAATGTAGAATTTGTTGATCAAGTGTTATCTCAAGAACAAGAAATAAGGGATGGGAAAATAGTTTGAAAGTATTCAAGAATATAAGAGTGCAAAACTTATATAATTCATTTATGTAACCTCCCTCTAACTCAAATTGCATTTTTAATATAAGTTTTAGATGTTAAAATGCTCGATGTAACTGTTAAACATTCAGATATAACTAACTATTCACAATCAAAAGGGTCATTTATCTTGTTGAAATGCACTATTGAATGAGCATTCATTACTAATGCATGGGCATTTTGATGTTTAGCTTGTTAACCTTGATGTCTCCACATTCCAAACTCTCAACTACATTTATTTGCTACTTTATATTTCTATTCCATGGGTATAGGAAGAGAGAAATTTTTGCCTATAAATCATCCATACCTCATCCGGGTGATTCCTTTCATGCCCTTTTCTGTTCACTTGGATGGGAAGTAAAAACTCTTCTTTGTGGTGTGCTCTTTTCAACATGTAGACATAACTGAGCCCTAGTAGAGGTATTCATGATTTGGTTTGATCGGTTTAAAACAAATGTTTTTAACCAAACCAATAAAGTTGATTTTTAAATATCTTAACTTTGAATCGAATTAAGCAATACAAAAAAAAGTATTCAAATCAAAAGTAAATGGATTAGATTTAAATAGTTGGTTTGTTTGGTTTAACAAAAGCAAAAAATAAATAAAGTAAGGAATTAAAAAAGTTATAAAATTCAATAAACATTAAAATAATATAATATAACAATAATAAAATTATAATAACAAAAAAGTCAATAAGAATTAAAATAACAATACAAAATCCTCCAAAACAAAAAAAAAAAAAAAAATTGCATTCTAAATCATAAAGAACTTATATTAAGGAGATTATTAGTAAACTATACTTTTAAAAAAAGACATAATTTTACTATATTTATTAGTTTGATTTGATTTGATTGGATTTGATTTTCTAAAACTAAAATCAAATCATATATTCTGTTTGTAAAAATTTAAAAATTTTAATCGTCCATAAAATAACTTGAACTATGATTATTTATTTGATCAGTTTGATTAATTTTTATACAATGCTAAGCTCTAGCATGGTGAGCTTACCTAAGCCTTGCTCCATGTATGGCATACATGTCAAGGATGCAACGATACATGTTGTCATGGGGGTCGGATTTGAAAAGGCATCGCAATCGACCAAAAAAGCAACCTCATGTGACGTTCACAATTACCACCATTTCTAAGACCAGCCTTATGTGCATTAATCCCATAATTATAATCAATAAAGGACAAAAGGGACATTGGTTTCGTCTTGCCTTGGACTCATTAGAGGAATGACTTTAATTCCTAACCAGTTTGTGCAGGGTTCTAGAACTCTTTAACCAATGCTATCCACTCGACACTGCATTGAGCACGCCCCATCACAGAGCACACTCTCGCGCCAACGATAGCATGCTCATAAAACATAGTGCCCCCCTCCCCCCTCCCCCACACACACATACACGCACACAATCCAAATCCAACCATACATCGTTGCTTCCTATGTCTCTACCACGCTTACCAATCTTGAGTCGTGACAAACCTTCCCTCCTTTAAAAATCATGCACGGCCTCGTGCACACCTCACTTTTGTGACACCCTCAAATATACATCACACTCTTATGCCAATAACATCGCCAAACTCAATGGCTAAAAAGGGACGTTTGTGCTAACAAATAAGCGTGACAATATAGTCATATTTACAAGCACGACACCCCTGGAAGAAAGTACTTCCATAATGGCTACAAGATATCTTCAACATGCACCAAGCTCATATGCATGCGGATGTGGCACACCCCTACTCCTAATAGACATTACTCATTACCTACTAACTTGGCAACGTTCTATCATGGCTAGTAAGTGAAGAACAATGTGTTATTTAATTTTTCACATTGCTCACAATAAAAACTTCAAAGAGATTAAGGGACTTTCATTTGGCATTTGACTTTGATTCACGCCAAAGTAAGCTTTGCTTAACTTGGGCTCTGATACCAATTACCACGGGGGTTGGATTTGAAAAGGCATCGTAACTAACCAAAAAAACAACCCCGTGTAGTGTCCCTGATTACCACCATCTCAAGGACTAGTTTTATATGCGTCAATCCCATAATTATAACCAATAAATGACAAAAGAGACACTGGTTTCGTCCTAACTTGGACTCATTAAGGGAATGACTCTAATTCCCGACTAGTTTGTATAGAGTAGACCTAGAATCCTTTAACCAATGCTGTCTACCTGAAATTGCATTGGGCACTCCCTATCACGGAGCACACTCCCACTTCAATGACAACATATTTACGAAACATAACACCCACACACACATAATCCAAATCCAGCCATACATCGCCGCTTCTCATGTCCCTACCATGCTCACCAACCTTGAGTCGTGACATATGTTTGGAGATAACTGAAAGAGATAGACATTGAAGTACTTTAACATGACATGCACAAATTGGTTTAGGGAACATCACCCTACATTGCGTGATAGCTTTCAAGAATGCAACCTATCTTAGGAGGTGTGTGATATTAGTAGTCTATTGATTCATACAACTGAACGAAAATACAATAACGATTATAAGCTTTAAGTTCGCGGCTTTGATTGAGAATGATGCCCCAATGTCCTCAATATTCATGGTGCCTTTATCATCTGAGCTTAATATTAAGAAATCTTTTATCCACAAAGAATCTTTTTCTTCAGCTAATTCCCCACTAGGTTCAATTTTGTAGGTTGCACCAAAAACCCTAAAAATATGTGTATACTTTAAAATACTATTAGCAAACCCTAAAGTTTATCGAGAAATCATATTTAGAGACAAACTAAGCAAAAAAATGTAAAATGTCAAATATGAAGTCAAAAAAAACCTACCTTGTGAATAATATTCTACTAAAAATACTCTATAACTATGTTTGTTTGGAAAGATAGAATATTCATGTGATATTTGTTTAGAAAAACTTAGAAAGTCTCTACGAAAGATTGAGAGTTTTGAAAGATTGAAGACTTCGTGAAAATTCTAGGGTTTTAGAAAGTATGAGAGTTAGAATACTCAAAAAGGTTTTAGGGTAAAGAAACTAAAGCGTGACTTTTAGATAGGTTTTTCTAAACAAGTTAAGATTAAGTAAAAATTAGTTTTAAACATTTAAGTTAAGTCAATGATATTTGTCAGTTATCCAGTAAAATACCAGAGTTATTATTTAATAAAAAATCATGATAATTTGAATTACAATGATAGCATATGACGTATGTGTGTGACACATTAAATACAAAATGAAAACATTGCTTTCATGGTGCGAATATGGATTCATATAGTTTACTTCTTGTTTATCCATGTAAAATATGAATAATTTCTAAAACTCTGTTAAATTGAAAGATAATTATTATGCAGCCAAACTTCTTAGAAAATACACGAAGTTACACTGAAGAAACAAGTAATTATAGGAGCTCCTCTTTGGGTGTTTCAGATATACAATGTTCGCAAATAAATTACAATGTAACACCAGCTTGACTTTTAAATATATAGAGCATCAAATGTCTGGCAACCTGTATCCAGACCAAACACTTGCTTCAATCTCAATACAACATTTGTGGAAATTCATTGTTTTACTTATTACCCTGGGGCCACATTTTTCATCACCGCTACAAATTTCATTAAAGAAAATACAACTGATTATTAAAGAAAGAAAAATAAGCATTGTTTTTTGTAATGCTTTATATATAATTCCTGTTTAAACCGAATTAAAAGATGCTACAGGTAGGATGAAGTAGTAGTGCATAATTCAAGCACTCCCTACAAAAACAAAAGATAAAGAAATATTAATTATAGTTAATAATCACCTCCCCACGTGAACATCAATAATACCAACCACAGAATACAATATAAAATTTACAAGGCAAATTTGCATTTGCAGGTGATGAATCTTAAATTGAATTAATGTGGGGTGGGGGTCAAGTAGGGAAGCGTGGGGATACGGCATTTATTAGAATTATAGGAAGACAGAAGCAATCATTCAAATTTACGGTTTGGTTGGACCATGCATGCAGTGAATAATAGGTTCCATGAATCTCGTTTCTTGCTTGGCCCTGTCCTGGGGCTGCAGCTTCATCAATCGCTTTCTTCTCAATCTTATTTTGTAGATTTTGGCAGCTGTTCTGTGTTCTCCCATGTCTGTCTTCTTATTTCAACCTTTTACTTAAGCATATCATTCTTTCTTCTATACCTTCATAAAACTAGGGATATTTTTTCTTTTCATTATAAGATTAAAATTTATAACATTATTCACTTCTTCGCAAAGCATGACTTTTATGTCACAACTGACAAATATTCAAAGTTATTTGATTTAACATCAAAATGGTGGGCATCCAAATAATGTTTATCTTCAAGGGAATGGAAGTTGATTGATTGAACCCCACCTTTTGAAATGCCTCCACTCTTTTCTAAGTGCATAATACAATACAAACAATCTTTCTTAACCCCATTAAGATTTGGTTGAATCACCTGGATGTAGACCTTAAATACTGCCTCCTCCTCCTCGTCCTCTCTCCTCTTCATCTCTACATCTCACAAATTCCTTCACGTTCTCAATATTAATCCAGGACTCGTGTTTAACGGTGAGATAATCAAAGATATGTCATGTCATGTCATGTCACTGTCTTTATAGATACCAACATCTCATGCAACTAATTATAATTAATTAGTGGGGGGATAATCCCTATCATTACCTTAATTACTCTACTTCATTAAATAATTAAACACAATTAGCGCCACCGGCAACGCCACAAGATTTTTTTAGATTCTTTCTGTTTGCTCCCGATATCCCCTTCTTTGTTAACGTCAAATATTGATTATGAAATTTTGTATATCTGTGAGTGTTATTGGGAAGATCGCACCTTAATGGCAGACAATATTTTCATGCGTCAACTTTTTTTTCAATATTTTAACTGCCAATTAGTATTTCAAAAAGTATTTTGTCCCAGTCCCAGATACAATAATTGGACTTTGTAATTCTTTCTTTCTTTCTTTTTTTTCGCATGAATTCATATCAATTCTTTTACCTTTTAATTTTGTGAATTGTGATGTGATGCATAAGATGTTTGTGTTAGGTTGCATTTTAGACTTCTGATTTTGAAATATTGAATTATTAGGTTTTGACAAATAAAAAGCTTATTTATGAATTCAATTTACAAAACCATCCCTTTCAAATTATTTTTACACACAATTTATTGATTCTTTTCAATTTTCATGATACCTCCTTTTCCAAATTTTTAAAATTAGAAAATAATAAATTATCCTTCTATGTTACCCTAAAACAACCAACCTTTAAATTTGGCAACTCATTAAGACAAATTAAAGTGGTAAAATTGATGTCGGCCACTTCAAAATCCCTATACAATGACATTTACGGCTACAATACTTCTCCCTGTAACATTAGTTCATGAATATTTGCATTGAAGCTCGGTTCCTTTTCACCCTTGCACAAACCATAAACCTATGAGCATTATATGTAGATGATTTTTCATAATCAGTTGATGAATGTAATTTTGGGTGATGATTAAAATTAATTATATAATATTTGTTATCTACTATATCCTGAATGATTGAAAATGTGTATAAATTATACATAGGAAAGATTTTAATATAATTTAATTTTGTAAATGCAAAATTTATGTTCATAATTATGTTATTAATCTTTGAATAAAATATTTGAATGATAATTATATTATATTATATATAAAGTTATATTCGAATTGAATTTATTCAAACTCAAATTCTATTCACAAAGCTTGCAAATCTAAGATTTCTATGTATATTTTTTAGATGATTGAACGAAGGTGTGCATCGTTGAACTATCTTATCCTAAATGACGAGCCCAATAATATTATTCAAGAACATCTTTGTGATTAAATCAACTAATAATTGTATGATTAAGTAGAAATTAGTAATATACTGAAGATTGATCATTGTAAAACTTAACAAAAAGAAAGGACGATAGATAGTCCGTACAAGAAGAGAGGGGGAGGGGGAGCCATAGCCACACGATCTCCACAAGTTGGTCGGAGTTGGAGGTTGTTGAATCGACAAATGCTGCACCTCTTCACATGGATGGGTGGTTTCCGTGTACCTTCACCTGATGCTCTTTCTCACTCCTTCATATGCCTTCCATGTTATCCCTTTGTTATTATTTTTCCATTTCTCTTTCAGTCACCCTTATATATATATATATATATATTATCACATTACTCGACCCCTCAGATATTTTCTTATTTTATTACTTGGTTTTATTCTGTCCATGAATGAATACGACTCCTTATACTCCTGGAAGTTTCGTTCACTAATTTAATTATTCAATTTTGAGTCTGCCAATAGAAGAACACATTATTCTAAGTTGAATCAATGCAACCATTCATTTATGTTGAGGGTACAAATAAATACAATTAAGATGGTTTACAAGTTAGGTCATTAATTTAGTATATTTAATAAAAAATAATAAAAATAATTACAAAAATATACAATTTTGATCTGTTTAATATAAAGTTGTAAAATCAGTCCTTCTAATTAAAAGAAACTAAGTTCAACAGTGATAATTTAAGTGATACCCAAAATAAAAATTATATTCCTATCGCTTTTTTAATTACCAAGTAAGCATACAAATTACAAGTGATTCCTGAGTTGTTTTGGGTCCTTAAAAGATGAATATTTGCTAGTATAAATTAATTAAATTAAAAAATAAGATCAATTGTAAAGAACTAAACACAGAGAGACAGATGATTTAACAATTCCGATTGCCATGTGATGATATCCTGTTTTTGCGGCTACTGCTTAATTTTTAAACATTTTATTCAATCAACCTCAAAATATTGCTTTTGAAAATACCACTTTTGAAAAGCTTGGATTCTAAGAACCTATCGTTGAAAAGGGATGGCGACTATTTCCAACAAATCTATACCAAAACAATAAATTATTTCATTTTAATTTTTAGTTTTTGTCCAATTTTTTTAATCAAATTCAATTATGAAAATGTTTAAATGATTTTAGCTATTTAATTTAAATATAAATGATGATTTTATGAAAACAAGTATAAAAAATTTCCCAAAATGATAAAAAGTCGTAGCCTGTCTTTTTCTTCTCTAATCTTATCACTAAAATTTTCTTTTCCCCCCACCACTTCACTGAAATTGATTTTTCCACCTCCTCGCAGACCCTTGTAAGTTATTATTTCTTTGCTTCAACTCCTTGCATTTGCATTTACTTCGTTTGATATAATGTACGAATCTTTGGATTTCAATTTAAAGTAATATGTCGAGGTGAGACCATGCGTCTTTCAATATCTCCAATTATTCTATTACCAATTGTTTCTAACAGCCAATATAGGCAAACCTCTTCTTCTAGTGTGATTCTTACGATTGGAATATATAAAACCTTCATGACTAGTGGGTGAATAAAATTTTAAAAATTTTAAATATGAAGGACAATACTAAACAAAATTAATGGGAAACCAACAATGAATTATAAACACACTCAATGTAAATAGGATAATTTCAATTATAATCAATTTGAGCAAACAATAACATTATAACCAAATAATTTAAAACATATAAAAAGAGAAGAAATGAAGAAAGTTCAACCAATTTTAGAGTGATTCGGAGATTTGACCACAAATCTCTTATATCCATTTCTTTAACTAAATCGATTTGGAGTTCTACTATCTTCAAGAAGATACACTAGTCAATCGAAATTACAATATTTATAATAGTTGAATCGAGGTTTCACTCAAGAGATTGTGAAACAGAGTTTAGAAGTCTTTGATGCTTTCACAAAGTTGATACACAAGCTTGGTACAACGAATTCTCTCAAAGGATTATAATTTTGGTTTACAGAGAAAGAGTAGTGTAAGAATTTAAAATGAAGACTATAAAAGTTTGATACAATGAGTTCTCTATCTATAATTGAAATGATCTTCTTTATATATGTTTTTAATAACTCGAAATAGAAAAAAGTCGTTTGAGACAAAATAGATCTGTTGGTGGTTAAGGCAAATAACTTTATAATAAATTTGTCAAAGAGCATAGTTATGTGCCTTGGGTGCATGATCATGTTTCCTTCATTTCTTACATCGAACAGACTCTTAACAATTGAATTTACCAACCCTATGAAACCATACACAGTCGTGTACCTTTATAAATTGAGTATTAATTAAAGTCAGGAGATGACACAGTTGATCTCATGAGAATCCACAAGATCGAATTTTGCCTCATATATGAGCTCGTGTCTCTAATATGTAGGTGTGCTTCAACCTTAATGTCTTCCTCAACATCTTCATCTTGAAATGCTTCTTCTATGCCTATAATCTTTACCAAAGTCATGACTTTCTTGTTAGGGTAACTGGCTTGGAAATAGCCATATCCATGACACTTGAAACATTTCTTGTTCCTAAGTACATTTTTACTAGCTTCATCTTGTGCCATAGGTTTCTCCTTGTTAGGCTTAATAATCTTCAACTTACCAAAATCCTTAGGTGGGACGTGAGGTTTGTTATATGATGGGGAACATTTATAAAAACTATTCTCCTTGAAAACCTTCTTAGAGGCAATGTATTTTAAGGCCTTGAGTTGCCTTTTCACTTTTATGGCTAGGTTACACTTATCATAGAAGGAATAGTAGGCTTGTAACTCCACTTTGTGAGCTATCTCTTTATTCAAAACTTTCATGAACTTTGTTATGGTATGTTCCCTCTCTTTCGATATATCACTTCTTATCTTCAAATTCTCAAACTCTCTCACATAATCTTTCACTTTTTTGTCCCCTTACTTAAAATTATGGAGTTTAATGTAAAGATCTATTTTGTAGTTTTTGGGAAGCAATGTCTTCTTCAATTTATCCCATGATCGAACCTTTCTTTTTCCCTTTCTTTCTCTTTCCCTCTTCATGTTTTCCCACAATAATGAAGTATAGCCTTTCAACTTCAATGTAGTTACTATACACTTCTTCTCATCATCATATCCCTTATAGTTAAAATTCCTCTTAATACTATAAAGTCAATCAACATATATATCTGGATTCAAGCTACTATTAAAGTTAGGGATGTCTAATTTCCAGCCATGCTCATCATCATCCTCTTTTTTTAACCCTCTTATATAGAATTTGGGTTCATCATTGGATTCACTTGATATAAAGAGTCATTCCATATATGGAAGTGTATGGATAACAGTTCTTTGTCTATAGTAGTTGTTTCTATCATTGGTGTCTCTTGTAGTTTGAACTCTATGATAGGTAATGAAAAAATCATCCTTATAAGATGAAGGTGTTTTAACTTGGCTTTAGTTCTTAGAACCTTAACTTTGTATCATTTAAGCCAAGTCTTGAGACATACCATGCATTGATCTAGTAGGTGTTTCAAACTTCTCATCCATTTCCACTCTCAAATCTTGAATTTGACCTTTTAGCCTCATATCTCCAATTTTTTATAAGGGTAAAGGGGATTAAGAACTTTTTTTACTAGCCATCAAGTGAATTAGTTAAAGTTATAATGGGTTAAGAAAGTGTTTGAGGCAGAAACAAGGTAAAAATAAGGTTATATAAACATTGTTTTTGGACTGTAAACAATGATTTTGGGAAGATGAATAGTGTTTCTAAATATAATAGATAGGGAGTTTGGGTTGATGAGTGTTGGATTGGGCTTGGATTATAATAATCAAAGTTAGACTTAAGTTGGTGGATAAGGGTATTATAGTATTTATGATGAGGGACAATAAGGTAATTGTATGGTAAGGTCAAAATTAAGAGGCTAATAAGGTTTATGGATGATTAAGGTAAATGATGAGGGCTTAAATGGACTAATGTTGTTAGAGGTGGATTAGTAAATGATTAGAAAAATGTGATCCTAGATTTAAAGGTAAGTTGGTACTTGATATTTGAATAAGGTAAGAAAGAATAAGGTAGTTGTAAGACCCCCTGCTAGATGTCACTGTGCTACTAGTATTTATTTATTATATAAGAAACTATATTATATTATTTGTTTTCTAGCTACTTGAAAATCATTATCAGTCACATCCAACAGGAACCCTTACACACTTGTTGTACTGAAAACATATGTTGTGCGAAAGTTTCAAATGAAAAGAGGTGGAAAGCTAACCTATTGTACACTATCCTAAATAAAACTCATATTTTATTATTAATAACTGATATATGAAAATATAAATGATACTGTATATCACATATGCATGAGCAACATAAAGCATGCGAGCCAATATGCTATCTGCTAAAAACTAAATACATATTATACATGCACATGTATAACAAAAAATATCAGGTGAAGACTCGCTTGAGCTGTATCCCACTCTCTCTAGCCATCTCATGCTCTGAGTTCAGCTCCCCAACTCAACCTGTAAGAAAAAGAAACTATAGGGGATGAGTGAAAAATTACTCAGTAAGCATCTCCTACCTCTACCCTCGGGTAGGCTCTAAGTTGGAATACCACTAGCAAACTGCTAAACTGACGAACTTAACTAAGTTCTCAACTAACCTAATAGCTTATTTTCTTATCTTATTCTCTGTTTTCTTACTCTGTTTTTATTTCATTACTACTTATCTGATTACTAGATTAATAGACTCTACTTTGCCTATAGCTAGTCTAACAGCTTATCTAATAATCTCAACTGAGTTTATTTTTGATCTTACAGAGTATTCCTTTCTAGCTTGACTTACTGTTCGCATATTGTCTCATGCTGTATTGTAAATATATATATGAGTATACGTAAACAACCTAGAAGTAAGAGGAATTTGAGCGATATAACTAACTTACCAAGTTCTTTTTCTGATATTCATTATCCTATTCTTTAGCTCATTTATTGTTCTGCCATAGGTTTATTCTGTAAACTTGTTCATTCTGTTGCATGTAGGATACACTAAATATATATATATATATATATATATATATATATATATATCTGGCATTACATTTTCTGTTTGTAGTACTGGTTATCAGTTTATCTGATAATTTCTCTGTTTATGAAACATGATTTACTTCTTTCTTATCTAACTATTTGTGTTCTAATGTATAACTGTTTTGTTTCCCATTTACTGTTCTGTTTCTCGTTTACTGATTAATCATACTGAATCATGTTTTGTTGTGTATGTCATGTGAAAATGACATGCTATGAAATATGTTGAAACAATGTTTAGGCTTTGACCTGTTTATTGAAAATAACTGTCTGAAAACTATTTATTGAAAATAACTGTCTAAAAACTATTTACTGTGTAACATCCCAGTTTAGAAAAGCCCTTAGGGGTAGAGTTTCGGGGTTAGAAACGAGATTCAGAAATAGATTGGGAGTCTAACAGAATTCAAGGGTGAGTTAGTAAGTTTTAAGAACCTGTGTGGCTTTCGTATGATATCTTTAGGGAGGTTTCGATTAAGCGAATGCGTGGGAAATGAGTAATGCCCATTTTCCCATGTGCACGCCCGTGCACCTACCTTACACACCCGTGCAAGTGCATGTATATAAGTGAGCCGAGAGAATTAAGATTTATTTCTCACCCACTTTCCATTTCAACCATTGTCTCTCTTGTATCAGTTCCTCCCAACCTTAGAGAGGAAGTTCATCCAACAGCAGCTCCTGATCAAGCTAGAGAGCTAAAAGAATAGTGTGATAGAAAAGCTTTCAGCGACAATGGCGAGAGGTAAGTATTCGCTTGCTTCTTCCTTGAGTTTCCCAGCTTGTTTTGATGAAATGTGTTGCTTGGATGATTCCATTGCATATTGAGTTTTGTGTATGCGAATATGTTGAGATGATGATGAATTCCCATCCTTGAACCTTGCATGCATGTTTGAGCATTTTTTAGTGAGAGAATTGCTAAGCTTCCATGGTAAAATCTTTGTGAGTTGATGCATGTTGAATTGGATGCTTCAAATGTGTTTATTGAGGTACTGAGAATGTGTGTTAGAAGTGAATTTGGAATTGAATGAGAATTGGTTGTGGATTATACATTTTCCAGACGGGTGTTCTTGTTGAAGAATAAGACACATGACCGTGTGCCTTTGTTTTTTCAGACACACGCCCGTGTGCACGGCTAGAATTACAGACACACGCCTGTGTGTCATGAGGGACACGCCCGTGTGCATGCTTTTTCAGAGAAATTACCCAGAATTCCAGTAGCATGCACGACCAACAGCACGGCCAGCGCACGGCCCCGTGCGTCCAGGCACATGCCCATGTACCTTGGTCATGCATGCCCGTGTGTGTCTCATGCACGCCCTGTGCCTTGCTCACACGCTTGTGTGCCAGCAGTTTTCCAAAAAATGAATAAAAATTAATTAATAAAGCATGAAAAATCAGTTTAAAAGCCAAATAAGCATCAGATAAGCAGAAATTCATATAAGAAAGCTGCATATGCATACCATAGCATGACATATAGCTTGAGAGAGGATCAAAGGATCCGAATTCAATAAATTTCAGTATTCAGAACCCGATGTATGGGTAAGGGTATAGGTGAACTCGAGGGGGCATCTGTGGGATTCAACTTTTTGACACTAGTCAGATTGTCCAATATTTCAGATTCAACCTTCTGACACCAGTCAGATCGTTCAGCACAGTATATTTAGCTTTGTAGCCAATAGTTAGACTGTTCAACCCATATGGCTAAGATACCGAATCTCTGTGTTCACCAGTCTGATCAACACAACAGGTACCCTCAGGTACATAGAGATATTCAGATGCATGCATCCATCAGATATTTCAATTAGCATGACATGACATACACATCATGACATGGATAATAATGAAATCAGTAAATGAATGAGATTCAGATAATCAGATTAATCACTTTCAGATTCCAACAAGTGACTAGATATATGAATAGGGCCAAGGCCAGGTATGTTTGTGATTGTATGTTGCTTGCTTGGGTTTTGAGGGAAGTAAGGAATGCTTACTGGGTGATCTTTATCACTCATCTCCCTCATTCTTCCTTCATTTTCAGGTCAGGTTGCTGTTAGCGAGGAACGGGTGGATCTAGGCTAGCGGGAGAGGGCCCACACCACAGTGATCAGTATGTACAGTTTCAGTTTTGGACCTGTTGGATCACATGTATATTTTATATGTACTCAGATGTAAGAACAATGTATAGAAACAGTTGTAAATATATGAAAAAGCCATTATGGGCTCATGATGTATTTCAGTTGTATGTATTTTATGCTTTCGTATGTGTATAGATGTATTGTAGCAGTTTCAGTTTAATTTTCGTAGGATTCCCGTTGCGGGTACCCGTATTTTCAGATTATTAATAAAACAACACCTTAATATTCAACAGCAGAGGTACTCGTGGCGGCGGGTCTCATATACTGAAACTGTTGTTAAATTTAAAGATCCTAAAATCATCTAAAAAGCTGATATAAAAGTTGTTAAAATACTGAAAATCTATATATGAAAACTGTATATCGAAGATACCTACTGTGTTACACAGACTGATGAATACAGAGATTCAGCATCTTGGTCATATGAGTTTTCTATGCAAACATATGCTAAAAACTGTCTAAAACATATGTTGCCACTGAATCTGAATCTGAATATTGAGTGTAATGCACTATATACTGATGTCTGATTCTCAGATCATCAAACCCTAAGCTACCAACTGAGCACACCAGCATATGCCGATACATAGTGGCTAGTATAGTCATATAGACCCTGATGTTGGTTTTTGTAATGGGTGTGCTAAAACTCACAGGTGCCCCCTCGTATTCACCCTTGAAATCGATGTCTGGATCATCGTATTTTTCTACTGAAAACATGTATTTGAATCCTTGGATCCTTTTTTAAAAACATTGTATGACATGTCATGTTATGTAATGCATATCATGCATGATAATTCATCATTTCTTTTCTACTGATTACATTCTGGTTAGATGTACATCTCTTATAGTTCTGTTCTATGTATTCTCACGGTTATACTATTTTTGTAACTTATTAAACTTATTAATAAGTTCTGTGTAAACTATTCTATATGTTGTTGTAATGACCCTCGCCCCAGGCCTACGATGCGCAGCTATTTAAAAAAAAAATATATATATATATATATAATAATAATAATACTAAAAATGTGCCTGTGACGAAGATCCCCACAAGGAAAAAGAACACTTAACTGCTGCTCAAAATACTTTAAAATTCTGAATACGAAAGCATGAAATACAAATACTGTCATAAAATAAGTCGTAGTGGCTTTTCTAAAAATCCCAGGCTACTCATGTATAAAATCATGCTATCTATACAGTGCATACTACAATATAATACACACACATAAATACATGAGATACAAGTTATCAAGCATGTGAGTCGAAACACAAAACTAGCTGTCGAGCCATGACCTCAAAACCTCACAGCTGCATCGCCACATCTCAGTCCCTAACTCACTAACCTACAAAAGAGAAAGGAAGGGAAAAGGGTGAGTGACAAAATCACTCAGTAAGCATTTTCTATCTCTTACATAGACAGGTCATCGAACAAAAGCTGATCCTAGATCAAACCTGGAGTTTTCTACTTACTGTTTTCTTATCATCTTGTTATACTTGCTTTATAGTAGCTTGTATCATTTTTTTCTTAGCTCTTATTTCTTTACTTTCTTTAATCATTGAGTTCTCAGAGTTTTTATCTGTTTTATGCATTGTACTTTGCTTTTATCTCATATGTTTCTCATGAATGTTGTACATGATATGATATGCATGCTCTGATGTCATGTAAATGCTCATTTATCATAAAACGTGCCCTTCGAGCTGTTTTTCTGAAAACTTATTCTTTTTTGAAAACTCTTTCTAATAAAAGTTCTGATCCGAAGATCTTCATATATATATACATATAGTATAACTGAAAATAGTATCAAAAGTACTATATCAGAAAAATATCTCTACTAT
>JAJEJH010000403.1:0-11311 GCA_026122585.1 Anacardium occidentale
ATTACAATAAGATATGACATTTTATTAATTAAAACCTAATATTTGAAAATTATAATAAATAAAAAATATCATAAATTATTGATAAATATACTTCAAGAAAATATATGAAAAATAAAATTCTTAACATTCTCAAAATAAAATATCAATGAACATAAATTCAGTAATGTCAAATCATTATATCAGTAACTAAATCAACATAACAAGTCTTAAAACAATAATGAAAACTTATCAAAAAAAGTCATCAAGATCAATCTCCTTTCAAGCTTTATTTCTCAGATAACTTTGGTCCATCTTCCTTCCAAAACTAACAACTGTAAAATCAATATACAATAATATCATCAGAACATATTATAGTTGTTATCTGCTGTATAGAAACAAGAGCAGAGTGGATAATAAAAATAGATACTAAATCAGTAGGATCAATTATTGCACTCGAAAAGAATTTATTTTGCCACCTTTCTCATATTTTTACCAGTTAATGTGGAGAAGAAATGGTTTATCTGAAATTCTCATTTTTTATCATCCACGACAGATATGTAAGTCTAAATATGCTATTCCATGATCATGTAATTACTTACCCTTATGTAGCCGACTGGATTCCAGTCAAAAAACCTAAATGCCTACAGCAGATAAGAAGAGTTAATAAGTGAAAAAGAAATAACACAGAGAAAAGTTATTCTCAGAGAACATCTTCCTTTCAAGCTAAACATGCATTTCTTATCTGGAATCAATGTGAATAACAATAATAAGTTATTTTACTAAAATATTAACAAAACTATATAAAATTGTGAAACAATAAGGTAGCCAAACATATTACTTACAAAAAATTGTTTACGATATGTTCATCCTATTGGCTACCATAATTTCCATTAGCTTGTTGATAATTGCACCTTGTTGAGATAATTGATCACTTTGCTTGGATAGTTGATCATTCAAAGTTGTCACCTTTGTATCAAATTCATTCACTTGAATAGTAAGCATTACACTACTTTAATCTCTAAACATAGAAGTTTTAAAATAACTAAACAAGAGCATTACGCTTCTAGGATGACGTAGTAAGTTGTTCAATTATCATATCCAGCATAGAAGAACAACTTCGTTAAGACAGACACTACAATTGCAATACCAAAACTGACAAGAATTTACTTTAGACTTCAAGAAAACCATTGCAAAAACCATGAGCACATGATTTGAGAAACACGATGTTGGTAACAAGCAAATACAGTATTTAAGAGAACCAAGTCCTTGAACCATTAGGATGAATAAATGTCCTATAGTTCTTCACTGCTTTTTTATATAAATATAATTTGAATTTAAAGCCAGAATTATTATTCCTTTCAAAGTGTGACTAACAAAAAGCCACAAATGGTAGATTATTTCATTCCCTTGCAAAGAAATAATCAGATAAGAAAGAATAGTCCTAAGAATTTTCAAATCATATTTGATAGAAATTGTACATAAATAGACAAGTCTCATACAAGCCAAAATCTGAAGCAATGTCAACTGTTATTGAACCCAAGCAGCTGCAAGGAATAAAAAATAGTTGCTCCACTTAACGTTCATGAAAATAAAATTTCATTATTGTGGTGTTCTCATTATTTATCTATAATAAAAAACCTATTTGAAAATTTCTGGGGCTATTGGACATGATCCTAACCAAGAAAACTATGAAATAGCTTCCTTCATCAAGTTATATAACAGCAACCAATCTATAGCCCTACAACAGACAAAATCAAATCTCAGAATAATTGAATAAAATCCTAGAAGCACTGATGATTTACTGCAGCAAAAAAGAAAAAGGGGGATATGAATGCATACAGGGTAAACGAGTACAGGGTACTTCAATATCATACTCAAACTTAAATAGCAAAAGATTAATCAAATATTATTCCCATATATAATACAATGTTAACAAGGAAATTATTAAGAAGCTATGGGTAAAAATATTGATTAAACTATGGCTGTAGAATTCCTAATATATTATAGAAATCAAGAGAAAAATTAATCACTACTTTAATCTCTAAACATAGAAGTTTTAAAATAACTAAACTAGAGCATTACGCTTCTAGGATGACGTAGTAAGTTGTTCAATTATCATATCCAGCATAGAAGAACAGCTTCGTTAAGACAAACACTACAATTGCAATACCAAAACTGACAAGAATTTACTTTAGACTTCAAGACAACCATTGCAAAAACCATGAGCACATGATTCGAGAAACACATGTTGGTAACAAGCAAATACAGTATTTAAGAGAACCAAGTCCTTGAACCATTAGGATGAATAAATGTCCTATAGTTCTTCACTGCTTTTTTATATAAATATAATTTGAATTTAAAGCCAGAATTATTATTCCTTTCAAAGTGTGACTAACAAAAAGCCACAAATGGTAGATTATTTCATTCCCTTACAAAGAAATAATCAGATAAGAAAGAATAGTCCTAAGAATTTTCAAATGATATTTGATAGAAATTGTACATAAATAGACAAGTCTCATACAAGCCAAAATCTGAAGCCATGTCAACTGTTATTGAACCCAAGCAGCTGCAAGGAATAAAAAATAGTTGCTCCACTTAACGTTCATGAAAATAAAATTTCATTATTGTGGTGTTCTCATTATTTATCTATAATAAAAAAACCTATTTGAAAATTTCTGGGGCTATTGGACATGATCCTAACCAAGAAAACTATGAAATAGTTTCCTTCATCAAGTTATATAACAGCAACCAATCTATAGCCCTACAGACAAAATCAAATCTATAGCCCTACAACAGACAAAATCAATCTATAGCTTCCTTCATTAAGTAATTCTCTTTTCTATCTACGACATAAAAGGTAGAAGAAGAAGAAGAAGAAGAAGCGTACCTCTGAGAGAAGGCCAGGTGACACAGCCGGGGAGGAAGAGAACCCTAGCGCTTCAGGGGAAACAGGTTGGCCTTTGCGAATTTTCTATGGTGGGTATTTGGTTAAAAACAATATTAACAATATTCACTTTTTATTTATTTTTCCTTAATATTAAATTACGTTTTTAATAAATAAAAACTCTTATTTATTTTTAAAAAAATATTTATTAAAAGAACTAAAATTAGGGATTATATACAAACTTAACTAATTTTGTATATAATAAAAAGTATTTATTATAAAAACAGAATTATATGAATCGAATACAAATAAGAATCGAACACGAGCTAAATTATTCGAATCGAACATGAACTCGAACTTTATTACAAAAAAATTCGACGAACATGAACTTGAACTGTACGAAATAAGCCCAAACACGAACATGTGCATGTTCGCATTTGATTCGACTTGAATTCATCCCTAATTGCTTTCATGACACATTTGATAATTCGTCATCTAATTTTATTATTAGTGACGTCAATTATCGTCATTAAACAAATTCTTATTCGAATAATTTTTCCTTCATATTTTAATTATGATATATTTATCTTTTTTATTTAAATAAATGTATATTGGTGACTAGGTAGGGCTAGATTTGAATCAAACATGTTAAGGTTCGTTTTAAAATTTAGTTCGAATAAGCCTAAAACAAACTATTTAAATATGAATACGAATATGAACATGTACATTGGTGACAAAAATAATTCGTCAATGATATTTTTCATATGTATCAGTGACAATAATTATATTGTCACTAAATATTAATATTAAGTGACACAAATAATTGTCATCAAATGTGTTCCCTCCAAAAATTTTAATGGGAAATTTTACTATTGTAACAACTAATTAAATTGTCACCAAATATTAATATTATATTACATTTGATAATTCATCATCTAATTTCATTTTTAGTGACATCAATTATCGTCATTAAAAAATTTCTTATTCGAATAATTTTTCCTTCACACTTTAATTATGATATATTTTCCTTTTCTATTTGAATAAATGTATATTGGTGACTAGGTAGGGCTAGATTCGAATCGAAAATATTTTAGTTCGTTTTAAAGTTTAGTTCGAATAAGCCTGAAACAAACTATTCGTCAATGATTGGTGACAACAATAAGCCTGAAACAAACTTGTAACAAAAGAACTAAACATGAACATATATCTATTTATTTTGGTTTGACTTGAATCTAGCTCTATTAGTAACAATAATAATTCGTCAATGATATTTTTCATGTGCATCAGTGACAACAATTATATTGTCATTAAATTTTAATATTAAGTGATACAAATAATTGTTATCAAATGTGTTCCCTCCAAAACTTTTAGTGGAAAGTTTTACTATTAGTGACAATTAATTAAATTGTCACTAAATATTAATATTATGTGATAAAAATAGTTACCATCAAACTTATTTCCTTCAAAAATTTTGTCATGAAATTTTACTTTCATATCAATTGTGACGAATATTATATTTTGTCATAAAAAATAATCAATTGTGACAATTAAAATGGTCACAAAAATAATATTTTACAATTAATTTATTTTATATATTAATTAATGACAAACCTGTATTACGTCATCAAAAGATACAATATTGTGACGATACGTTCGTCATAAATGTATATTATATTGTCATAAATTATTTTAAACTATACTACTAAATGAAAAAGTGACAAAATTTAATCATTCGTCACTAAATATAAACATTGGTGATGAACAATTCAAATTTTATTGACAATATATTAATCATCACAATAACAAATGATTTAATGACAATTATAAAAAAACGTCATTAAAGACTGTCATACGGTGACGAAATTACATGCGTCACAAATAAATTTGTCACAAAATATATAATTTCTTGTAGTGATAAAATTTTGTTTTATGTCATTTCGGAGAAATATGTATAAAGTTAAGTTTATTCAGCAAGGTGTTTGTGATTCAACGGAAAAGGCGAACATTTTATTAGGTGAAGTCAGGAAAGTCAATTAGTCTCCTCCTTAAGACTTCAAGGATGAGCAACCTAGATATAACCCTTAAAAACAATTGCTGTACATATGTTCTGACGCATACAAAATTCTTTTTCGGGTAAGTTTGCCATCAATCTTGTTCCTAGATGTAAACTACATGAGTTAATGGATGATGGATGATAGCCATGACGTACATGCATCACCGGGGATGATGATAATGATTAATAATACGTCTAAACGAATAAAAAATGAAAAAAGGTGTTACAGATGGTGTGGGAGGGAGGGAGAGAGGGAAGTAGGAAACGTTGTTGGTGATTGATTCCTAATGATTTGACAGGACAAAAATGAATGCATGTGATTGATATGATGGAGACATATGACCTCACCTCTTCTGACCCTGATCTGACCTTTCATTGCCCAATCCCCCAAGCTATCTTCAATTTTAGCCCTTAAAAACGCCTAAGAAACCGTACCAACACTTGGTAAGGGTCTCCTTCTCGCCTTCCTATTCTCGACACGTGGAAATGATTATTACTGTCCATCTCACTGCCTCTGGATTGTTTTAAAAGTTACTATTTAATTCGGGCATGGGTCTAGAATTGTACGTACTAATTTTTAAACAAAGTTGGCAGGCCTCCGGCACTGATTCCCTTGTTCCATTGATTTACTCTCTTCTTTAAACTATATTGATGGGTGCACAGATACTAGCCACGACTGTGTTGATGGGTGTAGAGAGAAAAGACGGAGGGAGGGACGACCCTCACATGCCTCTTCCCTTTCAAATCTTTTATATTCTTTTTGCCATTACAATTACAATATGCTTCTCTTATTATATCTCTCTGCAGCTTCTGTCACCGTGCCTATGCCTATGTTTTTAAGACTCCACACTCTCTGAACACAACTTCAGTTAACCCCTGTGTGTGACTGTGACCATTCATTTTTCTTGTCAGTTTAATACAGTTTACGCTATTTATATTATCCTCCGTTATTAATCTCACTCTATTAACTTAATCTAACCCACTAACAGCCCAAATTTACTTATTTCACAGACTTACAATATACTGTAATGCACAGTTTAGTACAAGTGATTGACTGATTGTGTTGATCTCATCTGCACTCAGATCGTAAAGGGAATAATAACATTAATTACTACGTCGATCTACCGGTTAGCTCAATGTTTGACAAAACTTATACTTGAAGGTATTTTCAAATTTCTGGACAGTTAGTATTTATTTATATTCATTTTTTTTATTTTGATGTGACAATTCATATAAAACCCTTTTATTATTTCTTTTGCGAATGTAAAAAGGTAAACCAATATAAAAGAAATATAACACTGAGTTGGCCATAATTAGTGCTCCGTTGATTTATAACATAAGATGTGGACAAATTATTTGTAAAATAGTATTGAAATGAAAGTTTTATATGTGGGTTTAAATGATTTTTCATGATAAGGCACAAACAAACGAATTGCTGAGGTTATTTAAATTAGAAAAAATATTAAATTAGTTTCTTTTTTCTGAACTTGAGAATTCACTGAAATACAACGTAAATTTTCTAATGTAATCGAAGATATATATAATTAACTGACCAGTAGTATTGGGGTTATCGAGCTGGTGATGTTGAATACTGGAGGAATCTTTTAAATACATGATTTCATTCATTTATAGAAGAGTAATGCATTATTTACAAAATTTTAATTCCTTTTTTTAATCAAATAATATCATAGTAATCACAAAATGATATGATTAACAACATTAAAAATTTGTAATTAATGTAGTATTTTCACATAAATAATTATGTTAATAATAATGTTTCTGTAACTGTGTGTATGTACTGAAAATTCGGCAAAAGGGGAAATCCAGTCTTTGGTTGGCTAATTATTATGTAAAATTATGATATAATACATTAATTACTACATTGGAAACAATTTGAAAGCAAAGTTTACCAAAACTTTGGGTTCTATGGATTTGATTTTGGCCAAAAGACTAGTTCCCACTCAAGGTTTGCTCAAATAAAAAATTTGTATTCTTTAAGTTTTAAAAATTATTTTTTTATTTGTTATTTATTTTCCTTAGTAAATTTTGTTAAATGAAAAAAATATAACAATTATTTTGTATAAATTTATTTTTTTTATTTTTTTTTTAAATAACAACTTACAAGGTGAAAATTTGTTATTCCATCCAGCCTTGAGTGGGAAATAGTTAGTGGGCCTTTGAGTTTCAACCCAGGAGAATGTTTTGTTACAAACGGAAGACAAAATTCTTTAGGAAACATAAAAAAAGAGCTCCCCAAAAAATATACAAGTCCAAATGGTTTTCTTTTTAATTCTTTTATTTTTAATCAAAATGTCCATTATCAGTAATATACATTAAAATTGGGTCATTCCATATTAATTAATACCAATAATAGGGAAATGTAAATACTTTCTTTTTTTTTTTTTGTTGTTGTAAGGAACAAAATAAACAGGATGATGAGACTATATGTATAAAAAAGAAACACTCCACACCCATTTTAATTAGAAAAATGAATTAACATAACCTAACTTATTAGTTTAATTTTATTATATTTAAATAATATTAGAAAATACTCTATAGATTATATGGATGCAACTAAGAAAATGCAATTTACTGAAGATTTTTAATTATGTAAAGATGGTTTGACCAATGTTGACTCAATTCAAAATTCTTACTACTATCATTAATCTCCAACTCCAAAATCTTTGATTTTTCATTAATTTCTCAATTAAATTCATCTAAAAAATGAGTTATAAGGCTAGAATTATCTAGTTTATTCGATTTTTAACACTTATTGTGATTTTGTTCATTTTCTTTAGAATGTCCAATTTTCATAGTCAAATCATGTTTTTGTGTTTGAAATTGATTGTTAGTTGATGAAAAATGCTTATTCATTGGACTAGTGTGTAATTTGCAAGAATAAACTATTTACTTTGGAGAAAAATGGAAGATTTTCCATCAGTAAGAAGTTATCATTTTAGAGTTAAATTTTCGAATTTTGATTAGTATATCAAAAGTTCTTTTAAGTTTAGATTGACTGTTAGAAGAAAAGAAATTATCTTTGGTTGATTTATTGTTTGATTTGTTGAGTGAAGCAATGAATTTGACAAAAAATGAAATGATTTTTTCATCATCAAGCATGAAAAACCCAGGGGATGCATTCATGCATTGTTCATAAAAAAAATAAAGGCTAAATATAGGCAAAGGGCCTACTCAAAGGCAAATTAAAGTTTTGGCGTTGCCTAGTTACTATTCATTGTTCAACCAAATTAGGGGTAAAATGATAGTTGAGGCATCTAGTTAGGGGCAAATGGATATTTGCCACCCTCCCAGTTACTTTCATCATTCAACAAAAGGAGGCAAATAGATAGGCAAGGGCCTACTCGAGGGCAAATAAATATTTGCTAAGGCACTCATAGGGGGAAAAATAATAGTTTCCATAATGTTAATATTTTTTTGTAATTTTTGTAATTTGTATTTTTGTAATTTATTATGTTTTATTTATGTTAATAATTTATTTCCTTTAGAATAAATTTACTTTTTTTGGGCAAACGGATATTTGTTAAGACATCGTTAGGAGGCATTATCATATTTTCCATTATGTTAATATTTTCTTGTAATTTTTTTTTCAATTTTTATTTGTTTTTCATCTCTTATTTTTCATTTATGTTAATAATATATTTCTTTTAAATAAGGTCAATTTTGTTGTTTTATTATCAGAGATCAGCTTCCAAAGAAGAGAATGGTAAGAGGTCCATATATCTGATTAATTTTGCCAGGAAGGACAATAAAGGTTTAAGGAAATGTAAGTGCAATTAATGTTAAAGTACAATTAATAGTAAATGGCACAAGGATTTTCATAGGAAAAATTCAAGGAAAGTTGAGTAGGACTCAAAAGAAAATTTTCTAAGAGATGTGTTTTTGGTAATTTATTGATATGGGGGAGTATAGGATTAGTGTTATGCTTTTCCATTTGGTGCTTTTTAGGTAGATTAACCCTAGAGACCTTTCCCTAGAGTTATAGTTTCAGCTAAAAAGAATGGACATCTAATTTAGCCCTTTGGAGTTTTAATTCGTGACTAGATCAAGGTTTAGTCGCCAGACCAATGTACAATTATATGCGTCAGTCTTAGGGGTGAATGTATTAAAGTCAAGATATTTCCTGAAATTTATTTTACCTTATTACAAGGATTTGCATTTGGCTTTTGGGGCATAGGCCTAGAGGGACAGTGAAAAAGATAGTCATGTTGGCAGTTCTACATTTTTTTTACCATGAGCTTATGGGAGTAGATAATATGAAGGTGGTTTTAAACTGCCTTTTAATTTTAATGGATGATATGCTTGCTTTCAGTCGTTACCTATGAGGTATATGGTTTTGAATTTGATGACTGATTCGATTAGATAGGCTATATAAAAGAAGTATGAGGATGTGGCCTGCCAATATCCATATTTTGTAGTGGTTTTTCAACACTTAATTATGCGCTCATGGCTTTCCCTTTAGTGTTCTAGGTAAGTTGGTTTTTTTTTTTTTCTTGTGTTGTTAACTACTCTTTTCCATCATATTTTACTGAGAACCTCAATTTTCATTTTGCAATTTTTTATTTACTAGACTTTACAAAACCTAGAGAATTTTGCTAAGAAATTGGGATGTGGAAGGCTCATTTGTATGTTGAAATGGGATACCAACAACATCCCAAGTTAGGAGGAAGTGCCTATTACTTTTACACGGAGGTGGTATATAATTAACGATAACTATTTTTTTAATTGTTGATTTTATTTTTATTAAAGTATTATTAATAATTTTTTTTTATTGAATTTATCATGTTGTTGTTAAAAAGGTTTTGCTTCTAATGATTACAAAAAAAGAAGTAGAGTAGATCACTTTGTGATGTAGTTCTTGGCCTATTAAGATGTTGTTGTGTAAGTTATAGAACCTAACCACAATATAGTAGCAAGTATACTAGTTCATTTCGAGTATAGCAAGGTTAAGTCCAAACTATCATCCCACGGAGACTACACTAATGCTTAGTACTCCTAGTTATTATGCTTTTTGAACAATCAAATTCTAATGACACTTAAATATGTTATGCTATCAACTAAACAAATAAAAACTAAACTACTTAAGATGAACAATAAAGCAAGTAAACACTAAACAAATACTTCAGATAAGAGGACACTAAGGCTAAGGCTTCACCTCACTACTAATTCAGTTTTCAACTTCTTAGGATTTATTACTATTTATAGACTGATGTTCAAATTCACAAAATTATTAATAACCATTCACGTGTGATATTAGCCTATCTCTATTGCTAACCTATTAACTATACGTTTTTTGTGGCATAACAAAAGATGCACTACACTTAAGAATTCACATAACCACACAAATCACATTACCAAATATAGATTGTCTCTAAACTCATGACAACTATAATAGTTCAAAGTTCATCACTCGTTTCTCATTATCATTAAATATTCTAAAATCAATTAAATAGTGATCAAGCATTCAAAGCATTATTTGCACAATTACAATTGCTCAAATCATATGAATAAAAACTGAAATTGATATTATTGACAATTCAGTTTCGTAACAAGATTACATCCTTGCCCTAGTTTCATGGTGCAAAAAAATTTAACAAACAATCTTAAGGAAAACATGATAAAAATTAAAGAAAACAAACTCCTTGTTCTGAATAATAACCTTGAGATGTGATAAAGATCTTTTCTAAACTTGTCTCCAAACTCTGAATTATTGCTTGATAAATCTTACTTAAGTATCTCTTCCACTTCCTTCTTAGGATGGTTGTAACAAAGCTCTCTTTTGTAAGATCTCGCTACTGTATGTACTACTATTACTATATTATTTATGTTTATTATCAAAATAATTATATTTTATTATATGATTCTGAGAAAAAAAAGTCTTCATTAATATATATAGTAGGGATTCTATACAACTGCTTACTAAAAAGGCCAAAGGACAATTTCCCACCCATAGTTTGAGGCGGGGACAAAGTCCCACCCGCTGAAATTGAAAAGCCCGGTCTCCCACCCGTCAACTATTTTTAATATTAAAAATAATATATGCACAGTAATAATTAGGGGTATTTTTGTCTTTTTAATATTAAAATTTTATAAATTAATAAAATAAATTTTATTTAAATATAAAATATTTAAAAAATTAAAAAAAATGTTTAAAAAATTTTGAAATTAAAAAATAGAAGCAGCCACCGCCGCCGACACCGGTGGTGGTGGCCGCCTAAAAGAGAACCAGGTGGCCATTTCCGGCCACCTGATTCCAGGCCTCCCCGATCGGTGGAGGTGGCCAAATCGGTCGCCTCCAGTTTTGGCGGAGGCGGCCAGATCCTGAAATAAAGGCCGAAAACGGCCAGTGGGGCCAATGCCGGCCCTTTACGGCCGTT
>JAJEJH010000403.1:11741-232319 GCA_026122585.1 Anacardium occidentale
AAATTTTTTTTAATTTTTTTTTAATTTTTTTAAAATTTTTTTATTTTTTTTTGAAAATATTTATATTTAAAAATTATTTTATATTTTTATTATAAATTTTTAATTTTTAAAAGGGTAATTAAGTCATTTCAGTAAAATAATAATAAAAAAATAGTTGACGGGTGGGAGACCGGGCTTTTCAATTTCAGCGGATGGGACTCTGTCCCCGCCTCAAACTATGGGTGGGAAATTGTCCTTTGGCCTACTAAAAATATATACGCTATGCAGAAAAATATGGCGTGATGGTAAGCTAAAAACCTACTGTATAGTATCCTGAATAAAACTTATATTTTATTATTAGTAATTAGTATTTGAAAACGTAAATGATATTATACATCTCATATGCATAAGCAATACAAAGCATGTAAGCCAACATGTTATCTACTAATATAAATATATATACATACACACACACACACATACATACATACATATATAAAATTGAAAACTCGGGTAAGAACCCGTTCAAGCTGTATCCCACACTCTCCAGTCACTCAGTAAGCATCTCCTATTTCTACCATTGGTAAGCATCTCCTATTTCTACCATTGGACAGACCTTAAGCTTTTTAAATCAACTGGCTAGCTACTATCTAAAGAACCTAATTAAGTTCCTAATAGTCTAATAGTTTCTTTTACTCTAGCTCTAGGCATCCTTCTATTTTAGCTAGCTATTTATACAACATTTTAGATATCTAATCTAGAAAGGAATTTACACCATGGAAGGAAAAATAGTATACAAGGAAATACAAAGAAACATAATCCAATATAGTTATGGATACTGCCAAAAGGGATGGATTTTAAATAGATTGTTTCATAACACATTTTATCCCAAGAAAGAACATGCTTTCAATCATATAATATAAACAGCCTCAGCATCATGTGAAGTAGGGATGTATCAAGATTTAAATAACATATATTCGTAGCTCACAGAAAACAAGTAAAAAAAACATAATTCATCCACAGATACTCTTAAGTTGTTAACAAGTGTATGCAATGGTCAACGAATGTCTTTCCATCAGCACACATTCACAGACGATACTAGGTTATCTATTTATAACATCATTAGACCAAAATAGAAAATCATGCAATCATAACGCATTTTCATAATGATAGTAAAAAGGAAAATAAAGACTAATTCCCTTTATTCTTAGGGTTCGACAATGCCCCATCATCGACATGTTATGGTTGTTAAGATTAGTAGATGGTTAGTGGATGTTGTTTTATGTGTTTGTGATAGTGTATTTTATCAATAAGTGTTTTAGGTATTAATGTATGCAAAACTCTCTCTTTGAAGGTATTCTGAAGGTTCCAACTCTCAGGTTTGCTGGAGAAATGTTACTGGAAAATAGTCCCCTATGGTTGAAAATCCTCCTTCTTTCTATAACCTTTGTTACCTCAATTAAGGGATTGATTAATCCCTTGATAGAGGAATTAATAGGATTAATCAGTCCCTTTGATGGAGGCATCAAGAGGCTTAATCAATCATTTTGATTAAGGCATCAAATGGATTGATTATCCCCTTTATTGAAGAAAATGACAACAACTTAAACAAGATTCCCACCAAGTATCCATAAACAGGAACATCCACAGATGCCTTCCATAACTAATCGTCTGCAAGCCTTTACAGTTACAAGTGAACATGTGAGACATGGTTGTCTACAGGTAGTTTGAGCATGACATCTATCTAGTGCATGGAATGGCTTCTAAATATGTCTTTAATGGGCCTTAAAGGTTTTACTTTCAGGGGTGGGCTTACTTACCTTAATCAACCGTCTATCCACCCGTGTTCTTGAGCTTAACAAATTAGTGGTCTCACATTAAGCCTACAAGTTATTATCATCAAAGAAAAACTGTGTTAAGTCTAAAATGATATACATACATATGACCAATGAAATATGTGTCAATAGTATAGATTTTGATCATAGTCCAAATTTGAATTAAATCAGTTGTTATCTTGAAGATAAAGTCAAAAGTCAAGATAATTTAGGTAGATAATATTTTTGTCTAACCTTGATGAGATATCAAAATAATGAAAGAGTTCGATTATATAAAAATTGTACCAATTAAAGGTTACATTAATTCACGATGATTACTGATATATTAGGTGGCTATAATGTCTTTTTAAAAGCCACTCAGCCTGTGAACAAAAAACGTAATTGATCGAGATTAATCATGAAGTTTATTCCTATAAGTCACACACATAAGCGGATAACTGTTACAACTCAATTTTATGGGGTTTTTGGCACAATGAGTAAATTACCAAAGGTTGGTGAATTTTGATTTCTAAAATTATGTTTGAAATATTTAAGAGTTAAATATTTAAATCATAAGCCCAAAAAATATATTAAACTTAATTATTATTATTAAGCCCAAATAATTAATTAGTCCAATTATAATTATTAAGTCCAAATAATTAATCAATCCAATTATAATTATTAAGCCCACTTAACATAATTAATTGGAGTTAGACTAATTGTGCACATACTATAAAAGCTTAGAGTGACGTATTTCAGCAGGAGACAATATTTAAATAGAATACCTAGAGTAATGATATAAATACAACTCTTTTTCATAACCTTAGCTACCTTTTGGAAAAGTGAAAAACAAAATTAAAACTATTCTCTCTCTAAAATGTTTTTCTCTCTCTAAAAAGAAATTTTGCAAAGTTTATTCCACCACATACATAAAGCCTTTGTTTGGAGAAATAGAACCTTATTGATTTGATGAAAGAAAGCATTTTCATCAAATTCTAAATTTGAATATAAGAGTTGTCAATAGTATATATAAATTTTATATTTACTTGTTTTATATGTATAATGCATCTTTAGTCTTGAATCGGGATTTTCTTATGGTTTTAAAAATATGTTCTGGTACCCCAAAAATTTAAATATAATTTTTTTGATGAGTCACGCACAAGTACAAACACACTTCCACCCATACATAGACTCTACTAGCATATAAGATCTGTTTTTGGACTTCCCACCTTGTGTGCTCTATGTGGATATGACTCATGAATTATCAAGGGGGTTAGATAGCGAACGTGGATTAACTTTTCACTACCGTTGCAAGATTTGGAGGAGTCATAGCACAAGTACAAGTTCATAAACCCCTTATGTTTGTGATGCATGTATTTTGTATATACCATCAGAACGTGATCCTCATTGGCGTGTTTTCAAACTTTGCTTGAATTTTAAAAGTGTACACTCTCACTACACTACCACTCCAATAGATTGATCTCACCTTAATATATTAAATGACAATTTTGTAATTTTGCGATAGAGGATAGTCTAGTCTTTCATTGATGCAAGGTCTATTTTATCTTCCGGGTAAAGATGTTTTAAACCTAACTATATAAACCCAAGGTTATTCAATCGATATCAATTGAATTTGATTTTCATTCTTTTGGATGCTCTACTAGGGTTCTGGCAAATCTCTCTTTACTCTTCACTTGTGGCTAAGCCTGGTGAGAAATCTGTAATCTTTTGTTGTATTTCTTTATTTCAGATCTTTTGATTTTATTGTATGTGTAAGATTGGAGAGTTAATTGTGAGTTGTATTTTCACATTATACTAGTGGATTCAATTGGAAAATCTCCTTTGCCTTAAATATAGGATTTCTTTTATGAAATTTGAACCAAATAAACTGTTTTGTGTTCGATTTTTCGACTGTAAATTTGAACACTCCATTAATTCATCCCATGTGCGCATGTTTGATTCGCATTTGAATTCCTTCCCCCAATCTCAAAACTTGGACCCTAAATAATTTAATTACACCAAAATAACGAAATTGGGCTTTATGATCACCAAATGACTGGCTTGGGTCGAATTGACACTTGGCTTGCCCCTAACATTTTCCTTGAATCAGTTTGGGCAGAAATAATATTTAGATCCACAAATGGCTTCTCCTATTGATTTCTCCTATTGATTTCCCTTTGCCTGAATAGAGATTAATAAGCTGTTGTGATGTTGAAATCATATCATTGTGGGCCGATTTCAATATGGCCTTGCAACTGGCTTGACTGTTAGATTCATCTTGGGCCGAATACAGCTTAGAATTAGAAAAGAATTCTTGCATGAATTTTGGTTGGCTCGAGTAAAGAATTTTGGGTTGCCTTGGAGGTGAATTCGTGTCACACAAACAATACCAAAAATTTTGGTGTCTTATTTTTTACTTTTAGTTCTTTCGTATTTATATTACGTAATAATAAATATCAAAGCTTCTTCAAATTTTAATCATGTTTATTTCTAATTTTTGTTATTTCAATCTAAATTACGTCAAATTTTAAATTATGCATATTAATTGATAATGATATTGGCATATAGCTCTGTCCAACTCAAAAGACTCAGAAAATCCAAGTGGGTTTTCTAAAATTTCGGCACGGGGGAACATCTTTAATTAAAGCCACAATAGTCTAAACACTCCATCGACAGGTGGCTGTCAAGAACCCTTTCTCGTCGACTCATTTGACATTTTCCTATCATCCCCTGACCAGGGCCATTCCATTTTGCATAATGATCATTCTGCCCCTAATGTTTTGTTAATATTTTTGTGGAAATTATGGTAGATATATCATCACAAAATACCCCCCTAGCTAACATTTTTATACTATTTAAACACGTCTAGATCATTATGGTAATTTCTCAATGATATCTTCGTTACATTATCTGAGCTTAACACTACTTTTATTTAGTAAAATTAATGATGTTATTAGGCAAAGTTAAAAAATAAACCTCAAGGTAACAAAACTAACGAAGAAAGTAAGCATTAGCAAAACCTTATGGATATGTTTCAGAAATTCCCCAAAATATAAATGATGGAACAGTTTTTGATATTGCATAGCCGGATTTCATGTAGAATGTGTTGACTTAGGCATCACTGTGATTAGATGGGTGTTATTCTCAGGAATAAATTTCACATGTTGAACAGAAATAAGTAGAAAAAAGTTGGGAGGTATAATAAGGACAGGCTGCTGTGGACAGATGGAAATTTCCTCCCGAATTAGTGGCCATTTGTTGTATTTTGATAAATATTTAGCAATTATATTTTAAATAGATACAATGAAAAATCCGTTTAAAAATAATGTTGTTATTGTTTAAAATGGGCTTCAGACTTGAGAACTTCTTAAGCTATTGTGAATAATTCTTAAAAAAGACTGAGAATGAGATTATTTTCATAAAGTGAAGGTTTTTAACAAAATTTAAGAAAGGTTTCTAAACAAATCACATAAGTGTATCCATCAAAGAACACTACTGGTTCAGCTGCTACCTCTGAATGATACAATAAAAACTTCTTTTTATATGCCTGTAATGAATCTGTACATGACGATAATTAGTAAACCTTGAACAGATTCATTACAGCATATAAAAAGAACACAACGTATTATGCACGACCACTTCCACATCGTTCTTGATAGGAGAGATGAAATTGGTTGGCTGATAGGCCACCCACAGGAGTTGGAATTCTGAAGAAAGTGCTTTGCAATGCAACTTAACCAGATAATCGATGTCTCATACCAGTAAAATGTTAACATGAAGTTGCTCTGCCTCAGGTTGACAGTCACATGCTTATATACTCAAGGAATTCTTCCCTCAAGTTAATCATCTACAACACTCTGATTGTCATTACAGGATACCTGAGAATGATTCACTGGATCGTTAGAAGCATCACTTAGGTCATTGGCTGCATTTCCAACATCATCACCATTTTCAGATTCTGAGCTACCATCTATCTCTTTTACTGGACAATCAATCTGTACTTCAGCAACTTCGCTGTGGAAATTTTCCAAATCCTGGACCCTATTTGATTGCCCTAGTTCTTCTTTCTTTATAATGTTCAACACAATTCCATTATGTATCCTTTCAGGCTGCAATAAATCACCTTCTGTAACCATGATGCTAGAACTACCAACAGGCAATCTACTGGCAAGTTCCCTAAGATCAAACTCATGTTCTGACCCTCTATCTGGAGTTGTCCTTGGGCTACGAATTAATACATCCCTGCCTCCCATCTGAAATGCATGAGAATTAGGATGAGTGATCAAGCCCTTGGTTAGTTGAGTTTCAAGATCCAAGTTCTGCACAAAGTCAATGAACTTATTGGCAGAAGATGTCCTCATCAAAGGCCCACCAGATCTTGTCCAAGAATGTAGATCTACACTTTCAGAGTCACTATCACTTCCGTCATGGGTATTACAGTGAGTCCGAAAATTCCTACCAGGTGATGGTGCTCCTGAAGAGCCACCAATTCCTTGATGGAATGAGGCAGCAGCATCTGCAAGGAGGTCATCTTCAAGGGACCCAGTTGAGTTCTCTCTTGCAATACAGTTCCAGGAAGGAATTCTTCTTGAAGCACTGAATTTGTTTGTACTGGGAAGGGCATGGGAAGCTGCTGCAGCTCGCTCAGCACTCCTTCTGAGTCTACGCATGTGGTTTAGAATTGCAACACACTCATCAAGAGCAAGCTCAATGCCACAATTTGCCTTTATTGCTGAAAATTTCTCCCAAGTGCATCTTCTTCCTTGGTTGGATGCCTTTTGAAGCTCCACATAGGTTGGATTTTGTATTATTTTCGAGTACTGGCATTGTATTTGAGAAACAGAAGCCAATTAGTTACAATGGCAAACCATTGTATTCAACAAACTACATAATAGAGTCCACAGAAATGGGTGAAATTGATCCACAAGAAGATACAGTCAATAGAGAAAGAACTTTGAAACAAATCCTCAACTTAGACTTAAATTTCTGTCACCAAACATTTCATGTTTGTATCATTCATAGGTGCATCTCCAAGACTGAGAATAAATAATGACACTGGCATGTCAAAAAATATTGTACAATTGAATTTTACAGAAGCATAAAGTCATACATTTTCATTTACCTGAGCAAGTGTGGCAGGCATAACAACAGTAACATCACCCTCCCACTCTTGAGCAAAAAGCTTGGCAACTCCCCCAAGTGGAAAACCAAGTTCCAACACCTGATTGCATCTATGTTTTACCTCCATCTCTGCAAGATGTGCAAGCTACAAGTATAGTCGCACTTTATCAGACCATTGAAAAAAAAAAAAAACTAAAGAGCCAATAAAAAACTGCTCCGCATAATATGTGATTCTAAAGGCCTAATAGCAATTACTCTATTTAAAATTTCTCTGATTTTGTGCTGTTTGTTTGAATGTCTGAAAGACCATAAGTAGCTTAATGACTTCAACCTTGAGCTAAAGTTGCTCATCAGTAACAGAAATAATCCAATATTACTATTATAAGCTCATATATTCCTCAACATAATTTTCCAAGTAGTGGCTGCAATGCTGCCTTGTTAATTCATGGTCAGAGATTGGTGAATATGTCTGTTCAATTCACACAAATTCTTGTAATCAACCATAGTGCTTCACTCTTTAAACCTTAAGTGTTAATTTCATAGCACAAAGCTGGGATTTTCAAATTTAAGATGAAAATAAGCTCCCTCTTACTAGAAGATTTCTAAATCTCCAAGAAACTAACCCACTTCTCACAACATGATGTATAAGTTAGTCTAGTGACCTAATAAGACTCTCCAAGCTGCAATTAATTTCTACTAATACCAAAAAAAAAAAAATCTCTATTTTAAATCTCTTCAGGATTTTAGTCCCTAATTAGTGAATGAGAACACCTATAAAGACATGTCAACCATATTAGTGAAAACTGTTTCTGTTACCTGTTTTACAAAGAAAACAAATGGAGCCTGCAGAAAACAGTCAAAACAAATTGATTACATTTAAGTCAGTAGTTTAACAGTTTGGGTGGAATCTATATTCAGATTCAAAATAACAGAACACAAGTAACCACCACAAATTAGAAGTTTTATTTACAGTTAAAAGAATTAATATAAAAAATCTCAAGACCAGATCTGTCCGCAAGTATCCTGTAATTTAATCCTATGACCTTGTGACTGTACCACACCCAGATTCTCTCAACAGGCCAATTTCATGGCTGAAATGGGTAGTAGATATAAACCCTGCAATCTCTACACTTTTGGCCTTCACTTATTCTAATTTGCTTAAAAGAAAAGAATATGAAATCGCATAGTACACAAAAGCATCTTCACCAAAGCTAACCAAGAAAAATATAAATTAAAAGAAGTTGAAAAGACTGAAGATACATACCTTTGCTGCAAAGCTACCTCCATAAGCTCTCACCAAGTCCTTCATCCTTAATAATGGTGCAATATGAGGATTTGCCTGACTCACTATAAAATGGTTGACATTAAAGAGCTCCTTCAATTGGATCATTGGTAAATCAATCTCTAAGCTGCCATCCCTCCACCTACGCACTTGTGCGCCCTCCTCAGGATCAACATTAAAGGGTGGATGATAAGGAACAATGTCTCCGCTTCTATCCTTGGCCATTAGCTCCTGGGCCTCAAAAAGGCCAGGAAAGGCACAAGATGCAGTCACAGCACTCCATATAACGACATGAGGCGAAGTTAAGTAGTTAAGGCACCTAGGCGGTTCGTGCTTCCTCGGGGAGCAGACCGTTATTCCAAGAATTCGACCTGTCATGTCATAGGCTTCTTGAAATGTAAGATTACTTGTAAGATTCCTTAGCATCCACTGCAGTTGCCTAATATCATGAACAGCACCTTGTGTCATGACCCTCCTTACAACCTTAAAAATTCCGCCCAACTGATCAAAAAACTGCAACGAGTGCCAAGAATCCTCAAAAAAGCTTTGCAGCTCGGGCCATGACCTAGTGGCAACAACAGAACACATAATTGATCCCACACTAGAACCAGCAATAATACGGGGCAAAAGCTTATGCTCTACCAATGTTTTGACAACACCCACATGAAACGCTCCAAGGGAAGCACCCCCACTCAAAAGCAATGCTGTTCTCCCGAAGGCATGTCTTGTTTCATGCATAAAAGCAAGCTTTTCTTCTAAAGAAAGCTCCTCTGAATCTGAGTCACAGACCATCCTAAGTTGAGTTGAGACCTCATCTATATATTCTTTTATAAGTTTGGGCACTTGAAGCCGACCCTTGTGAAGTTCAGGATTGCACATATTTCCGAGATTTCTGATGAGATCAGCTCTCATGCAAAAGATTATATCTCTAAGAGAACCTTCTTGACGGCGGTGGTGGAGTTCTTGAAGCTTATTTCGCACCAGTTCTTCATCATAAAGGTCTGCTTCATTCATCTTTGGGGTTTCCTTATCAAGCATCTTAGCAGCGTGAGCCCATTCCTCGTACGTTAATGCCGTTCTCATCGTGTTCCTCCAAAATTTTCTCCGATACGCCATTTCAGCCCTCACTTTCACGTTTGTATACCGTTTCAACAAAAAAGCAATTATCGTTACCATAGCTAATATCCCTTGAGGATTTCGGGGATGCAGCATTGATATCATAGGCCCCAAGAAATCCCTAAATCTAAATATATAATCCAACAAGACACGAAAGATCTCATGCCTTAATTGTGAAATTGACTTGCAGAATAAGACTCTGAAAGCAATTATCCGACCAACTATGGATGATGGCCCAATCGAAAAACGATCAACACTAGCCTCGTTACTAATATCCATATCTTTGCTTAAACAAAATTCATATGTTAGGATAATTTCACAATCGCATAAAGATGTTGAAACTTATCGAGGCTTTCTGGCTAATGAAATGACAAACCCAACAAGGAATTCTCAATTAACGTAAAATTATTACACCAACTATAACCTTTATAGCAATATGTTTAATCTTTTAAAGAACGAAACAGAAACAAATAAACTTTTCTAGTAATCTGCTAAATTAATCGAAAGCAATTATCAAGAAATGGAAGCCAGTAAAAGATTAAGACTTCTTGATCCAGTTTAGAATTTGACCTGAAAACACCGACAGAAATTATTTTTCATAAATCAAAATGTTTACCCTAAAAAGAAGAAGAAGAAACCCAAAGAAGAAATCTAAGGAACCAAATTTGAAGGAAGAAAATAAAAATAAATTCTGAAAGAAACCAAAACACCTGAAATACAAATAAGATCAGAAAACCCAGATGGGGTTTCTCAAGGTCATGTCCAACCAGGAACCTCAAAATAATAATCATAAACTAAGCCAAACTAAAATAACTACCAGAAAACTAATCTAAGCACAAAAAGGTTATAGCTAAAGTTAGAAGCAACTAGAAATAACGAAAAGATGAAGTTCTATGATGAAACGGGGATGCATTGGGAGGCGGGAAGAGATAAAGATACCGATAGAAAACGAGAACGCATCACTGAATTGCTGCAGATTGTGTAGCGTTCAAGTAACGTAATCGAAAGTTTGACAATAATAAAATAAACAGGTTACGGGGTAGATGACAAAACTGGTGATTATTGGTGGTTGCAAGTTTCCAATTTTGGAAGCTAAAATTAAGGGAAAAAAGGAAATAACTTTTTTTCAAGTAAAAAATTACAAGAAGAACATTGATTAAGATGCCCAAGGGAAACCTAACTCGATTCATCTTAAGAGCAAATCAATAAATGACTATCGGATTACAAAAAAAAACAAACCTTTCTTTTATATCTCTTGAAAATCCAATTAAATTTTTACAAAAATAATTCAAAACTTCAGTTTAAAAAGATACACTTATAAGTATATTATCTATATTATCTAAAACTCAAGTATGCCATTCTATTTTCAAAATTATGTACAATGATTAAATAATTTTTACAAAAAAATATACATGGAACAACCTCTAAATTTACTGAAATTCCTAATAATATAGCTAAGACAAAGTTTTCTATCAAAAAGATAACACATATCATTTCAGTAACTCTCTTGCAGGTTCCATCAAGAATTTGAGAACATTTGCAGTACCAATTGCAGCTCATCGGAATGCCAGCATGTTGCCAATGTTAGGCCTCTCATAATCCTAAAAAATCTTCGTCGAAGCCCATAAAAAGCTGCCCAAATCGAGATGAAAACCCCAAGCAGCAAGAAACGAAGTCCTAAAATCATTGTTCACGTCACAATCCTTGTGAACAGTGATTTCCGGATAAATATGTTGCAGTCTCCTCCACTTCAAGTTGTCTTCTTAAGTCTAATCTGTGAGATAAGTCTTCAATAACATTGCATGTTGTCTAACATGATAAGTCATGGAAGCCTTTCAAGTAACCGCATTCTAGCTGATGCTTCAAGGAGAAATGGCGCCAGGCTACAACACAATCAAGTTGATCTCTGAAGAAATTGGGATTAAGGAAAACAAGGCCGAAATTATGTCTCCTGTCAGCTTGGTCTTCAAGGAAAAAGGTATGAAATATTGTAACCATAGTCCTCCATTTTATTGCATTCTGAGCAGACTTAAGAGAGCTAGAAAAGTCCACCATAAGGCTGGAAAAGTAGGTCAGTCGTCCTCCAAGCAGAGCAGCCAGGAGACCAATAGCAGGCTTGGAAAATGAGCAGCCAAAGTATTTGAGAGAAAGCACCCAATCTGGAGCATAGTCGTGATGAGAAGATAGCATAGTAAGTTGAATGTAAGGACCATTGTTGAGTAGTTTTAGAATTAACTTCAATTTACTAGTAAGTGTACTAATTCATTAAGTAGAGTAAGGTTAAATCTGAATATCGTTTTCTCAAAGATTGCACCAATTCTTAAACCTCCAAATTCTAATGCTATTCGAGCAATGAAAATCGAATCACACTTAATTATACGATTCTAAGTAGCTAAACTAATTAAAATAAAACAAACAAATTAAATCAACACAAAAACAAGAGCAACTAATTAGAGAATGAACACCAAGGCTTAAGCTTCACGTAATTACTTAGTTATTATTCTTTCAGATCTAGTTTATTTTGACAAGTTAATGGTTGAATTCACTAACTTATTAATAATCACGCTTATGTGATATTAACCTATCTCTGTTACTAATTGTCTAATCTTTTAGTTTCCATTAATAACAAATGATGCATTATATTTAGGAATACATAAATACCATGTAAATTACATTTACCTATCTCTAGTTTTCACTCAATTTAACTATCGTAACAACCTCACACCTTGTGTTTGTCTATCTCTAGACGTTGCTTAATGTATGGTAATTATTAATAGATACAATATCATAACCTACTTTTCAGTTATCATTATAAAATTTAATATAATTGAATGATAAGCAACCCTTCAAACATTATATAGAATTAATAATTAATTCACACGAAAAACACTAAAACTTATATTACATTATAAATTGAGTATCACAACTAGATTACATCCTTGCGCTAGTGAAAATATATTTAGCTCATTATAAATAAGAAAATTTAGCCATCGAAACCAAAGAAAACAATTTTTTTAGAGTTAAGAACAATATAACACGTACTAAATAAGTCTTGTTGAAATTTTTTTTTGATCTTAATTATCTCTGAGTAGTTGAATTGATTAATTTTTTGTTGATGATCTCTCTTTAAATTTGGTTGAAAAGTCTCTCTTTCAAGCTCTAATGCAGCCTCCTAAAAATGTCCCCAATGTAAATAATAAGTCTTATTCATACTTAGACAAAATCCAAATAGAATCCTATTATCAATAAGAGTGCTTTTCATTGTCCCACTGCGACAAGGGAAATTCCCACCATGGCAATTACATTCTGTAATTGTATTTGACTTAAAATTGTAGCTCTAAATGGACAGATGCAGTTGAATTTTGAATCATCTAATTTGGACTTCGGAATCTCAAATTATGTCTATTTTAATCCTCAATGGTCAAACAAAGAATCTTATAGAAAATAAGATTTTACTAGTTTTTCAAACTTGACTTTACAACAACTATTAGAGGCCTAAAAAAGCTTAGATTTTGTTTCCATAATAGAATTTTAAAAAGCTTGGATATACTCACCAAGTCCAGTTTCTATTCTTAAAGTGTTGGCCTTAACTCCTCAATTCAAAAGTCCTGTGTAAATGCCTATAAGCTATCATTATCGAGGAAAACCTTATTGGGTAAATATGAGGTGTCTATAATGTGTCCTCCACATATAGTAGTCATATCAACACATCTTTCCTATTTTTCATATTGAGCAAGTATGGTCATGTATTTCTTATTGCATAATTGTGTGGCTATAACTAGACAACACACAAGCATACGTCTTGTGACTACACAATCATGTATGTCTATTGTTCTTTTTTATACATCTTCGCTAACCTTTTTTACTAGATTCATCTATTCTTCTTCATCTATTCTTCTTCATCCAACATTACTTATAATTCATTCTAGGGCATCAATCAACATCAAAAATCACATAACATGCATTAAGATTATCAAATTCAACCTTGAATCTTGCATTTAATAACATTGATTATCTTAACATAAAGATTACCATGAATTTAAGCTTTGATCCTCCTTAAACCTCAAAACATCCATTAAATTATGTTAATCCCCATACAATCTTCGAAGAATCATAATAATTCTCATAAATCATCAAATCAATATTGAAATATATAATTCAGTTCAAATTATCCTTAAGAAGATAACATTTCTACTTACCTTTTTTCCCTGGCTAGCAAGCGCGCTCACTCTCTCTCTCTCTCTCTCTTATAGTCAATTTTGGCTATAGTGGAAGAATGACAATGACAAACAACTTTGGAGATACTTAAGAATGTGCTTTGCAATCTTGGTGGATTTGGAGAAAATAAGGTTTTTATGAAAAAAATACAAAATGAATTCCTTTATGTAAAGTTAAAAACAATTACCACACATGGCCGTGTGTCAAGCTTCCAACTGTTTTCTTGTCTTTCCATCATGCAAACATGAACTGCTCAAGGCCTAGCATGTGTATAGTCACATGTAGGTTACACACACTTGTGCTTAAGCTTGGAAATAAGTTCTTTTTTCCTTCCTAAGTCAATTCTAAGTCTTAAAAAAAATCTAAGGCTAAAGACTAACTATAATATCGTTAAACATACTTATAGTTGTTATAGTTATTTATTCTATCATGAATCAAGGTTGAAACATTATAAGGTCCATAAGTGTTATAGACTACAAGCGTTGAGTTAAGGTATCATCCTAAGGGGGCTTGATATTGTGTATGATGTTCCAAAATGTTTTTATTTGTTCCCAATCAAGGCGTCTCTATTATGAGCTGACAAGTTCATGGTGCAAAGAGTTTTAGATCCTTTGATTATCAATTTGTCATTCTCATTGTCGTTAAGAGTGAGAAGCTTTTAAGTATGGTAAAAATGTATCTATGAATATTTACCTCTTGGAGGTAGGCTTTTTTAGGCAGAGTAAAGTTATGTGTTCGCTAAGCGATTTTGGGAAGATTGCCTATGGTAAGTTTAGGCTAAAAAGTCGTACCTTGCTCAGTTATGTCATGTTAGCTTTAAAGATGAATTAATTATGCTTTATATAGTGAAGGGGTTTTGGAATGTTGTACAAGTCATTTGAATACTATTTGTTTAAGGCTTTTTATGCCATTTATTAAAATTTGTAAAGGTTATCGAGGTTGAATATAATTGTGCTTTTCTTCTTATGTCAAATTGTTAATGTGATTTTTCATCATCACATGATTTATGCAATTTCAAGCTTTGCATAAGATATGTTATGATAGCAGTGATTAAAATATAAAAAAACTTGAATGAAACTACTATATTATATCAAAAAGTAAACGAAAAGAAAAAAAAAAATACCAGGCACGATTTTTAATAAGATTTAATCTGATAATCAAAATGTCTATGTTCTACAAGAGTGTTATTCATATAAATTTATTACAAGAGAACGATAATTTAGTGATATAAATTATATATATAAATGTGTATATATACAAATGTAAGATTCTTTAAAAGGAAAAATACATTCAAATTTGACAGGGTTATTACCATAACAAATATATTCGTAATTCTTATTTAAATAAGAAGGAATGCAGTAGCCATTAGTGATATCCTAGTTAGTAAGGTCATGAATATTTCTGTGCTAGGTACGCATTATGAGAATGTGTCACAAATAATTCTAAATTAATTCCTCCTTTGGTAAAAGCATAATTGTAGCCTCAATCTACAAAAACTTCTTTGCCCAGACTTTTGTGCCTCAATTAAATTTATTTCGTACAATGGGCTATTGCACAACAAAATTTTTGAGGAATTAATAAATAATTATTATTCAATTTTTATTTTTTCTAGAATCAGCGGCCTTTGGGTCTGGCCCGCCAAGGCCCATCTAGTCATAGTCCAGGCCGAAGTCGTATCGTCGAATGCCATTTTGGACCCTTCATTTTAGGTTAGTCCAATCCCTAATATAGGTCTCGGAGGCCTAATGGTCCTAGTTTGAGCAGATGTCGGGGGCCCCGTTTTCCCACCTTCAACAACGAAATTCATATATTTATTTTTCTGGTAAAATTATTTAAATTTTCGTATCCCGGGGCCCCCGTGTTCCAAATGATTCATTTTGACTCCCTCGCTTCAAATGGAAATCTCACCTCAAGCAACCCTTCAATTAATTTTCCTTTAGAAAATAAACAATTACCCCTTTTTATTGACTTAAGAAAAACGTTTATTTATTTAATGGTAAATTACGTTGTCCTCTCCAAAGTTTGGCCGAAAACCCTTTTTTTTTTATTTTTTTTTTATAAACATTATAAATAATACATTTTTACTCAAATCAAATTGTATTAATTAAAAAAATTGAGTGTCTTGGAAAATGAAATCACTATTTTGTCTTTACCATTTTTTTGAAAATTATTAGATAACCCTAAATTAATCTAAATTAAAAATAAACTATTTAATTATTCAAATCACATAATAACCCACAAGTGCTTCCTCTCATGTCAAATTTGCAAACCCTCTTTCTCTTATTTTTTGTTCCTTTTCTTGCTTTCATATGCTTTCTTGGTTTGATAATTTCAGTTCAATTGATCAATTTTTTTATCAATTTTTTTTTTGTTAACCCAAGAACTTCTATTCATACCAATCGGTCAATTCTAACTAATCGGAGAGGATAAGCCCAGGAGTCTGTGATCATCGAGACCTGCAACCACAGATCAGGTAAATCAGGGGTTATTAATTTCATTATGACTTGAACCCTGGCCACCTGGGTGACCTCTGCCCTTACCACTAGGCTAAGCCCCTGGGGTCTTTTTTATCAATTTGATCAACTGAAAATTGCCTTCAACAACAATAACTTTTATCACAATGAAAAAAAAAAAAGATGGTAAGATTGTGATAGTCGTGAAAAAATAGCTTCAACAATTAAGATTTTTAAAAGATTTTAAAAATTGATTTGTTATAATTTTAAGAGTTAAATTGTTATGTTTAACATGTCTAAATTTGATATGCAATAGGAATAATTTTTTAGAAAATTTCAAAATTAATTAATATTAAAATTATTATTTTGCTCTTAAACCATCACATTTTTTAAACATGATTTAATTTTGAATAATAAAGTGTTAATTATCTCATTTAAAGGTCAAAAAAAAAGTATTCCCCAGCTAAATCTTGGTGAAAAAATATATTAAAATTTTAATAAATAAAAAAGAAATTCAAGAAAAAATTTTAATGGGTGCATTTTCAATTTTTTTTATATTTTATAATGAATTAAAAAGAATTCAAGATTTTTATTTTGGCATTTTTGAGAATTTTCATGTAAAATTTCAAAAGAAGTTATTTTGGGGGCAATAGTGAGATTAAAAGGGGTTGGTGGGTGAGAAATTTGGAAATGCAGGGAGAAGGTAATTTCATAAATCACAGGGGGTATAGATGATATTTGTTGATTTAAGATAAAATTATAATAAAATTTGGAAGTTGCAAGTATAAATGGACGGTCTAGTCTAGGTAGACCCACCGCATGTAATAAGTCCTTCCACATCCGTCAACGTAATTATAAATATCACCATTTAATACCCTTTTGCGAAAGTTCCCGGAAGCTCACCCTCTTTCCTGATGGACTCCTCTCTTTCTCCTTTTAACCTCTTCTCCTTCCTTCTTTTCCTCAAATCTCAACCTTCCTTTCATCTTCCTCCTCTCATTTTCACTTCCTCCAATGAAGCAAATCATCCACAAACTCGGCTCCAAAAGTTTCTTCTCAAAGAAGAAAAAAGACGGAGTCACTCGTTCCCACCCTTCTTCTTTTAGTTCCACCTCTTCTTCGGATTCTTCCTCTTCTAACCATCGTCGTAAACCCAGTTCCGGCCCTGACGTTACCTCCACCCCCACCAGCGTTTTACCCGAAAGATCGGGCGATTGGTCGGATATTTCGGCCGATATTCACTGCGAGCTTGTCGAGGCGTTCAAGTTGCTCGACAGGGATAACGATGGGTTGGTTTCGAGGACCGAGCTGGAGTCTCTCTTGATCCGGCTGGGAACTGAGCCACCCACCCAAGAAGAGGTGTCTTTGATGCTCAGTGAGGTGGGTTCTGATGGTGTTGGTTGTATAAGCTTGGACTCGCTGATGAGCAGGGTGGTTGGCTCGGCTTACGAGCCGTCCCTTGAAACGGAGCTGAGAGAGACGTTTGATTTTTTCGACACGGATCATGATGGGAAAATAACGGCTGAGGAGTTGTTGCGTGTGTTCACGGTACTGGGGGACAAGTGGTGCACGTTAGACGATTGCCGGCACATGATAGCGTTGGTGAGTAAAAATGATAATGGTTTTGTGTGCTTCGAGGACTTCTCCAAGATGATGCAGTTGCAGAGACTGTCGTGATTGTCGTCGTCCTGTTTATTCTTATTATCACCATGATGATGATGATCACGATGACGAGTGTTCATGGTTTAATTGTTGTTTTTTTTGGGATGGGCCTGGCCCGTTTGGGTTATGTAAGGGCGAATTTAATGGTAGATGATGAATCGGACGGCTTGAATTACATAAGAATATTATTATTATTATTATTATTATTATTCTATTTGGTTTTTATTTAATACTACGATAAATGATATCTGGGTATATACATTTATATTTGATAAATGCGGTTAAGCATTAGGAAGGGTCTAGACAATGGAAAGCGAAATAATCAAACTAATAGTCGTAAGAAATTGTAATCGACTTGCGTGGAGATGTACTAAAGGCGGTATAGCTTCCATCTTTCTAAGGAAATTTAGATAAGGCCAAAAGACTTTTTTGGCTTTCTTAAATGGAATATTGTTGGTCAAATTTTTTCTAAAAAATTAAATATCTTCTAATTTTATTAATTTATTTAACAAAATGATTAAAATATTTTTTTATTAAAAATATTAATAAAATTAATATTAAAATAAATTTTTATATAAAATATTAATATAATAATAATAAATTTAAAAAAAATGATTGTTATCAATGTTGGCTATTATAAACTAGTTAAATGATAAAAATAATTATTTAATTTAATTAATGATTAAATTTTATTATTTTAATTGATGATTGAATTTAATTATTTTGATAACAAACAAGATCAAATTTGATTATTAAAAGGTTGGTGTTTTTTTATTATTTAGTTATTTTTTAATTTTTATTAATTTTTAAAAAATTTTGTTATATTTTTAAATTTTTATTATTATTTTAATATTATATTAATATTTTAATAATATTTATAAAATTAATTTTATTTTTTAAATTTTTAATTCAAAAAACTAAAAACATTTTTTTAGTTAAATTGAATGATTAATCATTAACTTTAATTAACAAGTATGTATTTAACTTTTTAAAAATTTTAAATAAAAATTTATCATTTATGAAAACTTTGAACGAAAATTAGTCGTTTGGCTTTTAAATATGGCCAAAGGACTTGCCACATAAGGATTTCTTTATTCATCAATTTTTGAAAATTCAAATAATCTTTTACTTATCAAAGTTAATTTGTTATTAAAGTCAACAAAGTTTTAGGTATTTTTGCTTTTTAACAAAAATTTTTTAAAAATAATAAAATAAAATTTAAAAGTATTATAAATTTTAAGATAATATTAAAAAATAATTTTTAAAAGATAATAAAATTTAAAAGTAACAATTACCTATGTCAGCTATTAACGACAATGGTCATTGAAAACTGAATTGTAATATCTTAAAGGTAAAATTATTTTTTTGAGTTTAAAATCGAAGTTAAAAGTACAATCTTATAATAGAAAATACAATTAAGAGGGTTCATAGCATGTACATGAATATTTTTTGAGAGGATATTACATGTATGGCACAAAAAAGGAAGGAAATCTAAGATTTTCTTGACATACGACCTGCATCTTAGGCACACAACTATGCGTCATGTATGCTATAAGACCCGCGGCAGTAGATACTACTGTTTCTGTATATATTTGTAATTAACATAGTAAATAAATATTTAGTAGAATTTTTTACAAATATACACGGCAGGAGTCCTACACCAACTGAATGAAATCATGCAAGCGAAAGTAGAAAGACATGAATCATACAATGGTGGGTTGAAAACTCTGTATTAGATACAGATTTACTGAAAATCATTTTTTATCATTATTCACAATAGTACTAAACATGTACATACTATACCAAATGCATGCATGATCATCATACAAACATGCATGGGACATATACAAGCATGCGAGCCACGATCACACATTTTTCTCAAAACTGTATGTATTCCCTTATGTAGCCATATCCAGCTTATCCCTCGTCAACACCTATTTGACTGACCTGCATAGAAAAAAAACATAAAAGGTTGAATGATAAATTACTCAGTAAGTGTTTTCTTGACTCTTTCGATCATAAACAATGATTTTGTTTATGGGAAATTCTGTGGTTGTCTAAATTTTTGTCCTAGATTCATATATGAAACTGCATTTGAAGTTTTACTTGCTAAGTGATCTGAGTTTTTATTTCATGTGATGAAATGGATGTCATGATATGAATTATGCTGAAAATATGTTTTTGCCTTTAGGCCTGACTGTTTGAAAATATATATCTGTATTGATTTGAAGATCTTGGAAACAAAATGTATCTGAAAACATTATAATTAAAAATCTTCTGTGTTGATCAGACTGATGAATATAGAGATTTAACACCCTGATCATGTGAGCTTTAATATCTTGACACACAGTCAAGACCTGAAAACTAAAAATTGAAAATTGAAAACTAATGCAAATCAGTGTATATATCTGATTGTAACTGACACTAGCTCTTTCTCTCTAGCGGGTGTGTAACTCATAAATGCCCCATCGTATTCACCCCTAAAAAAAAGATGTCTAGAACATTGTATTTTCTATAAAAAAAAAAAAACATATATTTGAATCATTAGATCTCTTTATGAAAACATTGATATGACATGACATGACATGTCATGTCATAATATGTTTATGCTATGTATTTTCTTCTTATCTTGACTTATAATTATGCTATGTAAAGGTTGTGTGGCAATATCCATGTTCTGTGCTTCAATTAAAGTTATATCTCTAAATTTTACTTGATACATGGGAGTGCACGCTTTGACGCATAGTAGTGTATAAGTTGTACCGTCATGTGTTTAGTCGTGCAAAAAATCGTGTTAGCTTTTATAATATTTGTAATATTTCTAGCCTTTAATAGACATAAGATTGTGACCTCTTTTGACACAATTGTGGCCTTGCTCAGATCTAGTCATACACGATTCCGTGAATACAATCATAACCTTGCAAAGCACGACTACATAGGCGTGTGTCATGCAGGCATACGGTCGTGCGTCTTGCTCTACTTCACCATTTTCATGGTTGAACAAGCGTAATCCCATCTAATCTCATTCCAAACACAAATCAATCATCATTAACTATATTTCACATGCAATACACTTTATATGCATAAGTTTATCTTATCAATAGCATCGATTTTCACAATTAATCATCTAAAACTTTTTAAAATCACATATATACAAACATACATACAATACATGTTTCTAAATAGTAAACTTTATCATTATCACTTACATATCTTAATTCTTTTTACTTAATCATACCATAAAATCATAAATATACTAAAATCATCATCATAGCTTAACCAAACCACAGCCACATGCAAGGAAGCACTTATCTCTTGTCATGACTGAACAAGTTTCTTTTTTTATCAAAATCTCACTCTCTAGCTTGGTTAGGAGTTTCTGGATGTTGTTATTCTCCCCTAAGGTTAGGATTCTTTGAGAATTGAAAGAAATTTTGGGTGAAAATATTGATGAGAAAGAGATAAACATGACTTAAGTAAGGAGGCTGAAGTAGCAGACATGCTTGGTTGTGGTCTCTAGGGGCGTATAGTCATGCATGATAGGAAAAGTGGAAATTATTCACTTCCCACACTTCACTTGAAAATACTTTCCAACGGGATTCATACATATGCAACACAAATTCTAAAAACTGACTATTTCACCTTTAAAGTCTCCCAACTCTATTTTTATTATAAAATCTCACTTCTAACCCCAAATTTTAGCCTAAAAAGACAATTCTAACATTAGGATACTATATATGCACTGCTTATATAAGTTAAGTTATTTTTCATTTTGCCAGATTTTCATTTCATCAACCATTTTTATATTCTTCTTTTTCTTCTTCCCTAGTGAACCCTAGAGTAACCATTAAGAGTAAACAATCAACAATCTAACACCACATTAAAGAGCCTCAACCAGTTAGAGAGAGAGATATTCAGTTGTCATGGCTAGAGGTAAGAGTTTTCTTACCTCTTTCATCTTGTTTCATAGCATATTCCTTATTTTTTTGAGTTCTTGAGAATGGTTGTTGCATGTTTGATACTTACTTAGCATGGTGGATGAATGAGGGTGATGATTTAGAACCTTATTGATAAGACATGGTTGAGAATCTTGATATATGTATGTGTATATATGTTTTAAATGCTTGATTTGATGTGAACATATGAGTTTGGTTAAGTTTGATAAAATAAACATGCTTATGGCTGTTGTATGAAGCTTGTAATACTACTAGATTAAGATTTGTTACGCCTTGGATGAGAATAGCTAGGATTTTGGGTTTCTAGATGTGTTATTATAGAGATTGAGTTGAGTGTACGATCATGTACCCATAAGTGCACAATCGTGTAGCCTCATTTTTGTAATAACACGACCATACATGTAGTCGTACACGCTTGGAAAATCTAGATGCATGACCTTGCGAGTGAGTGTATGACTATGTGCTTATTCCCAATTCTATATGCCCATGTAAGCAGGACACGAGAATGTTAATTTAGCCACTACCTGCCCGTACAAATCTAGGTTACTACCATATGCCTTCATGCACGCTGGTGTATCTTATATCATATACTCGCGTAGTAAGCCAAAGTTTTACAAGAAATTCATAAACGTTAGCATGACCAAACGTGCGACTCACACACGATCTAGTACACTTTCCTACATGCCCGTGTGTATGTAGTACATGACTGTACACCTAGGCCGAAATGCACTGAACATAAGGGAAGCATTTCTAATCCACTTTTACACCTATGAAACTTAATAATATCAAGAGAAAATAGAGTATTATGTATGAATAACATCATTTAGCATGACATATCGTACTAGTGTTTTAAAAAAGGATCAAAAAATCTAATAACATGTTTTAAAATATAAAATGTTTGATATTCCAAACATCAGTTGGTGAATACATAAGAACATTTATGAATTCGCACACCCATTAGAGAGAGAAACTAGCGTCCGTTAGAAAGGATATGATTATTGATCAAACTCGTTAGAGAGAGTGTTGGTTGTATATTAGTAGTTTTTAATATGATTGAACTTACACGACTAAGGGGTCAGATTTCTGTATTCATTAGTCTGGTTAGCACAACATTTATTTTTAGATATAATATTTTTAGGTACAATTTTTCAATATATATATAATATGTGAGGCCTACTATTATATATATTACTGTAGATTGTTTTTTTTTTAATTGAAATACCCTTTTAATATGTAGTAATATGTCCCACTTTGACTACTTAACTAAAAATACTGTACGTAGAAGCTGCAAATAATAATGTGATGGGAGACTAAAAACCCATTATACAGTATCCTAAATAAAACTCATATTTTATTATTATTATTTAACATCATAAATATATATGATATTGCGCATCTCATATGCATGAGTAATACAAAGCATGCGAGTCATTAACATGCTATCTGCTAAAAATTAAATACATATATAAACTAAAAACATTGGGTGAAAGCCTACTCAAGCCATATCTCACTCTCTAGCCATCTTGTGTTTCAAGCTTAACTTTTTAAGACACTAACTTGCAAGAAAAGAAATTGAGGGGAATGAGTGACAAGTCACTCAGTAAACATTTCTTACCTCTACTCTTGGGTCTGATTTATCACTAGCTAACTGCTAAGCTGAAGAATTTATCCAAGTTCTTGATAGCTCTAACTCTGGACTTTCTTTCTATTCTAGTTTTTTATCTTTCTTACATGTCTAATCGAATAGACTTTACTTAGCCTATGACTAGCTTCATATCTCATCATAAGTATGTATATGACTTAGCATGAAAAAGAATTTAAATTGGAACTAACTCACTTAGTTCTCTTTATGATATTCATTATCTTATTTTCTTTCGTATTAGTTTTTAAGATCTAGAGTATTCTTGAATTCTCGTAAGCCCTAACTGAATTCTTTTATGTCTTTGCTTACGATGTATATCATGCAACTTTATCTTTCTTTTATTTCTTTTTTTACATGTTTCTTCTCTTGTTGTCTGTGTACTGATTCATGTCATGTCATAATATATCATGGTATGAGGTATACTGAAATCATGTTATTTGCCCTTAGACTTGTTTACTGAAAACATTTACTAAAAAATGTTGTTAATAGGATTCAAAGATTCAAACTACTGAAAAACTGAATGAAAACTATTTTTGAAATCTCTGTGCATTCAAAGATATCTGCTATGCTGATCAGGTTGATGAACATAAGGATTCGACATTTTGGCCATGTAGGCTAAACTATATTAATGAAGTGCCAGTAAATTGAAATAATCCTACCATACCAGTCCTTGGACTAGTAAGTTGAAATCTAACCAATTTGATCACAGTCAAAAAGTTAAAATCTCATAGATGTCTTATCGTATTCACCCTTACTAACTAACTCAGATATCGGGCCTTAATGTTGAAAACTGATACGTATGGGTCACTTGATCCTTTTTTCTGAAAATACTCATTTGGCATATTATGCTGAATGATACTATTCATGTATGAAATATTATTATTTCTTTTTCTTTGATTATACTTTGTATAATTGTACAGTTGTTATAGTTTTGTTATGTATTTCTTACTGAATGTATTTCTTACTGAACCTTATAGTTCTATGACTTATTAAGCTTGTTAATAAGTTATATATAAACTGTTTTGTATAAACTGTAATGTATTCTGAATGTTTCTACTAGTTTTTACTACTATTTTCTTATTTCCATTTTATTTTTTGTCTTTATTTTTGTTTTCTAATCGTAATCGGTCACTAGATTACATTGTTCTAGGTTGTTATTAAATTTCTTATACTGACATGAGATTGAATGTGTGATTTTGGAAAAAGATTTTATCTTTCTCTTTTCTTTTTTTATCTTTATTTTCTTTTCTATTTTTTGCTTTTATTTTACTGTTTCTGCTCATTTCTTTTAGTGTATGAGCGTGCACAAGGTGACATACGGTCGTGCATGGGAATGCATGGGACCATATGCAGGGCATGCTCTTGGTCATGCTAGCTTCTGAAATAATTCTACTAAGTTCTGACTTATTACACGAGCATATGTTTTAAGACACACGTTCATGTCTGTTGAACATACGATTGTGTCGCTACAAACATGGGCATGTAACAACACTCACAACACTCCTGTATTACACATACATGGGCGTGTGGAATTTGGGATGGACATACAGACATGCGCTCTACTAACACAAGCGTGTGTCCAAGCTTGTCCAAGTATGCATAACAACCACGCACAAACATGTTACCTCTGAAATGAGACTACACGGTCATGTGCCTATGAGCATATGGTCGTGTGTTTATTATGCTTTGGCGATAATATCCTTGGGAAACCTAGAAACCTAGCCAAAACTCTCTCAATCTCAAAATCTCTACAAATAAGCTTATTCTAACACACAATAAGTGTCTATCATAACCTTCATCATCTTAAAATCATGTTAAATCTCTAAATGAACTCATCCAAGGATTTACATGCAAAAGAAACAAGAAAGAAGTAAGGAAATACTAACTTTGAACCGCTAAGGTTTTTTATCTCTTTAACTCTGACTTAATTCTGGCTGAATTAACTACTAAAAATTGGCTTTTCCCTTTGAAAATTGGCTCAGGTTAGCTAGAAAGGAAGAAAAAGAGAAATGGGTAAGCTGGCTAAAATACAAAACCTTTGCTTTATATAGCTATGCGACCGAAGAAAGACACATGGTCATGTGCCATTAAGGGGCACTGTGCCTTCATATCCTTAATTCTTTAGATTTTCAGAAGGTTACATGGTTTTGCACATGATACCCCTTACAATCATCATATGCTAAAAAATATTCTCTTGTATGAGCGTGTGTGATCTTTACACGAGTATGCGTCTAGTGATGTTTTCTTGACTTGTACGACTAGACTTGCAAGAAAACTTTGATAGTGCATCTTCACTTTTATTGACACAGGATCATGCACTTGAAAGTTGTATGGTCATGCATCTTTGCATCTAATTGCATAGACGTTTACACGACTAAACAACTCATATATCTCCTTATAAAAGATACATAGTTGTGCTGCTTAGACACACATAGTCATATGCCTAACCAAAACTACAAAAATAAATATCTTTTGTCTTGCGTTATCTTGATCATTTCATGCAAAGACAAGTTAGATTTTTTAATCTAATTTTTGCATCACATCAAAACACATAGGAGTCCAACACTATTTATATTGTATATATTATATTTTATATTAGCTCATTATACATAATAAAATAAAATAGATATGATCTTTACACTTTACGATACTCATACCAAAATAATATTGATGAGATGTGTCTAAGCCCACCAAATATATTATTACCTTAATTGATCATAGCACAACAGGCTCTAATGATATTACCCAAAATGTTAACAACATACAATGTATATTGTTATTAATTTGTAGGTCCAATATAAGAAATAAATATTTCTAACAATTTCCCACTTGGATCATATATGTCAACTAAAAGTTATACATTATTTACTTTATTAGCTCAATCTTTAACTGTCTTTATGGATAACATCTTTTAACAAGCTAGTCCATCAATAATATTTGTCATATTTGATGCAACAAGACTAAACAATGGTTATAATCATTAAAACCATCAATGACATGAATCAAGTATGAATGTGTAGCATGGAAAATTCATACAATGTGATTCTTTATTATGTTTTCCAATAAGTCCTAGTTTATAATTCAAAATGAATTAAATAAGCTTTTACGACTTTATGCAAAACCGCATTGAAAGAATCTAACTTTACTTCAAATTATTTATTTATTTATTTAAAAGTAATACGAAAAAATATCAGCGAAACATGTCAAGTATGGCCACTACAAATTTTAGTCATGCCATTAAAAAATGCTCCTTTTACTTTCCAAACGACCATGTGTAGGACCTGCCGCCCCGAGTACCCCTGCTGCTAAAGAAAACTGATCTTTTATTTAATAACCTGGAAATTGGGTACCCGAGACGGGAATCCTATAAAAAAGGGAAACCTGCTGAACTAATTACATTGCATGCGGAAGTTGAAACTGAAAACTGAACTATACAAGGAGCCCAAACTGGCTATTCATATATATATATATATATATATATATATATATATATATATATATATATATATATATATATATATATATATATATATATATATATATATATATATATTGTTCTTTACACCTGAGAATATACAAAGTACATACAAGACCTCACAGGTCCAAACTGAAAGAAAATACATGTACATGTCGAAAAGAGTGTGTGTGGGTCCTCTTTCGCGAGCCTCAGTCCACCCGCTCCTCGCCAGCAGCAAACTAACCTGAAAAGGAAGGAAGAAGGAAAGGGATGAGTGATAAAGATCACCCAGTAAGCATTTCCTACTCCCCTCGACCCAAGCAAGCACAAACAAGGGCATACATACCTGTCGTCGGCCCTATTCATACATCTACGCGCTTGCGGGTGCTGAAACTGATTACTGGATTGTTGATTCTCATTATTAATCAAATTCTAAAATGAATGTCATGACATGGCAACTGAAATCTGAATAACTACTGATGATGTATGCATCTGAAAACTATATATACCCAAAGGTACCTGCTGTGCTGATCAGGCTGATGAACATAGGGATTTGGCATCCTGGCCAAGTGGGCTGAACATTCTAGCTACTGGCTAGAAAGCTGAGTAACTGTGATGAGCAATCTGACTGGTGTCAGAAAGCTGGGTCCCACAGATGCCCCCTCGAGTTCACCCCAAAATTGTAACCCATACATTGGGTTCTGAATGCTGAAAACTACTGAATTCGGATCCTTGGATCCTTCTTCATACTATGTGCTATGCTATGAATGCATATGCTTCATTTCTTATCTGTATTCTGGATTATCTGATGTTATTTAGCCCTTGGATTGATTACCAAACCTTTAATAATCAATTTCTACCTATTCTGGGAATTTCAAGCTGACGCACGGGCGTGTGGACTAAGCACACGGGCGTGCAGGAGACACACACGACCGTGCAGGGGAAAAGCACATGGTCGTGCATGCACACACGGTCGTGCCAAGCATGGGCACACGGGCGTGTGCCCAGACACACGGGACCGTACGTCGGTCGTGTGCCTGGCCGTGCAAGCTACTAGAATCTGATGGCCATTTCATGCAAAGAAGGGACACACGGTTGTGTCCCTCAGGACACACAGTCGTGTGCCCAGCATTCCAGGCCGTGTGATGCGTTAAAAGTTTAAACCCTAACTTCCTAGCAAGTGTACTAGTTTAAAGTAATACGGGAAGTATTCAGGGTGTCGTATCCACGGGATCGCGTAAGCAAGTACCAAGAAGGCACTACTCATAATTTTATCTAAACTATCGAATTCGAGTCTAAAATAAATATGAAAAGTTTAATAAAAATAAAATCAAACAATTAAGAAACTCGTCTAGGTAAATCGAATAACAATATGTGAGAAAATGCTAAGATTTCGGGTTCACTAATTCACTCCAATGTAGGTTTTTCGTATGCGTATATATATTTTATGTTATTCATGTGACAACGGAATTTCCTAAATTGATCAACTTTCTTTCTCAAGCAATATTAATCCTATTTAACAATCTAATAACCTAAATATCTCTATCTAGGTTAAATTAGATGAAAATGCATTAAGTTTTATGGTTTCCCCATAATAGCTCTTTGAAAAGCTTGAGATGTCCACTACAACTTTAGTGATGGCTACGTTTTCATTAAAGAACTGGAACATATGATAAATCCTTGTTTTTCTGCTGTGGCGCATAATACTCTCCTTTCCCGTCTTTGCTCTAGTTGCTCATTCTTCTTCAGATTAAAGTCGAACCTCTGGCTAGTCCTTCATAAGTGTCTTTTTGGCTTGATTTCCATTGAAATCACATCAAAATCAATATTTCCTACAAAACCAAACATGAAAACCCATGATCCCGAAATATGCACATAATAAGGGTAAAATGGTCAAATCACCCTTAAAACTCTATAAATTGACCACGAAATTATACATGTAATTGACACTTATCACCGTGTGCTCATCGCGCACACGGGCGTGCACTCGCAGAAACACAGGCACACGGGCGTGCATCTGCGGACACACGGTCGTGCACCTAATTTTGTAACAGCAGACTTCATCTGGAAATGTCAGAAACCCAACCAAAACTCATCGAATCTACAATTAACTGTAATCAGACACAAATGGCACTTCAATATACATATATGAATCATCAATTTTAACATCCATCTGTTTCTACTGAATCCACCATTAACATTCAAGCTTTCTCACACAACACACACACAAATAAGCATGCATGTTTTCTGGGTGGAAAATAACCAACTAAATCATCATGTTCATCACATATAATCAGCCAAAATGTTGGAAATGCACACATACATCTCCAACATCATCAGACAATCATCAAACAAGCTGGGAATACGCTGAAGAAGTAAGAAACACTTACCTCTTGACATGGCTGCTGGGGATTTCTAATTCAAGCTATTCTCTTTGATCTCTCACTGGATTGGGAGCTGCTGGAAACTGGATCTCGCGTCTAAGGCTGGGAGCTACTGAAAACAAGAGAAATCTGGCTGAAAATGGGTGAGAAATGTAATAACTCTCCCGTCTTTCTCTCTTTTCTACCCACCTGTACGGGCGTGCAGGGAAAAGTGCACGGGAGTGCACCAGGAAAAATGAATATAATCCATTTCTCGCGCTTCGCATGATTGAAACCTCCCTAAAGGCATCATACGAAGGCCACACTACTATGAAAAACTACCATCTCACCCTGAACTCTGCTAGACTCCCAAACTTTCTCTGAATTCTATTTCTAACCCCAAAACTCTACCCCTAAGGGCTTTCTAAAACCTGGGATGCTACACCATGAATGTCATATCTTTGGAAATTCATCCTAGTATTCTTCAATTACATTCTAATCTATAATGCTTCCTAGGAATTACATGTTGATCACATCTAGCAAACTTTTCAAACTTTAGGAGGACAAAAGTTTTGTAAATTCCTCAAAATATGTCTTTGGCCAAATGAAGAATGAATATTTAGGCCACATTGTAACCAGTCAAGGAGTAAAGACTATGCAACAGTGGCCTAAGCTTACCACTATTACAGAGTTGAAAGGCTTGTTGGGTATTATTGAAAATTTTTTAGAAATTATGGTGTAATTGCAAAACCTTTACCTTAATTTTACAAAAAAAAAAAAAAAAAAAAAAAAAGCCATTTTAGGTGTAGTGCATAAGCAGAGCTTTTGAAAATCTTAAGTTAGCACTACTAAACTAATTTTAGTTATCACAAATTTTGAAGAAGTATTTATTGGTACAACACATAGCTATATGTACTAAAGTTATCAATAAATGTCATAAAGTATAGTTCCTTGTGTCTGCTATACATTGTCATGGGCCTATATACATCACTATACAGGATTCCTAATAGTTTAGTCACCCTCTCACTGTGACAAGTAAAAAGAAACTTGGTCATTTTACCTAATAGGTTTGTACAAAATCGTACTGAGGCATGATAATACATTTTATAGTAAGACAGACCTTGTTATACACACATTGGGGCATATTTTTATGCATTTAGGCACACATATTCTTCCTTGTATGTGCTTTTTTCTTATGCTATGATGTTGCATAACTTGTTTTAGCGCTATATCACAAGCCTTCATTTCTCCCCTTTGTGAATAACTAAGACTTCAATAACTTTATTGACTTCACACAAAACCAAACCCTCTTATAGTTGAGTAAGTAAGGTCCATGAGCTTCTTTAACCCTATAATATATCAATCTTCCTTTTTCAATGACTTGATCCTCCATGTATGCTTGAATTTGAACCATGCTTCTTAAAATCACTTAGCCTTTCAAGGGTGACTTGAAACCTACCCTGGTCATATTATATCACCTAACTTACTTGAACCTAAGGCATAGATTAAGAAGATGAGACTATTATAAATGATGAGCAATCTTATCAAAATGTGATGATAATTAGTACATGTTAAAGTTATTGTTTATAATTTGATGTAGCACATGACTGCATACTAATACTACGTATCTTCACTTGATTGACTTGATAAAAAGATTCCATATGGAAGATGCTCTTGTATCCATGGAAATATCTTCTTAATTAGACAAGTATATGTGATCCTTAAATTTTGAGAGACACTGAACTATTGCATATAGAGATTGTGTAGTTTGATGTCATCTAACGTGCTATCATGCCATAGAGTGGTGCTTGGTTGTATCAAAAATCTATACGTGGGCTAAGGTATACTAATAGAGAATTTTTTTATTCTTGAGCATAGAAGCGATATTTTAAAGTGAGCTCACTGATTAAAATCCATGATAACAAATTTGTGGTTACAATAGGATATGGTTGTTGCTTAGTCTATGTCATTTGTTATGGATCAGTGGTCAGAACAGATAGAGGAACAAGTGTGGATGTTGAAGATATGACTGACTTATTGAATATGATAGGATGAAGTAGAAATTTAAGGTGTGCCATTAGCCTTCCACATACTTGTGTGCTTTAAGGTATACAACTATGCATTGAAGGCATGCCCAATGCATTGAGTTAATGCTTTCGTGCATGCTTGTGTATGGGTTGATGCACACTCGTGCATTTGAGTGTCCAACTACTTATAAGAAAGATTGTTGTTATCCTCTAATAATGACACACAACTATGCCTTATGCTAGCACGATCATGAGTGCATGACACACGATCGTGCATCTCATGCATATTATTGTGCATCTCCTAACTATAAAAAGTAAACTTCTATTTTTCATCCATACTTATTTTCATTTTGTGAGAAAACTAAGTCTATCATTCTTGAGCAATTTCTCTCAACTTCTTTTTAAGTTTTTGACTACCCTACATGTCATGCTAGCACTCGGATCTGGTGATTAGTACACTAAAGTCTCATACACTGTGTGGATACTATGAGTACCACCCTAAGAGAGTGAGATAGTAGCTCATTCATTCAGGATTGTTGCCACAAAGACAGACTCCAACTCAACTATACAGGTATGGATTATGAAAACCTTCTATGGTTTTTTTACCATGTTTTGTGTATTATCTTAAAGTGGATCCTAAATGGGGTGTTTTAGAACTCTAATTGTAATAAAAATGTTAAAATACATTTTCACATATATAGGCACCCTTTTGATGACCCACTACACCCCTATCATCACTCATATGTCAAAATTGTTTATTGATAGCTTGGTATAAATGTGTGCATGTTGTATAGATATGCCCATCAACTAATCCATTAAGAAGATTTCATATGGATGATTGTCTTAACATCTATAGAACATATCCTTTTGACAAATAAGGGTACATGCAATTCTTCAATTTGAGGTCATTAGGTCATCTTGTACAAGGGTTGATATATTTAATTGTCTAGGTTATTGTCATTGATCTCGGTGTTTGCTACCTTCTCACATGAGTCATGGGCTTTTTGTTTGTCATCATCTACTAAGAACAGTTGTTTATGTAACCAAAAGTGAGCAAACTACCTGTTTGAAACTATAACTATAAGGTACCCGATTGTTGGTTCTAGTTCCTACCCAAAATCGAAGAAAATGGGGTAGGTTTCAAGTAATAAATTAAGGAACCTATAGAATATATGATCGATTTAGATTTCAATTTTAATTCTTTGCCTGTGGAAACTGGAACCAACCAAGAACCAATTTGTTCACCCATTTAATGTATTGGGTTGGAAACCCTATTCTCAAGTATCAAACTTTTTCTTTCAAAAATCCTAAAACTTAAATCTTTGTCTGCTCGGTTTTGGTTTTAGAGATTTGAGTCAAATGAAATCAGAATAGATCAAAGATCTCCCTACAAAAAGATTTATCACTATGAACAACCAAAACTCCTCTAGATGTGTCGTTTTGTTATTTCTATTGTCACAATGGCTTCAGCTTTATTCAGGTCTGTCTTGTTAACTCTTAGAAAATAAAAATGGTGCCAGCATGTTGAATTGTTTTGTTAAGAGAAATAATAATTGCAAGGTGGATTAAAATGAGAAAATCATAATAATAATTACTGTTTCAAACAGGTTTTAATTTTTAATTTTCAAATATTGTGGTGAGTTGTAAGATTGATGAGGTGGAATCATGTGGGCGAGAATCAATTTAATTATTAAAGTGAGAATTGTGGATGGATGATAGCTGTAACTTAGTACTATATAATCATGGACTTTTTAGCAACCCAACAGCTTCACTCAGCCGAATATTGATTTTACAATATTATTTTTATGATATTTTATGCTCTGTTACAAGTTTTATTAAAACTGAAATTTTCTTTTTTATATATCACAATATCAAAACCATTATCTTGATACAGCTCAATTTGGCACTCCTACTTAAAAATAATAAAAATATATAATGATAAATGAGGAAAGAGGCGTCTAATCACCGTGAATTACGCGCGTAATTATATGAAGCAACGCTGTTTGGCGTTTCGTATCTGCCCCGTTTCTGTAATAATTATTCCAAATAATTGCTTTGTCAATTAATTTTAATATTGAATTAAATGAATTCAAATCAAATCAAATTAAATATAAATATATATATATATATATTCAGATTCAGATTCAAGATTGATTTTATACAATTTGAGTTTATATTTATGTTTTATTAAATTTTTTATAATAAAATTTGAATTCATATTCAATTTGTATAATTCAATTTATATTCAATTGGTATTTATATTCACATTCAATTTATATTTATATTTTATTAAAATTATAATTAATATAAATAATCAATAAAAAGATAATTAAAAATTTATAATTTAAGTTTAGATTTGTATTTATATTTTATTTGTATAATTTATGTTTAGATTCTTATTTATTAATTTTTAAAAATATAATTTAGATTCGTATTTATATTTAAATTCAAATAATTTATTTTAAATTTATTTAAATTGAATTTAAACGTAAATCTAAATATAATCTATTTAAATTTAATCTTAATTAATTTTCACAGAAAAATCTGATCTGAGGTATGACAGTATATCTTTGTCAATTAATTTTACAGGCCACACCCAGTTGTACATGAAGACTCCCTACCTTGTAAGATAGGTTACTGTTAAAAATAGCCCTATAACTATCAATTTTCTCTTGATAAAAAGTTTTTATTACTTTTTTAAATAAAATATAATAATTTTAATTCTAAGCGGTCTCAATGTCAGAAATAAAATAAACCCAGACAGATGAAGTAATTGAACTAACCTGCTGCTTTTTTTGACATACATGCATTCTTGCTAAAATGCCCACATTTCCATTAAAATAATATTAAAACAAATCAGTAGATCAGTCTTTACAATATCAGTTTCATGTTACCATAATATAAATAAACTTAAATGGCAGCTGTCATATGATAGCAACAATGATCTTGTGTGAAACAGTAAGTTGTGGGCAAAAGACTTACCTAAAGGAGAATTTGCAGTCCTTTAAAAAAGAACAAGTCAATTCTCTGTGTTCATGTGATACAGGTCAGCCAGTCTTAACTTATTCATCGTAACAACTATATTCAAATCTGACATTCCATTGGGCCCTTTAGCCACCCACACCGCATATTTTACAATCAATATTACAATAGAATACAAGTTAGTATGGCCAAACACAAACTTTGGGATCTCTTTTTTGAGTCTTCTTTGAAACTTTGTATGCAAGAACTTTCTTCTCTGGAAACAACAAAACCAAAAATATCCTTCTCTATGTCAAACTTTGAATAAGGAAAAAGAATTCCCACCTCTGTAAGGTAACTATACTCAAAATTGTCTGGTAGCTTTGATTCCTGAGGACGAAATTTTGTTGCATGATTTGAGAATGGATCCATACAAGGTTGGAGTGATAGCAGATTCTGAAGATTGTGCTGAGTCTGAGATGCTGTCTATAAGTGGTGCACCTTCTGAGGATGAGATTGAGAATAGCAAAAGCAGACGAAGAGAGGCAAAGAATAAGATGAAGTTGAGATCAATCAGGCTCTCAAGATTGCCAAGCTTACGATCATGTACGAGATTAATGAAATCTCCCTCCAGTCAATCTCCAAGCTTGTCATCTGGTTACGCTGCAAGCTCAGAGAAGTCAACTACAATTGTCATCTCAGATGCATCACAAAAACATGATAGAAAAACACCGAGCTGTTCCAATGCAAACAATGGGAATTTTCAGGCAAGTAAGAGCATTCTTAATTTCTGTTCCTAGTCGTACTTTTTGCTTTATTAGAATTCGGGTTAATTGAAACTGTACACTGCATCCATTGAGCAGAAACCATCAAGAATGTTATCAAGAAGATCTAGTTTCAAGCCAATGAAGAGTCTAACTAGAGTATCTAGTACAAAATTCAGGAGGCTGTTGACGAGGGTGCCGTCTAGAGGGGCTGACCAGAAGAAAGTCCTGAGGAAGACAAGGTCGATTAAGATTGCAAGTATTGGAAGCCCAAGAGCATCTAGAAGGGAGGAAAAAGCACATGATCAGCCTTCAACTCTTTCAACAAGTAAGGCAGACACATCAGCAACATATTCAAAGGCACATCTTCATGCAAGTCTGAAAAATCCTGAATCTAGTATTCATGGCAATGATCAGAATAGAAGAAATTCAAAAATAGCAAAGCCAAAATCAGATACCTCAGCAAGAATATTTAAAAGAAGTACAAATCTAAGACCTCAGAGATTCCTAACAAAAATGGCAAGTCTGAAACCAAAGAGGGCCTCCAAGAAATGCGCAGAAGTCTCGGACTCGAACGTTGTCAGAGCTACATGTTCTTCAACTCTCAAAGACTCTAAGTTTTCTCCCTGTATTGAGCTGCAAACAAGAGGAAGTGAATCTGGAGGAATCACAGCTTTAAAAGTTTGTCAATATTCATACTGTTCTCTTCATGGTCACCGACATGGAAATTTACCTACATTGAAGCGCTTTGTATCAATGCGCAGGAATTTGTTGAAGACACAGAAGAGTGTGAAACTACAAAGTCGCTCCGTTGTAAAGGCAAAGAATTCTTTTAATCGGAGGAAAAGAACTACGACAAGTCAAATTGTCCAAAATGGAGGTTCTTTTGATCAACAAGCTGCCAAAGATGGAAGAGAAAAATATTCAGTTACTGATACAGCATTCAAGGATGAGTTGAAAATAGAAGGCACTCATTGTGTAGAAGACAAACATATAGATGTTTCTGAAAGTCTCACTGAAGTAGTGCTTGGTAAAACATTGTGTCTCCAATCAACTTTGGAACAACAAAAAACCAGTAACTCTCTGAAGGACAAACCAAGCATTCAGGTTGGTACGTTATCAACATTTAAGGAAACAAATGAGGATGAATGTTATAACAATTCAATAAAACCCGTTTATCTGATTCCTGAAGCCAGTGATAATAAGAGATCTGAGGGGCGAATTGTTGCATCAGGCACTTACAGTGGAGATAATAAGCTCATTCACACCGTTGATCATCCTGAAACCATAGGTTCCAGTTTACCACAGGTCAAGGATTCCATTCAAAGTAGTAATCTATCCTTGCAGTCTGATAATATTCTGAGCACCAGCAATGAGGGAGGTCTAGCGGATGCAGCAGTTAACCAGAAAGTCAATGGAGAAACAGTTTTATGTTTGAACTTGGAAATGTTCGAAGGTTACTACTCTGGACCAGAAAAGGTTCTTGATGTCACTACAACCATGGAAATCAATGAAGAAAAGAATGAAGATTCTGAGCCAGACAATCATCATGAAGGGATTTCACAATCTGGTGATCCGATACTAAATTTTACAACTTACGGATATCACAAAACCCAAATAAAAGAGCAAAAGTTTACTGGATTTTGGGGTTTAATATATCAGCATATGGTATCAGGTATTGCCACAGAAGTTGAAACCCAGCTACCTCTTGATAGCAAGGACAAAGAAGAACAAGATGAAGAAGACCACATATTATCTCATAATAATGATCCTGTTTCTCACCAGAGTTTTTCTGGAACAGATCAAGACATGAAAGTGAAAGATAGTGATGCAGGCAACCAGAAGTTTGAGCTCTCTCAGAGTGGTGCTATTAAGCTGGTACAAGAAGCGTTTGATAAAATCCTATCAGAAATTCCTGACCAGTCATCTGATGATCAATCAATAACCAGTGAAACAAATTCAGAACAAGATTTCTTGGAGAAGAAGCAAGTTGAAGATAGAGAGGATAACATCTCATGTTCCTTTGAAGGAGGTAATCAGAGTGTAGTACAGAATCCAGAAGAAACACCGCTAAACGTTGTTAATAATGATATCTCTGAGGAAAGGAAAGCAGCTTCACAACTGGGGGGCAAGTCTACCAAGCAAATTTCCAAGAACTGGAGCAATCTGAAAAAAGTAATTATTCTTAAGAGATTTGTTAAGGCACTAGAAAAGTTAAGGAACTTCAATCCTCAGAAGGCACAATGTCTACCAGTGAAGCCTGATTCACAAACAGAAAAAGTCAATCTGAGACATCAAAAAACAGAAGAGAGAAAAAACACTGAAGAATGGATGCTTGATTTTGCACTTAGACAAGTTATTTCTAAACTAGCTCCAGCTCAGAAGAGAAAAGTAGCTCTGCTTGTACAAGCTTTTGAAACAGTGTCTCCGCTTCCAGATGCTCAAACTCATATGACATCTAATGCAACTGCTTCTGCTAATGCAAATCCAGCTCAAGCCACCAGTGAGCAAAATAATAAATTGCTTTCCAAAGCCTCATACGCTGAAATGAATATGAGTTCCAAAGAAACTCTAGAGCAAATCGGAGGTTTTTATTGTGCAACACAACTCATTCCAGGGACATGTTCTAAGCTGACAGAAAGAAGTGTACCATGTGGTGAAAGTAATACAGTAAGGAGTACAATGGCTTCTAAAGCTGCCCAAACAAATTTGGAGGGAGGGAAAGCAATTGCTAAAAATCTTGATAAAGTGGATAATAATTCTGTGTTCAGAGAGTACCAGCCTGATTCCATTAACTCCTCTCCAACAAAACTTGAAAAGTTGACGTTGTCAGATAAGGCATCCTCAAAGCTAGATGACACCATGGGCACCTCTCATGAGGATTTAGTAAATGGAAAAATCGTTACACAAATCTATGACTTCCGCATCAATGATCTAGATATTAAATTCAACAATGGAAAGTTGGAGACCGATAAGGCAGCTAATGAACAAGCATGCTCACCCAAAAGCTTGATCCCAGAAAATTATGCGGAATCATCAGCAGTCAGCAGTGTGACCACTTCAGCTTCATTTTGTGAACTGTTGGAGGCACCAGCAACAGCTGGCGGAGAAGAAGCTAATCAGAAACATGAAGTCCTCCAAGAATCCTCTCAATTAGAAGAACCTGAGTCAAATAACACCACTAGTATATCAGAAGAGGGCAAGATGGAGAAACGGAAATACACAAGGCTTTGGTACTTAATACATAAGCATGTGGTCTCAAGCAGCACTGAAGGTGGAGCACAATCACTTCTTGAGGAAGTTGAGAACAAGGACCAAAGGAATGAAGCCAACATCTTGCTCGGAATGGAAAATGCAGATTCTTGCAAGGATTCATCAGAATCGAACCAGGAAATAATAGTTGACAATAAAAATGGAAGCAGCCAAAAGATTGAATGTGATCAGATTGAAGCCATAAAGCTCATTGAACAAGCAATCGATGAAATTCAGCTCCCAGAAATTAAAGATGACTCACCTGATGATCAATCAATTACTGGTGATGTGAATCCAGAAATAGTGCCCCAAAAGAAACATGGTGAAGATGGGAACAGAAAATTAGACCATCTTAAGACAATGGACAAAAGAGAAACATGGCTCAACTCTAATAACACCAATGCCCTGGAAGAACCAGCAATAGTATCGAAGTTGGGAAATCAATCTATGCCACAAATGCAGAAGAGCTGGAGCAATCTGAAAAAACTGATCCTCCTTAAGAGATTCATCAAGACATTGGAAAAGATGAGGAAGTTCAACCCACAAGAGCCACGATATCTGCCCCTGGACCCCAACTCCGAAGCAGAAAAAGTTCATCTAAGGCATCAAAGCACAACAGACAGAAAAAATGCTGAGGAATGGATGCTTGATTATGCACTTCAACAGGTTGTTTCTAAGCTAACTCCAGCCCGAAAAAGAAAAGTGGAGCTGCTTGTAGAAGCATTTGAAACAGTCAATCCCACTTTGGAAGTTAAAGATCGTAAATGGCACAGTGTGGTGGCCTCTGATGCAAAACTCATACTCACCTAAATTATGGATTCATTAGGTAAGAACTAACTTTCTCAGTTCTCAGTTCTTACTTCCCTTTCATTTTAATTAAGGCAAGAGACCTCATTACTGCAGTACAGTTTCATAATAAATAAGTCAATAAACCTACATCAAAATAAGTTAAAGCGCCTCCGACAGAAGGGGCTCCTCTACTGAGAAGGGTTCAAAGTTTCATTGATAGATGAGTCCATCATTTAATGCTTCGGGTCTCAATTTATAATTCCATGAGACTCCCTCAACCTTCAAAAATAGTAGAGCATCCATAAACCGCATGGATTGTCTGTTCAAGTGAGTAAAATATTGAAATGCTGAATTTATCTACACTAATGTTGTCTCTCCCTTCTATGTCAAAACATATGTGCAGGAACAGAAAAATTGAGCAGTTTGTTGAAAGTCATTGAAAAGGGCTTTGTACTGATGTTGTGAAGAAAAATATCAAGAGAACCTCAGTGGAAATATTATGCTCTTATCGATCAAATCATTTTGGATAGAGCAGTGCATGAGATAGATGCTAGACATAATTCAACTGAGACTAAGAATAATACTATTTTTGATCTTTTGTGAATTACAATTCTTAAGCCAATGTGTTTAAGGAGAATAAATAGGAAAGGTACTACATTTCTTTATTTGTGGAAGAATTCATGATGCTTTACAAAATAATACCAGGTATAGACTATAGGAGTTTCTTATGCATTTAAATTCTCTATATATATTTGTACTTGTGGAGAGTTCATGGTGCTTTACAATATAACATGGCATAGATTATATAAGTTTCTGGAGTATTTTAAATTCTTTATTTTCTAAATGAATATAATGATGAAGATGAGATTTTTCTTGGATTGCACAAGCCAGCCAGCCAACACACAAAACTATCCTTACCTCTTAATCTATAAAAAAAATCCAGAAGCAGGTAAATATAAGCATGCCTGCTTTTTGCCCTCTATCAGAGAAAGCACAAGACAAAGTGGAAAGAAAATTGACATTTAGAACAAGTACAATGAATAAAAATATCAAATAAACAGTACTTTATTCCTTAAACAACACACTATTTCCACTGAAGCTAAGCTAATTTCTTGGGAGCAAATCTCAGGAATAAATAGTGCAGAAAATATTTATCTCAAATTAATTGGAACAAAAAATATGTCAGAGAATAATTACCTTTGTAAACATAATTATCAGCAATCTAAGGCATATCTGGTGCTTAATTTGGTTTCTTTTTGCCTTGTTTTAGGAAGAGACAACTAAGGCACAACCAAAGCAATCTTAGTGCAGTAGACTTGGATTTTACAGTAAGTTTACGTTAGTACACTGTTAATGGACCCTCCAACCATCAAGCAAGAGGCAGGCTGATGTTGCAGTGGCGAATTAGTTGTAGTAAACAATCTATCAATCCAAAAACTGACTAAGAATTTATACCCTATACATTTTATTATTATTATTATTATTATTATTAATTTTACAAAATCAATTTCTTATCTCTCATATTTTGTGCTGGGTAAGGTGAAACAGTGCAAAATAGCACCAGCCAAAACGATGTTTCAATCTTCATTACCAATGAATATAATTCTTAAATTTGGACAACAGAAAGCAGCTAAAACAAATTCATGAAAGCATTATTTAGCTCCATAAGAAAAAGGAAAAAAAAGGAACTTCCTGGCCTTCGGATAGTTCTTATGATAATACAGCAACCAGTCTGGAACTCGAGAAGGATGTATTCAATGTGAAATAGAATCATGTGACAGGTCATAAATTCTTGGCCACTCTCACTTTCCGTCAATGCCTAATTCAGACCCTTAATGTAACATCTGCACGTAATCTGGAAACCAAAGCCAATTTTTGACATTAATAAACACTATAAACATTACCACCAACCACACAATCAGGTTTTATAAAGTAATTTTAAAGGCAGGAGGGTACCCCATGAAGCGACATGGAATTTTGAAATACAGCAAGAGGGCACACCAAATCAGTATGAAACTAACAAAAAAAAAAAACTATGCATAAAAATTGGTTTCGGAAACAGATTCAATATAAAAAGAAAATGCCATCAGATGGAAGTACCACTGCAATGGAGCTTGAAACCTAAATGCTCACTATAAAGCGGTCGAAACAACCTGCCAATATGGAATCCTTCCAACCTGACAACAATAGCATATCACCATTTTTATACACTAGATTATAGGCCGCAAAGTGTCTATCCGAACAATCATGAGCACCAACAATGTCCTACCGGTGAATCGTTCAGAAGCACGAAAACCCCTTCCACCCCGAAACAGTAAAAAGAATTATACAAGGCAGTAAATATCCTTCTCATTGTGATAGCACAAATATTTTGTATTTATTCTGATAAAAGAGAAATAAATCTTAAATATCAACTTAACTCATCCTCAATTCAATTTCAAGGGGAGCCAAACTAAATTTTTACATTATAAAATTAGCATATATATATATATATATATGTCAAATAAATTATCAAAATTCATACACAGAGGCGTAGATAAGAGCTAAAAAGGAGAAAAAAGCTGGGACATAAAACAGTCATTTCACTTGCAATACTATGACTAGAGCCAGATTGACTTGCTTAGAAGCTATTAAAATTTTAAATACTTACATCGTTGATTAAAATAACTATAAATGATTAATAAAAAGTTAAATTATTTGATAAAATATTATTTATAAATATATTTTATTATTAATATGATTAAAAAACAATTCATAAAATATAATTGATAAGTTAATGGAATTTTAAAATTAAACAACAATAATGCAGTAATGTACTGAATAAAAAGTAATTTATAAATAAAAAACTTATAAACACTAAAATAAAAAGTTAGTATCTTTCAACTTATTATTATTATTATTATTATTTTGCTTATAAATCCATATTAAAAGCTCAAAAAACATTATAAGCATATAAACCAACTTAATTTGAGAGCTTATAAACTGATTTGACCAATTTATAAATAAAATCAAACACTCCCTTAGACAATTATTAAAAATTATCTTTCATTTTATTCTAAATTTTAGTTTTAATTATTTTGATTATGGGAATTATTGTTTTATTGTTGTTTTTTTTTTTTTTTAATAAGTAAAGAAGTTATAAACACAAAAAAGATTACAATCTAAACACTACTAACCAACGTTAGTCGACAATCACAACCAAGCATTCAACAAACCCAAACCAAGCTTTTCTCTTGCATTCATATCTAAGCCCTTGCAAAAATAAGGTGCAAGAAAAAGCCCACCAAAACACATTAACTAACCTAGTTGGAGTGTGGGAATACCTATACAATTGTCAAAATAAAACAAGTAACTCACATCCATGTCTTTTCTTGAATTGATTTTAGCTTTTTGCATGTGACCACTAACATATATACTATAAAATATGCAACATAATATAATAGATTTTGCTTTTAACCAAGTCAACAACCTAGCTCATCTACTACCCCTTGAGTTTTCTTGAGTTTTAATCATCCAAAACCACCCAAAACCATACATAACATCTGAGATCTTGAGCGAATTCCCCTACCACAGTGTATGTCATACCTAGTAAACTTACAAGGTAAGAAATAGATGCCAAGAACCTTTGTCAAAGTTGCTTGAAGGGGAAACCAAAAAACCATAGTAGTCCATAACCAAGAAGCAACCACTTAAGTACAACTTATTTTTATGCACTGCTTCCAGTTTGAAACATACAATCCAACATCCGTCCTCCTTAGGAAAAGCCCTTGCAAGGTAGCCTATATGCTACGGAGAAAGTTGGCCTTAATCCCTTATAAAAATTACCAAAAATTGCTAGTTAAAATGCCACTCAAATCTAGGAAAAAATCAGCCAAACCTGGAATTTTTTTTCCAAAATTTACTATTCATGAGAATAGTACTCATAAACAGTAAATCTAGTTTTTCAGGTATCAAACACATAAATCGAGATTGAATTTTAGTCTGAAGGCAGGTCTTCGACTTCTCGCAAGTGTAACATTACTAGTTCGAAGTGATAGATGTCCAACAATGGAGAACTGCCTTGAGTTTCATCATTTTAGCATGCAATTGCCAAAGCCAACTTCTATTTCCATGCCTTGAACTCTTACTCCCTCTATTGCTCTTTCTAGCCAAGATGACCAATCTAATACTCTTCAATAGATAGAACTTCTAAAGAGCCATAATACCAATAGCCACAAAAGTGAGGAAATGGACTAGAAAGTAAAAGAAGTTTTTCCTTACAACCACTAAGGAAAGGTGTATAACTTGCAAAACAACAAACATGTTAGTATAAAGTCTCTCTCCATTTTCCACTCTTTAGTATAAAGTCTCTCCTATTTTCCATTCTTGACTCTCTTTTTGCAATAAAGGACCTCATGAGTTTTATCACCCAATAAGTAAAAACGAACCCCACTCCTCTATGTAACCCCCTAGGAAATAAATAGCCTAACCTGTGGCCTCACTTTAAGCAATGGACTCCTGGCTTTTAAAAATACTCTAGAGGAGGCCCCAAGTATTTTGACCAATGGAAGGGAAATTACTCAACTCTACTCTTTTATCTCTAATGACTCTTCTAACATTTTTGCATTCTTTCTCTTTAGACATAAACCCTTTAAAAAAAATTCTACTACTTTTTCTCACCATATATAGTAGACAACAGCTCTTAGAATCATCTTTGCTATAATGGCCTTAAATGAGTTCATTTTTCACCCTTTAGATAACTTCTCAACATATTTATCCTACCTTTGACTCTTATGTAATGACAATAATCCCATTGAAAAAAGAGATAATCAATATTTTTTTCATCCAGATCACACAACACAAGAGCAATGTTAGAGCATAGACCATACCTTTGTAATTTGTATTGAGTAGTCAATCTCTTTTATAGAGAGAGCCAAAGTATGATAGTATATTGTGGAACATACCTCTGGTGTCAAATGAAGTGGACCTAACCAACCTGATCCTTTTTCTCCCTAAGCTCATTCCATGCAGATTTAATGGAGAACCTACCACTCAAGCAAGGCTTTTAGAGAATCTCATCATTTTCTTCCATTAACTTACGTAAGGTAACACTCTTCACTTCAATCATCTCACAAGAGTTAGCCATAGGCCAATTTCAATTTCCATTCTCGATGTTCTCTTTAACCTTAGCATATTTATTGTAAGCATTTCTGTTGTATATTACTGTACATAATTTTAATATATATATTATTAGTAATACATATTTATCTTCTTTCACAAAATAATAAATATATTAATTAATATACAACATAAATACCCAAATACTAAGCTGAAACATGATAGTGGAATAATAGGTAGTGTAAATAAGCTATTAAGGTGCAAAAATAATTCTTATATGTGCTTGAAATTCATACAAAGTAGGTGTGTGTACATATATATATATATATATATGTATATGTATGCTATAAAACCCAAAACTAGATCCCAGACAGTGGTCATCTCCTCCTTTTAACCTCTACAAAACTGACCTACAAGAGAAAGGAAAAGTAAAAAGTGAGTGATAAAGTCACCTAATAAGTATTTGCTGTCTTTGACCCTATAATAATCTTACTCGGAGGATATCACTATAAACATGTCAAGTTGGTTATCTCATGTACTGTTTTAGACATTATATCTATTATTCATGTTTTATTCACATGATTATTGTGCATTTTGGGTTCATACGAATTCAAAGTTTCATCTGATTATTCATATGCTAAATTATGCTATATTGTGTATGCCATGTAGAAATGATATACTGAAAGTAATAATTGAGCCCTTAGGCTTATTTATAAACATTTGCTTCACTGAATAAAACTATGATTCGCAAATTAGGAAACGACTATCATGTTGAATAAAATATTGTAAATGAAAATCTCTTTATAACTGAAAACAACTACTGTATTGATCATATTAATGAATACAAGGATTCAACACCCTGACTATATGAGTTTCATATGTTAAAACGTGAATAGCAACTGTCTAATACACGTGCTATCACTGAATTTGAAAACTGAATCTGAACTACATACTACTCATCATATCCTAGGTTGCTAGCTGAATGCATACCAGTATATGCCTCTATATATAAGGTTAGTATGGTCATAGACCCTGATGCTGGTTCCTTTAACTGATGGGTGTACAAAACTCACAAGTGCCCTTTCTATTCACCCCTAAAAGATGTCCAGAACATCATACTTTTCTATTTTAAAAATGTATTTGGATCTCTGGATCCATTTCTAAAAACATTGTATGACATGTTATGTTGTGATGTGCATATGATGCATTATGTATGTTTATCTTGTCTTATTATGCAGACTTATCGCTAATATATTGGGTTTATTGTATATCATGCTTGTTCCAAGCTAAATTTCTCATTTATGCCTGACGCACGGGCGTGCGTGACTAGATGCACAGGCATACATGCACTTGCACGTGTCGTGTGCCAGTCATATAACCTGGTCATGCTAATTTTTGTAATTTTGGCTTTATTTCTCATTTCCTATGGTTGCATGACTGTGACATCTTCATGCACAGTCATGACCTTGCTTAATCTGGTCATGCATAAGGCGTGAATAAAGTCATGACCATGCAAAGCATGATTGCATGGGCGTGCATTTTACGAGCATACGGGCGTGTGTCTCGCTCTGCTTCAACATGGCCATGGCTGATCATGCTTATTACTATTCATTTTCATACAAAAAACAAATCAGTCATCATCAATTCAATTTCATACTCTAAACACTTCATAAGCATAAACTTATCATGACAATTGTATCAATTCTCACATTTCATCATCCAAACCTCTTAAAAATCACATACATATACATACACACCAACATACACATCAACCATATATAAATATCATCATCATCAGTTTCATACCATTATTCTTCACATTCATCATGCAAGGAAATCACAAGCACGTTGAAATTAATCTCAACTCAACAAAACAAGCATTAAACATACAAAAGAAGAAAAGGAAAGAGGCAAGAAATACTTACCTCTAGCCATAACCAACCAAGCTTCTCTCTCTATGAAAATCTCAGTCTCCAACTGGATTAGGAATCACTGGTTACTAAACATGAACTATACAAATCGAATATGAATACAAATCAAACTAAACCAAATTATATGAACCAAATATGAACCCAAACTTTACTATAAAAAAATTAGCAAACACAAATCTGAATATAAATCGAATTATAACGAACAAATTCAAACACAAACATATACATGTTCGTATTTGATTCAGCTCAAATACAACCCTATTCATGACGTCAATTGATCAATGACCAAAATCAATGAAATTTGTGGTCATAGTATGGATGTGGATTGTAGTCTAAATTAACCCAAACATTATCTTAGAGATCAAGTGAAAAAGTTAAGATAACTGAGATAGACACTACTTATATGTCTTAGCCTTGATGAGTTAGAATGATGAAAAGATCCAATTACATGAAAATTGTACCATTAAAATGTTACATCAATTAATATTAAATTTTGATATTAAATGGCTATGATGTCTTATTAGAGGTTGTATGACCCCTTGCTGGATGTCATTGTGCTGCTAGTATTTATTTATTATATAAAAAATTATAATATATTATTTTATTTTCTGACTACTTGAAAATCATTATCAGTCATATGTAATAGGAATCCTCACACAACAGTTGTACTGAAAACATATGCTATACGAAAGTTTTAAACGAAATGTGGTGGAATGCTAAAACCCACTGTACAATATCCTGAATAAAACTCATATTTTATTACTAATAACTGGTATATGAAAATATAAATGATATTGTACATCTCATCTGCATAAGTAATATAAAACATGCGAGCCAACATGCTATTTGCTGAAAACTAATTACATATATATATATATATACACATGTATAATTAAAAGTATCGGGTGAAGATCCGCTCATGCTATATCCCACTTTCCAACCATCTCATGTTCTAAGCTCAACTCCCCAACTCAACCTACAAGAAAAGGAAAACTATAAGGGATAAGTGACAGGTCACTCAGTAAGCATCTTCTACCTCTGCCCTCGAGTAGGCTCTAAGCTGATATAACACAACTGATTAGCTGCTAAGTTGATGAACTTAACTAAGTTCTCTAATAACATAATAGTTTCTTCTACTTAAGCTTAACTTATTATTGAGCTCTCAGCTTAAGCTCTTTTCTTTTCTTTCGACGTACTCTTCACTAGTTCAAATTAACGTTTGAGTATTGCCTCATACTGTGTTGTAAATACGTATATGAGTATACGTAAACAACCCAGTATGAAGAGAAGTCTAAGTGATATAATTGACTCACTGAATTCTCTTTCTGATATTCATTATCTTGTTCTTTGGCTCATTTACTGTTTTTTCATGGTTTATTCTATAAACTTGTTCATTTTGTTATATATATAATATGGTATACATACTTATCTCTCTGGTATTTCATATTCTGTCTATGTTACTGGTTATCAGCTTGTCTGATAATTTCTCTGTTTTGTTTGCTCTTATGCCACGTATGACATGTGATGAAGTATGCTAAAATTATATTTAATGATGCTGAAAATTATAATTGTGCCCTTGGGCCTGTTTATTGAAAACATCTTTCTGAAAAATGTTTTACTAAAATATTGATGTTGGATCCGAAGATCTTAAAATCATCTAAAAAAATTGATATAAAAGCTACTACAAAATACTAAAATCTTTGTATCTGAAAACTATGTATCCGAATATACTTGTTGTATTACACAGATTGATGAATACAGGGATTCGACACTCTGGCCATATGAGTTTCCTATACAAACACATGTTAGAAACTATCTAAGACACATGTTGTCATTGAATCTGAAATCTGAATATTGATCTGTGCACATAATACTAATAACTGAATCTGAATACCTCGTACTGTAACTGATCATATCATCCTAAGTTGCTAGCTGAGCACACCAGCATATGTTATATATAGTGGTTACTATGGTCATAAACCCTGATGTTGGCTCCCATAACGGGTGTGTTAAAACTTGCAAGTGTTTCCTCATATTCACCCATAAAATTGATGTCTAGATCATCGTAGTTTCTAACTGAAAAAATATATGCATGTGGATCTCTTGATCCCTTCTAAAAACACTGAGTTGGCATACCATGTCATGTAATACATATCATGCATGATAGGTTATCATTTATTTCCTTCTAAATACTTTCTATTTAGATGTACATCTATTATAGTTTTGTTCTGTGTAATTCTTACCGCTTAGATAACTTATTAAGTATATTAATAAGTTTTACATATACTAGTCTGTACGTTGTATTCTATCACTGTATCTATACGTTTCCTGTCTTATATGTTTCATAATTGTTTCCATTTATATTTCTGTATGTGTAAACTGTATCTGTTACTATTTTCCTGTTTCCATCTGTTTCCTGATCATGATCTGTTATTTAACCTATTTCTGAACTACTCTTAAGTTTCTCGTAGTTATAACTATGGATTTTCTATGTCTCTTCCTTCTTTATATTTATTCGTATTCATAATTTACTGTTTCATTTGTTGTTCGACTTAGAATATTTGATATACTTTTTTATTACTGAAATTCTACTAAATGGGAAAGAAATTTCTTATTTTCACTAGGCACACAGGCATGCACTATCGGATGCACGGGTGTGCATAAAGGTGTACGGGTCATGTGTCAATCGTGCAACCCAATCATGCTAGCTTCTGAAAATTTGCTAATTTATTCTTTTCTGCTAATACACGATCGTTATCCTCAGGCGTACAATCATGACCCTACAATGATCCAGTCATGCACGTCTAACATGTATGACAATGACTTTGCTAAAACAAAACTGCACAGACATGCGTTCTCAAGCGCACATACGTGCATCCTGTTCTATTTTGACGACCATGGATGAAACACATAAGATCACCACCAATCTCAACACAAATCTTTATTAAACTTCAATTAAACATACTATAACATGCATACATGCTAAATACACTGCTATTGACACATTTTCCCCATCATTTACAACCAAATCAAACTAATATCTCTCTAAACCTTAAATACACACACACATGTATAAAGGGAACTAAACATGCTTATATCACTAAATCTTTCATCTATTTTATTATCATCATCTCATAAACATGTTAGTAAACTGGAAACATGCTTTTATAACTGAATCAAACCAACCAAAGAAATATAAACTATGGAAACATGGACAAAGGTAATGAGGTACTTACCTAGAGCTGCTAATGACTTCAATCTCACTATCTCTGGCTGAATCTTGACTGGATTGGCTACTAAAAGCTGACTAATCTCTCTCTCAAATGGTTAGGGTTAGTTGGAGAGAAAGAAGGGGAAAATGGATAAGAAGTTGACTGAAACTAGTAGAGGAAAAATCTGGCTTTATATATCAGTAGGTATGTGCGGGGCGTGCGATAAGATGCAAGGGCGTGCATGAAGAGAAAGGAACGCATGGGCATGCGTCCAGAGATGCACGATCGTGCTCTTCCCACAAGATGTATATAAAACCACCAAAATGACCGTTCTACCCTCCTAATTCGCTGAAACTAATTTCTAACTAAGAAATCTCTCTTCTAACCTCGATTCAAGGCCTAGAAAGACCATTCTAATCTCGGGATGTTACAAAGGTCATTCATTGTCTTTGAATTAAAAAGATTATTAGTGAAGATTAATTATAAATTTTATTCATTACGTGTATATTAAGGAACCTATAGGTTACACACATAAGGAGATAATTGTTACGACTCAATTTATTGGGGTGTTTAACACAAGGAGTAAATTACCAAAAGTTGGTGAAACTTAATTTCTAAAATTATGTTTGAAATATTTAAAAATTAAATATTAAAACACAAACCCAAATAATTGTTAAGCTTAATTAATGTTATTAAGTATAAAGTAAATAGTAAGTTTAATTAAAAACTTAAATAATTAGTTAGCCTTGTTAATATTATTAAGCTTATTTAATATAATTAATTGGAGTTGGTCAATTGTCCAAATACGATAAAGACTTAGGGTGAAGCATTTACATAGAAGATCTAGTAGAATGTTATAAATACATCTCTTTCTCATAATCTTAACCACCTTTTGGAAAAGAGAAAAACAATATTAAAACTCTTTCTCTCTTTAAAACATTTTTCTCTTTTTAGGAAGAAATTTTGCAAAATTTCTTATATCATATACTTACTATTATCATAGGCTAGCACCCATTAGACCCTTTGTCGTTATAGAGCTTATGAATGAATAAGCAAGGCCTTATTGAATTGACAAAGAAAAACATTTTCATCAAATTCTAAATTTGGGTTTAAAATTACCAATAGGAGATATAAATTTTGTATAAATTTTATCTACCAATAGCAAATATAATGTATCCTTGATCTTGAATTAGGATTTTCTCATGGTTTAATTAATGTACTTTGCTCCCTAAAATTTTTAAATATCAATTTTGTCAATGAGATAATATCAACGTTCACTAATCTATGGTCTTAGTAGGATTAGGTTAGAGTCTAATTCAAGATATCCAATCTAAACATACATCGACTCATGACAAGAAGGAATTAAGATGGACACATATCTATATCTTAGTCTGAAAAGATACATTGTGACCAAGGATTGTATTATGCACTAACTATTAAACTATGCAAGCTTAGAGTTGTTTGTTAACACTTTGTTGACCCAATGGTAGTGATTTCTTGCTAGAAGTTGCTTATGGTCAGTGTTTAAATTCTATTAGCATAGTAGAGAGTTTATAGGTCACAAATAAAAAGGGCTAATGAAGTCTTAAAGGCAAACGATTTATTGATCCTAATGGGAGGAATTACTTAAATGAAGTCACAAATGGCTTGTTAAATCTGAAAGGATAAGGTTAAAAGTCATGATAGGATTTTGGCCTAATATACTGTAGGACCCGCCACCACGAGTACCCCTGCTGCTGAATACTGAGGTGCATTTTATTAATAATCTGAAAATACGGGTACCCGCGACGGGAATCCTACGAAAATAATAAAACTGAAACTACTATACATTTTGAATACAAATACGGAAGCGTAAAATACATATATCTGAAATGCATCATGAGCCCATACTGGCCTTTTCATATATATACATGTTGTTCTGTACATTGTTTTACATCTAGTACATTGAAACATTTACAAAATGACCCATCAAGTCTAAAACTGAAATATACATACTGGAACTGTGGTGTGGGCCCTCTCCCGCTAGTCTCAATCTACCCACTCCTCGCCAACAGCACCAAAACCTAAAAAGGAAGGAAGAAGGAGGGGGATGAGTGATAAAGATCACTCAGTAAGCATTCTTTACTTCCCTCGAAACCCAAGCAAGCAACATACAATCACAAACATACCTGGCATTGGCCCTATTCATACATCTATGCACTTGCTGGAATCTGAAACTAATTATCTGAATCTCATTCATTTATTGTTATCATTATTATTCATGTCATGATGTGTATGTCATGTCATGCTAACTGAAAATATCTGATGGATGCATGCATCTGAATATCTCTATGTACCTGAGGATACCTGTTGTGCTGAACAGTCTAGCTACTGGCTAGAAAGCTGAATATACTTTACTGAACGATTTGACTGGTGTCAGAAGGCTGAATCTATAACGCTGGACAATTTGACTGGTGTTAAAAAGTTGAATCTGTAATGCTGGATAATCTGACTGGTGTCAGAAAGCTGAATCCCACAGACGCCCCCTCGAGTTCACCTACACTCTTACCCATACATCAGGTTCTGAAAACTGAATACTACTGAATTCAGATCCCTTGATCCTCTCTCATGCTGCATGTCATGCTATGGTATGCATATGCAGCTTTATTATCTGGATTCATGCTTATCTGATGCTTATCTGAAGCATTTTAGCCATTAAATGAATTTCTCATGCTTTATAGATAAAATTATGCTCTTTTTTTGAAAATCTGCTGATGCACGGGCGTGTGGGCAAGGCACACGAGCGTGCATGGCTTACACACGGGCGTGCATGTCATGAACATACAGGCGTGTGCCCAGACGCACGAGGTCGTGCGCTGGTTGTGCGTCTAGTCGTGCAAGCTACTAGAATTTTTGGGTAATTTCGTTAAGAAAGCATGCGCACAGGCGTGTCCCTCAAGACACGCGGGCGTGTGTCTGGAATTTTAGCCATGCACACAGCGTGCACACGGGCGTGCATCTAGAAAAACAAAGGCACACGGCCGTGCCATGCAGGTACACGGTCGTGCCATGCAGGTACACGGTCGTGCGTCTTGTTCTTCAACAAGAACACTTACCGGAAAATGCACAATTCATCAACCTTTTCTCAATCAATCACAAATTAGCTTTTAACACACATTCTCAGCACTTCAAATAGCATAATACAAGCATCCGACTCAACATGCATCAATCATCAACGAATTCACCATGAAAGTAACCTCTTTCTCTCACTAAAACCATACACAAGCACATGCATGATCCAAGGGTGGAAATTCATCATCCAATTCAACATGCAATGGCATATAAACATTCTCAAAATTCATCAACATGCAAAGAACTCATCCAAGCATCAACATTCACAAAGTAAGCCGGAAAATGCAATGAGAAGTAAGCGAACACTTACCTCTCGCCATTGCCGCCGGAAGCTTTTCTCTCAATTAATTTCTTGGCTCTCTAGCTTGATCGGGACTTACTGGAGACGACACTTCTTCTCTAAGATTGGGAGTTGCTGAAACAAGAGAGAAAAGTTTGCTAAAATGGAAAGCTGGGTGAGATAAAATGACTTAATCTCTCGGCTCTTCTTTTATATCAAAGCACTTGCACGGGCGTGCACAAGGAAAAATGAGCATTACTCATTTCTCGCACATTCGCATGATTGAATCCTTCCGAAAGGAATCATACGAAAGCCACATAGGCTCTGGAAACTTACTAACTCACCCTTGAACCTTTTTAGACTCCTAATCTATCTCTGGATTTCATTTCTAATCCCAAAACTCTCCCCCTAAGGGCTTTTCTAAACTGTGATGCTACATGTACGATTGTACATAGTTGTATGTACACCTATACATGTTGATTATACTGTTTATCATACTGAATTTGGATAAGATCGAATATGATTTGAATTTAAATAAACTTTTTGATGTACAAATTTACATTTTAAATACGATCTTACACTATCAACAACTGATAGTTGATCATGATCTTTATTCGTTATCCCAAAATCCTGGGTAATTACGCTAATCGTGGGATTGGATAAACATTTAGTGTATGATTGTGCATTATCCATGTATGCCCATACATAATAATATAGAAAGTTTATGCTCATACATGCGACATATACAATGGTACATCAAGTTTTCTATATAAACACGATGACTTTCTTTATTTAGGACTTTTACAAAAATCAAACGACTCACACCTGTGTATTATACCTTTCACACCCGTACACAATCATTACTAACACTGTACACATGTTTTAGGTGCCTCCAGCTCTTGTGTTTCATATGGATCACCATAGGGCTCCCTCCTAAGGGGTATAAAAGCGAACAAGGTTGTCTTATTTGCCATAAAAAGATTAGGAGTAGCCCATACAAGTATGGGTTTTCTCCCTATGTTTGATAACTTATAATTCACGTATATATAATATAAATGTAATTCTTGGTGGGACAACTGTGCTTTGTTTGACTTTAATTTTTAGATTTTCATTATGCCGCCCTTTTAGCAACTCGGTTAGTTCCAAACAATGATTGAATGAGAATGCTAGATTATTTTTTAATAGCAAATTATATATGGTTACCTTGGTTTTGAAGTTAGTCATATGTGTTTGATTTGTGTTATCAAGTGTTATTTATGGACTAATAAATGATTCAACCTTTTTAGCAACATGTAATATCATTAGGTTAGAATTGGATCGAAAAACCTAGCGATATAAGAGAGAATTAAGGTTACAAGAGGGCATGCATAATTGTCTCAAGGACAAGCACGACATGACATGCCTAAAAATTTACAAAATTAATGTTGTGTAAGTTTGTGCACAAGTATATCCATACCTATTTGTTTATCAATCTGATCATTGGGTGCTTGGTGCTTCGAAAATGTAGCATCACAGGTTAGAAAAGCCCTTAGGGGTAGAGTTTAGGGGTTAGAACTGAGATTCAGGAATAAATTGGGAGTCTAGAAGAATTCAAGGGTGAGTTAGTAAGTTTTCAGAGCTGTGTGGCCTTCGTATGATTCCTTTAAGGAGGTTTTAATTATGCGAAGTACGAGAAATGAATTATATTCATTTTTCCTGGTGTACTCCCATGCACCATGCCCTACATGCTCGTGCAGGTGGGATTAAAGAGAGAGAGACGAGAGATTAATGCTTTCTCACCCAGCCATTTATCATTTTTAGCCAAAATCTTCTCTTTGTTTTAGCAGCTTCCAACCCTAGGTGCGAGATTTAGCTTCCAACGACTCCCAATCCAATAAGAGAGTAGAGAGATTAGCTTGAGATAGAGTTCTAGTAGCAATGGCGAGAGGTAAGTGTTTCTTACTCTCTCTTTGCGTTCCCAGCTTGTTTGATATGATTGGAAACGTGTGTTCCCGTTTTTAGCTTGTTGTGCTGTGTTTATGTGCTTATATGATGATGCTTTGATAAATGTATGTTGATTTCCACCCTGAATGCATGCTTGCCCTGGTTGTGAGTGTGTTAGTGAGAGAAATGATGGATTTCCATGGTGAAATGCATGTTGATGGATGCATGATGAAATTGATGATGGATATGTGTTAATAGAAGTGCCATTGATGTGTGTTTAAGTTTAATTTCAGTTTGGATGTGAAATAGATGGGTTCCTGCATCGTCCAGGGGAGCCTTGTCGCTGCAAAACCAGGTGCACGCCCGTGTGTCTGTATGAGCACGCCCGTGTGCCTGTGTTTCTGTGAGCGTACGCCCGTGTGCCCTTCGTGCACACGGCCTGGAATACAGAGGACACGACCGTGTGTCCTGAGGGACACGGCCGTGTGTCCGCTTTACATATAAAAAGGCCAGAAATTCCAGAACCGTACACGACCAGCTACATGGCCAGCGCACGGTCCCGTGCGTCTGGGCACACGACTGTGTGTCTTTGCCATGCACGGTCGTGTGTGTGTGCTGCACGACCGTGTGCTTAGTCCACACGCCTGTGCGTTCAGCAAATTTTTCAGAATCAAGCAGAAAATGAATTGAGAAGGTTTGGTAATCATCCAAAAGGCTAAAAATTATCAAATAAGCCATAAATCAGATAAGAAATGCTGCATATGCATACCATCGCATAACATGTAGCCTGAAAGAGGATCTAGAGATCTAAATTCAGTAGTTTCAACACTCAGAACCTAATGTATGGGTTATAGTTTTGGGTGAACTCGATGGGGCATCTGTGGGATCTAGCTTTCTGACACTAGTCAGACTGCTTAGCATATTCTTCAGCTTTCTAGCCAGTAGCTAGAATGTTCACCAACTTGGCTAAGATGCTGAATTCCTGTGTTCATCAGCCTGATTAGCACAGCGGGTACCTTCGGGTACATATAGATTATTCAGATGCATGCATCATCAGCTATTTCATATATCATACCATGTCATGCATTACATGAAATGGTTAATAATGAGAACAGATAATCAATCGATCAGTTTCAGCGCCAGCAAGCGATTAGATGCATGAATAGGGCCGAGGCCAAGTATGTATGCTTGTTGTTTGCTTGCTTGGGTTGAGGGAAGTAAGGAACGCTTACTGGGTGATCTTTATCACTCATCCTTTCCTTCTTCCTTCTTTTTCAGGTTTTGTTGCTGCTGGCGAGGAGCGGGTGGACTGAGGCTTACGAAAGAGGACCCCACACATACTAGTTTCAGTTGTATTTTCTTTCAGTTTTTGGACCTATGAGGTCTTGTACTTTAATGTAAATGTTTCCAGATGTAAAGAACAATTGTACAGATACAGTTGAATATATGAAAAGGCCAGTTTGGGCCCATTGTACATTTGTATTTCAGTTTCAGTTTCAGCTTCCGCATGCAATTATAATGTATAGCAACAGGTTTTCTTTTCGTGAGATTCCCGTCGCGGGTACCCAGATTTTCAGTTTAGTAATAAAAGAATAGTATCACTCTACAGCAGGGGTACTCGTGACGGTGGGTCCTACAGAAACAGAATCAACATATAGATTTTCTTGTCTTTGGGAAGGGGATGAGCAAGATGTATAGGAAAGAGATGCAAATTTATGGAAATTTGAGAAGGAAATCAATGACTACTAAATTTTTGAATGATCTGAGGTCTCATATCATGCAAAGGATTGACATGTCTGTCTATGCTAAGTAAGAGAGGGCATAAGAGATAATCGTATCTAAAGTAGTAAGAGAGGGCATAAGAGACAATTATGCAAAGGATCGACACAATAGTTTTATCCTTAGGATGAGGTACGTCTATTAGTCAAGCGAGGTAGTCATGTGTTGGAATAGGATGTACAGTCGTGCACTTGATCATGCATAAGCATCACAACCATAATAGTTGTGCATGAGGAAGTTGTGCATGAGAAAGGGATGTGCACTCGTACACTAAACCATGCATGCCCATGCCTTAAGCCTGATCACATTAATTCAACCAATTGGTTTGATCTTAATATTAAAACTAAGGTTTCAAGCCTCAAAAGTATCTTTCGATTTTTTTTCTAATAAATGACTTTCAAATGCATGCCATAGTTGATCAAACGAATACTAGTTATGATTTGATTTTGGTATAATAGTAAAAAATTGAAACATTTCTATCTTCTTTTTCATTTTATGCTTGTAAACTATGCAATATTTTTTGTCTATCATTTCTAAAATATGTAATACTTATTGGCTTATAATTTATTTTTAAAAGCATGCAATATTTATTCAATTATCATTTATATTAGAAATGTGTAGCCCTTGTTTACTTACCATTTCTGTTTTCTCTCTTCTACATACAACTTTTGTTAATTCTCGCAGTTCCAAGGGTTGAACTTGGTACTTTCTATGCCATAAACTAAAACAAGATTTTACTTTATACAAAGCTTCTTTCAACTCAGGAAGCTAAATAGGTGGACAATTTGGGAGCCAGTAAAGGAAATCAACACGTTGAAGCTTTCACTACTTCAAATACAACAACTAACGATTAACATAGCCAAAGACAGAAACTCATTAAAAGTACTAAACTAGGAAAATTGATGTTGGAAGAAAATTACAGAACTACTAAAGAAGCATTATAGATTTGATAAAATAAGCACAAAGTAGGAAAATTAAAAGCCAAATGTTACATCTACTCTTCCTCTTTCTTTTTCTTTTTCTTCTTCTCACTTTTATCAGCTTCACTATTATCCTCCTTGGCTTCTTTTTCTTTTTTCTTCTTTTTCTTCTTCTTGGACTTGTCTGTTTCAGGTAAACCAACTTTATCCTTATCTTTGTGCTTCTTTTCCTTCACCTCCTCAGTCTTCTCCCCTTTTTCTGTTTCTACTTCGCCATTCTCTTTCTCCTTCCTTCTCTTTTTCTTCTTATCTTTCTTCTCATCTTCAACATCCTCTGTCCCATCTTCCTTCTCAAGCTCAGCATGCGTAAGTTTAGACTTCTTAGCAAGCAAAACTTGGGTATCACCACTCTCACCAAGTTTGCGTTTGAGACCTTCCCTGTCTTGCTCGTCCTTACTTTTCTTTTTATCCTTTTCCTTCTCTGCATCCAGAGTCTCTTTATCTGCCAGAGCTGGTTCTGCTGCAGCTGCAAGACCTGCAACCACAGAATCCCCACCAGTAGGCAAAACCACATTTCTCATCCACTCCAGGGGTGTTTTCTCATTCGGCTTCCCATGCTTATCCAACTTCCCCTCTGCAATCAATTTCTTCTTCATAGAAGCCCTTGGCCCCAACCCCCATTTTCTTGGGTATGTGTCCCTATCCATCACCACCCTCTTAATCCTCGCCACCACACCATGATCACAAGTACCCATCACAGCAGTAGTCATTTCTGCAATCCCCAATGCAACAGCTTCCCCCTTGGTAGTCATCAGCACAACTTCCTCCCCAACCTCTATATCATTCTCAAACCTCAACAGCCCAGGAATCATCAACTTAGCCCCATAACAAATAGCATTCACCGCGCTATCCTTAACAACCAACCTCTTATAACTTGTCAGAAGCACTTCAAGTGGCATAATCACCCGCCTCAAATAACTCTCGTCCCTGTAATTATCATACATCCATTGCGCATCCATTACATCATGCATTGTCACCATGTTATCATTCTCCCCCAAAATCCCAGATCTAACCCTCCTCAACTCCTGCATATGCCCACCAACACCAAGAATCAAACCCAAATGTACACACATTGTTCTCACATAAGTACCAGCCTCGCACGAAATCCAGAAAACAACCAAATGCTTATCAGCATCATACTCAAGTAACTTGCTTTCATAAATGGTCCTAATTCTAAGCTGTCTTTTGACCGCCGAAATCAAAGGCGGCCTCTGAAACACAGCCCCAGTTAAAGTTTCAAGTGCTCGAGCCACTTTTCCAACATCGGGCACTTTATCGTGCAATCTCGCAACACAAACATACTCCTTTCCAGCACCTTGTTGCGACTTAACAAGACGTGTAGCTCTATCAATACAAACAATTAAGTTACCAGTAACTTTAGGGTCTAACGTACCGCTATGACCAGTTTTTTCAACCCTAAGAATGCGTTTAATCCACGCGACGACCTCGTGCGAAGACGGGTTAGCGGGTTTGTCAAGATTCAAAACACCGTACCTGATATACTCAACAAGCGGGCGCTTAAGAGGGGAAAAACCGGAGGGTAGAGGAGTGTAGTGTCCGGTTCGTACATTGAGGCGGTCGTAGTTTTTCAACAAGATTGGCCACTGAGAGGAGTCCAAAGGAGGAGTGAAGCTCTGTGGCTTGATCATGAAATCTTTGGGGGTGTCTGCATCGGTGGGTTCTGTGTCCAGTTCAGCCGTGGGTGTTTTATTTTTGTGCTTTTTCTTCTCAGAGCGAGAGAGCTCAACATCAGTCATGGTGGAGTTGGGGTTTAATGATAAGGGTTTTGGTTATGCTGTGGCCTATTGAAAGAGATGGAAATGAGAATTTATATGATGGGTTAGGGTTTTAAGGGGTTTGGGGAAGAAGCTGGGGGAGAAACGAGATTTCAAGCGAAGTTCGTTTGGTTTGGGCTGTCTTCCTTTTGTGTCCTGTTGATAAATTGGGCTTAGAGCTGCAAAATGACAAGCTAGACTCGACCAATGTCCATTAAATTGAGTTTGATTAATTCAAATTTAAATTCGAAAAAATATTTTTAACTCAAACTCAAGGTTTGTTTATTCAATTTTTAACTCTTCTGTTTAGATCCAATTAATTAAAGATTTTTTGAATTTCAAACCTATTTCGAGTCTATTTCAAGTATGAATATACAACTTTAAAAATCTAAAAGAATATTCCCATAACCTCCTTTAATTTAAAAAACATGATAAATATACCTCTTCCAATGATAAAATTTTCAGGCTTATTAGGGTTCCAGGTTGAATAAACTTCTAATTAAGTTCGATACCAATTAGTTAAAAACAAATTTTTGTTCAACCTCGGTTGAGGCTTGAAATCTTTTTTGGCCCTAAAAATTTGTAAGCTGAATAATTAGGTCTCAAGCTTATCAACCTAATTGATAGTTCTTATTTTACGTTTGGTATTTTTAAGAGAAGGCCAAAGAATTTTTGAGCACCCAAAATCTGATGAAATGATGTGGTTACCCTTTCAGTTTAAAAAAATTAATTTCTTATCCCCCTATTAATATCAATTATTAGTTTTACTAGTGAAATAATATTTACGTCATTTTGTTTAAATATTATAATAGGATTACAATTAACTTTCATCTTGTTCCCAAAAATATAAACTATTATAATAACACATCTACTAGACTTTGAATAGTATTACGAAGTGTAAATATTATTATTTAAAAATATATTAGACATAAATAAATATTTTTCTTATCTTATTTTAAAAGTTAATATATTTACTTCATATATTTTAAAAGCATAATTATAGTTCTAATAATTTATAATATGATATTTATAGTTTTAAGTTATTATGTTATAGAGTTATTCGAAAGTATAACTATTTTTTTATAATATTCTTATTAAACATATTAAAATTTTAAAATTTTTAAAAATACCATTGATTTTTTTGACTCTCAAAATCCTATTAAAATTTTCATTTATTCACCTAACATTTTCAAAAATTCTAGTTAACTTCAAAACATATATTATTGACACTCTTATTTATAGTTTTATCAATAAATTTTTTCTATTATTATTAATTGAAATTAATATAAATTATGATAAAAATATTTTATACAATTCTAGAAGTAAATTGTTATTTAGTTGGAGAATTTTTTATCTTTTCAGTAATTTTATAAAAATTTTAATAAATTTTGTCAGCAAATTTAACAAAGAATGATAATTTTGTTTTGTCAAATTTAAAGTATGAGAAAATTATTCACTATACATTGGGGGGTGCATAGTTATTCGGCCTTAAGAAAAAACACTGAACTACAAATCTACAGGTTGCATACTTACATTTCCAATTGACAAAGTTTTAAATTTTATGATGATAAAAATCATTATTAACAAATTTATAATTACTGTTAATAGTTATTGGTTATCTTCAGCCCCCTTAATTTTAATTACATAACAAAATTTTCTCTCATGAATAATACAAATTCACTTATGTTAATGACCCATTAGTGAATCATTAAAATTTATCATATGATAAATTAATGAATATTTATCCAAGTCTCCTTTGTTTTTTATTTGTACTTTTAAAACTAGATAGTAAAGGGATTTCTATTACCATGAGCAGTGGGGAATTTTTATTATTTAATATGTTTATCAACCTTATAATTAATGGAATGGAATCCTTCAATTTAAAATTATTGATGCCATTTCTCCATAGACTAATACATATAATTTTAAATCTTGTGTAAAATAAATTAATATAATAAAAATTAGAATATGAAGATATCTTATTATATCTACTATACTAACATAATAATGCAAAGCAAAATGAAAAAACAAGTTATAAGATTTTTGACGTGATTCAGTCTCATAATAGAAATACTTTTGTTCATAATATAACTATTGATTGATACTAATTACAATAAACTAAAAGGATTTAGAGTTGTATTTAATCGATCTTCTATTAAATAACCTTTCATGTTTTTAAGATTATTAAAAAGAAATTATATTCTATTGATATTACAATTGTATATTCCTATTCCGATTCAAACTAGAAGCCTACTAACAAGAAGAGTGATATTTTTCACTTGTTTATGTGGAAATGGAATAGGAGAAAATCTGAATGAATTCCCGACTAGTCGAATACCTTCTCATTGTCTCAGGAGATATGGAACTTCTAATCATTGGTATAGACGACTTGGGTACCAAGGGAGGTATATCTGGAATAGAAATGAAGCAAATTAGGTTTCATTGCATAAGATTAATTAGAAGATTGCATACTATGATTAATAAAAGAAAGCAATGCAACTATCTATCACCATGATTGTGAGTTTGCAATTAATCGGTAAAACCATTAATTAGGAGTTCAGGATTATGAATTTATGATTCCAAATATGTTTAAATGGGAAGCCTGTTAACAAAGTGTCAAAGATCAATCACACATTATTATGTGTACTATATAATTAATTGCAAGACAATACAAAAAGCTTGAAGAGCAAGTTACAATCGTTGACTCCTTATAATGTAAGATTATAAACTAATATTAATTATTATTTATTTTGGCTTTTGAAAAATATGGGTGAATTGTGGTCGAATAAATTAATTTTGTGTATAGTTTAATACACTTTATATTATAATAATTTGAAAGGTAAAATTGGTGTGGGCTCATGAATAGTTTATTGGATTTTTAATGAAATGCCCCAATAAACCAATTTAAATACAGGGTTATGTCCCCTATTTCAGTATAATTTTTGACAATATTATTTCCATTAAAACTATTGCTCTCTAGGTACTTATAAACAGGAAGACACAACCTTAAAGATTGATAATCAATCTTTTATCAAGGGATTCTGAATTAGCGATTATTATGACACAAATAGGTATGTCTAAATTTTCTTAGAAACCTTACTACAATATTCTATGATTTGTATGTATATTAAGGTTATACTTGTTGGATTAAATGCATAGATTGTTGAATTTGATTAAATTAATCCTACATTTGGTATCAGAGCAATCATAATAAATTATATAATTTGTATTATGTTATTTAAAATTTATAAATATATTAGAGTTTCAATTCTTGGATTTCCGTAATTGTTTTGTGCCCCAAATTTTATTCTCTTAGATTGTGAATTTTGATCATGTATGAATATGATATTAAATGGTATTGTTTAATCTATTTTTGGGCTTGGAATTCTATTTTCTCTATTAGAGTATGTTGTATGATCATTTGTTTTTGCGTGCTCTGTCTTGCAATGAATGTGCTGAAATGTTAAAGGATGCCTTGATTAGTTGAAAGGTTGTGTTAAATTCTTAGGGGTGCATTAGAATTGTGGCTGTTGGAATCATTTAGGTAAGCCTACCATTGCTTATAGAATTGAGCCTAATATTGCTTATATAGTTGAGCCCATTTATATTTATATACTTAAGCCTAGTTTTAAGCTCATAAATTTGTCACTGGTTTCAGCCAAATTAGAAAATAAATTTTGGCTTGTATATAAATTATTTGATCTAATTAGAAATAAAATTTGACCTAAATTATTCGATCTAACCTACATGACCTAAACCACAAGTCAAATCTAACATGGCAGTTTGATTGATCAACAGCTTGCTAGGTCAAATGATCGGGTTTGATCGATCAACAGTCAATGGTTAATGTTGACCCATATGTGGCAGTGCATCCTGGAGCGTGTGAGCTAGTCTCAAGTGCGTGGAAGCACGTGAAGCAATTTCTTTAAAGTGCGACAATGCATGGATGCACGTTTTATGCTTTTTTTTGGCAAGAAAAGGCATGTGTACAACATTTTTTGGTGTGTGGTGATGTGTGGCATCTTACTATTAGTGTGGTGAAGGTTTTGGTAAGGTGTAAGGTCAATAGAAATAATTTATTTGATCTTTGGGTGTGTTTTTGGCCTTCCTAACTCTATTTTGGGTTCACTTATTATAAATTCATACTGTTTGTTAATATACTTTTTATATGAATGGTTGTTCACTGAATTTTGATGTAATATTTAGTGAATAAAAATTGTCAGAGGCTTTTGTATCTCATGAAATCTTAGTTTGGACAAGTTTGTCATATCATAGGACAATTTTGTGAGTTGTCAAAATGTTTCATCGCCAAAGCGATGCATCTAATAAAACTTACAAAATTCTCCATTCGGTTATGATATGTAATTTTATTTTTAATTCATATTATTTTTCCCAAAGAAATTATTATACATATTAAAATTAATGATAGCATAAAGTTAATTAAAAAATACATTAGTTATGAGTAAATTCAATACACCCAAAGGTGGTTGTTTTTTCTTCAATTATATGTATTTTCTTGTTTTGTGAGGAATCAACATTGATTTGGAATGTAAATATCTGCCCAAAAGGGATATTTCCTTCTAAATCATTTGGTCATAGTAGTCTTCATATGGTTACTTGTGCTGAGAATTTATGTTATTGTCCAAAAAGCTAATTTATTACATTGGTTTTCTTGCAAACAGTTAATATTACAGTGAATAATAACAATGTTACCATAGAAATCCTAACTGGAAGTAATTTCAATCGATGAAAGTTTAATATAGAATTTGTCTTAGGTATAGCCAACATTGACATGGCTCTTCGTGTTGTAAACCACTCAAGCCTACTAAAGGGAATACTACCGTAGAAAAGGAGTGGTATGCTAAATGGGAAAGTTCCAATAGACTTAGTCTATTAGCCATGAAAAGGATTATTACTGAATATCTATTGAATTGTCTATTGAAAACCAATAATGCAAAATAATTCCTTAATGCTATTGGACAAAGGTATCAGGTATCTAATCATGTTGAAGCTGCATAGTTAATAAGTGAATTATCTAGGGCTAGATATGACAGTATAAAGGGAGTACGAGAATTTATGTTAGGGATTGTTGGTATAAAGTTTAAGCCAAAGGTTCATGAAATTCTCATTAATGACAATTTCATTGTCTATCACATTCTCAACTCTTTTCCATCAGAGTTTAGCCAAATCAAAACTATTTATAATACTCAGAGTGAGAATTGAAGCATTAATAGTCTTATTACCAAGTGTGTGACTGAGAATGAAAAGTTAAAATCAGAAAAGATTGAGAATGTAGCAAAGTAAGAAAAAGCATAATTAGGGTCTTAAGAATGTTATTAGCTTCAAGAAAAAGGAAACTGATCAACCTTAAGTACAAATTGGGATGAAATGCTATTTTTGTAAAAAGTAAGATCACCTAAAAGTCAATTGTACAAAGTTCAAATCTTGTTTAAAAAAGAAGAAAAAGAATGATCAAGGTATTGTCTTAGTTTGTTTTGAATCTAACTTTATTGATATCCTTAGAAATAGTTGGTGGCTTGATAGTGATGCTTTTATCAATGTGACAACTTCTTTACAAGGACTATTAAACAAGTAAAATCTGACTAAGAGGGAGGCAAAACTCAAAGTTGGAAATGATGCAGATATGAAAGTTTGTTATTATTTTTAGAAAATAAATTTTATGTTCCTCTAAATTTCAGTTTTTTTGTTGGATAAACTTGGATATGAAATTATTTTTTAAAATGGAAAAGTTGATTTATTATTTGATTCCCAGCTTGTTGGCAATTATGTGTTGTTTGATAGTCTTTATAAGCTATGTTTGGTTCCTAGTAATATTAAATATTCACTGAGTACTGAGAATATTATTATCAAAAGACCTCTAATTAAAGAAAAATCTTTATTGTTATGGCACAAAAGATTGGTCATATTTCTCAAGAAAGGGTTAATAGACTAATTAAAAAGGAGATCCTATCATTTTTAGATTTCCAAGATATGAGAGCCTGTGTGAATTATATTAGGGGTAAATTGACTAAGACTAAGAAACATGGTTCAACTAAGAGTCAAGAACTTTAAAAGATTATCCGTATAGACATACATGGACCTTACTCAACTACTTTATGTGGCAATAAATATTTTCTCACTTTTATTAATGATTATTCTCGATATAGCTATATTTAATTAATTACAGAAAAATCTAATGCACTTGAGAAATTCAAAGTCCTCAAGACTAAAGTAGAAAGGCAAACTAGGAAACTCATTAACGTTATAAGATCTAATTGAGATGGAGAGTATTATGGCAAGTATGATGACTCAGGGCAGTATATGGGTCCTTTTGCAAGATTCTTACACAACTGTGGGATTGTTCTTCAATATACTATATCTAGTACACCTGAACAAAATGTGTTACTAAGCGGCGCAATCTTACTCTCAAGGATATGATGAGAAGTATGATGTATAGGTCTAATTCACCAATATTTTTATGAGGGTGAAGCAATCAAGACTGTATTATATATTCTTAATACAATTCCTTCTAAATTTGTATCGAAGACTTCTTTTAAACTATGGACAGAGAGAAAACCTAGTCTAATACATATTCGAGTCTGGGGGTAACCATCTGAAATTAGGATTTATAATCTTAATGAAATGAAACTTGATCCTAGGACTATTCATGAGTATTTCATTGGTTATCCCAAGTATTCTAAGAGATATAGGTTTTACTGTCTTTCACATAGTATTAGGGTGGCTGAATTAATTACCGCTATGTTTCTTGAATTAGATACAACAAATGATATTAATATTCAACCATTAGTAGATTGCGAACCAAGAACGTCTAGTATTATTCCATTGACTATTGGACATGATAATATTTTGTCTAATCATATTATGAAGATCAAACAACAAGCTTTAGAAAATACTATAATACTTGAAAGTATTCCTGACGAAGTTATGGTTGAAAAGTCTATTGTTGAGTGGATTCCAAATCAACTATCTTCATCTAATACTATAATTGATGAACCAATTGTTGAAATTCTAGTCAAAAGATCAGCTAGATAAAAACGTCTAACAATTTCTTATGATTATTATGTGTATCTTGGAGAATCTGATTATGATATTTGGTGAGTCTACAGATCCTATGACCTTTAAAGAAGCTATGTTTAGTCTATAGTTAGATAAATGGTTTATAGCAATGAAAGAATAAATGTAATCAATGAATGATAATGGAGTATGGGATCTTATAGAGTTACCTAATGGCTTTAAACCCATTGGTTGTAAATGGGTTTACAAGACTAAAAAAGATTCTAAGGGCAAAATTGATAGATTCAAGGTGTTGGTTGCCAAAGGCTTCATTTAAAGAGAAGACATAGATTTTAACGAAAATTTCTCTTTTGTTTCTTCTAAAGACTTATTCAAAATCATTATGGATTTGGTAACTTATTTTGACTTGGAGCTTTACCAAATAGATGTGAATACAACTTTTCTGAATAGGAATTTATCAAAAAAAGTTTATATGAGACAATCAAAGGGATTTATTGTTGATGGTTCAGAACACTTGGTTTGCAAGCTTAGAAAGTCTATATACGATTTGAAACAAGCTTCTTGTCAATGGTATCCAAAATTTGATGAAGTGGTAAGCTCATATGGTTTTGTTGAAAACATATTTGATCAATGTGTTTATATGAAGATCAGTGGGAGTAATTTTATTTTCTTAGTTTTCTATGTTAATGATATTCTGTTGGCAAGTAGTAATGTTGGTTTGCTTCAGGAGACCAAGATATTTCTAGGGCTTTTGATATAAAAGATCTTGGATAAGCATTTTTTATGCTTGGTATTGAGAATCATCGTTATCGAATTTGGAAGTTATTAGGCTTATCCTAAAGGGCATATATTAATTGTGTGCTTAAAAGATTTAACATGCAAAATTGTAAAGTTGGAGATATACCAGTGGTTAAAGGTGATAAGTTTAGCATCTAGTAGTGTCCTCAGTCTAATTTAGAGAAACATCAATTCAGCATATTCCTTATTCTAGTGTCATTGGAAGCTTGATGTATGCTTAAGTTTGTACTAGGTCTAACATAGTTTTTACTGTAAATGTTCTTTGTTGTTATCTCTCTAATCCTGGGGTTGATCACTTAATTGCATCAAAAAAAGTCATGTGATATCTACAAAGGGAAAAAGATTATCAACTTGTATATAAAAGAGTGGAAAATCATGAAGTAGTGGCTTACTCAGATTTAGATTTTGGTGGTTATGTGGATGAATATAAGTTTACTTTGGGATATATTTTCATGTTACCAGGAGGGGCAATATCATAGAAAAGTGTTAAACAAACTATAATAGCTTTATCGACCATGTATATAGAGTTTATTACTTGTTATGGAGCATCAACTTAGGCAATATGACTGAAAAAATTTACCTCTAAGATTCATATGGTTGATTCCATCTATAGACCACTAACGATCTATTATGATAACTGTGCAACAATGTTTTTCACCAAAATCAATAAAGTTGTGGTAAATCAAAGCATATGGAGATCAAGTATCTCACAATCAAGGATTTAGTAAAAAAGGGTGACATTGTTTCAGAATATATTACTACAAACTCGCTGTTAGTTTATCCTCTAACCAAAGGACTTAGACCAATTGTTTTTAAACAACATGTTTCTAATATAGGTGTTTTAGAGTCTTCTGATGTTTTGGGTTAGTGGGAGTATTGATATATCTATTTTTGTTTATTAATGATATTTAATTTGATCACTATATATATTGTTAAACGTGTTCATATTGATATTTTGATATGTATATGCGCATATTAATGACCATAATACATTATGTGTTAAAACTTTTATTTATTTTGAGTATGAATGTTGTATGTATGATAAGTAATACAACATATGTCTCAAGATTTTGTTTCATCTTGAATATAACAGTTGTATGGGTATGTTTCTTTTATTTATCTCAAGATTTTGGTAAAATATAAAGGCTTCATTGGAAGTTGTAAAATTTTTCTAGCTTCTTTTGGAGCATAAAGTTATAGGAAAATCATAAAGAGAGCCAATAGGTAATAACATATTTTGATCATATTTTGATGTTATTCCTACCACACTTCCAAATTATTGATCCATATGATATGGTTACAAGTAATTGTAATTATGAATGTCTTATATCAATTTAAGACATATAGATTGTCTTGATTCATTATTTAATAATCATATTGATTAGATTGTTGAATGAATTATTATTTCTAGACCAAGTGTTTTCTAAAAAATAGTGGCCACTTTAAATAAAATCTAGTTTGCCCTAGAAATAAAACTAATTTTATTTTCTTAAAATTTGAAAATAATCATAATTAATATTGTCTAACTGGGAAAATGTGAAATTATGAGCTAATATTAATTATTATTTGTTTTGGTTTTTCAAAAATATAAGTGAATTGTGGTCCATCAAATATTTTGATTGGAATTTTTGTTATAATTAATTTTGTGTATAACTCAATACACTTCATATTATAATAATTTGGGTAGTAAAATTTGTATAGACTTATGAATAGTTTATTGGGCTTTTAATGGAGGGGCCTAATAAACTTGTTATAAATATAGGGTTAAGTCCACTTATTTCAATACATTTTTGGCAATATTATTTCCATTAAAACTATTGTTCTCTGGTTACTTTGAAACATAAAAACACAACCCCAAAGATTGATAATTAATCTTTTGTCAAGAGATTCTGAATAAGCAATTATCATGGCACAAAACGGGTATGCCTAAATTTTCTTAGAAACCCTACTAAAGTATTCTGTGATTTTTATGTATATTAAGGTTATACTTGTTGGATTAATTGTAGACATTGTTGAATCTGATTAAATTAATCCTACATATAATTCTCTGATAAACCTTACAATACTTGATCTTTCTACCAAACCAACCATTAAAACCCTAATCTCTCTCATGGCTGGCCTTTAATATCATTTCTTCCTATTGATTTCTTTTACCCTCATCCATAACAAGTTAGCAAAGATAGGATCACCAAAAACCCGACTCTTTCAATCGGATCCCTGAAGAATCAGAGAGACGATGAAGATGACAGTATTCATCACAGCCTACGTCAGACTAAGGTCTACCATCCCTCAGATTCTACTGCACTTGTTCTTTCTCCATGCATTGTCAAAGATGAGATGAAGAATTCCAAAAACAATTTTTCACACTAAAATCCTACCTACTTAAGCTTCAACCATATCTATTACTCCAATATCCATCATTATTTATCATAACACATCTAAAGAAATGTAAAAGCAATAGAGCTCAAATCACATAACACATATATTACAACTAACTTGGTTAAATAAAGAGTAAAATAAGTCATTCAAGTCTAAAGGAATAACTTCCACCAACATGAGGTTGAATCAAGTTTAAAGGGGAACTTGATACAAGTTTAAAGAAGATTTCACTAACTTATGACTAGTTTTCATCCACTTGGTTCTTTACCACCAATTATCTCTTGTAAGAAGATTGGATAAAAGAAAAACAATGAACACAAGAACACAAAGTTTTAAGTTCAAGAAAAAGCACAAAGCTTTAGTTTCAATTTCAAAATTATCAAGTATAAGTTTTTACATGAGACAGAATGACATTTATATATTTTCTTACATGAAAAGGAAAATAACCAAAGTGCCATTGCTTTAAATTACAAAAAGGGTAAGAAAAATATCCCCAAAAAAATGAAAATTTAATATATAAATAGATACGAGACATGAGGCATACTATGTTGTAGTATGCATAGACGTGCATAAGGTAGAATGCACAGGCTGTAGCTGTAGCATCCCGAATTTTTCCAGAAAAGCTCTTGGGGATAGAGTTCTGGGGTTAGAAATATAACTAGGAATAGGGTGGGGGTCTTGAGGAGTTCAGGGGTGAGATGGTAGTTTTTCAGAGCCGAGTGGCCTTCGTATGATGCCTTTAGGGAGGTTTTAATCATGCGAAGCGCGGGAAATGGATTTTTATTCATTTTTCCTGGTGCACTCCCGTGCACAGTACCCTGCACGCCCGTGCAGGTGGGTAGCAGGAGAGAGAGACGGGAGATTTATTAGTTTCTCACCCAGCAGCTTTCCCATTTTCAGTTTAGTTTCTTTCTTCTCAGCAGCTCCCAGTCCTAGATCAGATTTCCAGCTTCCAGCAGCTCTCAATCCAGTTAGAGAGATCAGAGATTAGCTTGAGAGATAGTTTCCAGCAGCCATGGCGAGAGGTAAGTGTTTCTTACTCTCTCCTTCAGTTTCCCAGCTTGTTTGATGATGCTGGAAACGGTGTTTCCGTTTCCAGTTTGTTGTGTTATGTTTGTATGTTGATATATGATGATGAGATGATGATTATATGCTGATTATGTGATGATTTTCCACCCAGAAACATGCATGCTCTGTTTGTGTGGGTGTTAGTGAGAGAATTAGTTGATTTGCATGGTGGAATCGGTAGGAATAAATGAATGATGAAATTGATGATGTGTATGGGTTTATTGAAGTGCCTTGGATGTGTGATTATGTTTAATTTCAGTTTGGATGAGAAATGGATGTGTTTTGGATGGCCTTCTGCATGTTCCAGGTGGGTGCTTGAGTTGCAGAGCCGGACACACGCCCGTGTGCCCGCAGACACACGCCCGTGTGCCCTGGATTCTGCAAGGGCACGCCCGTGTGCACGAAGTGCACACGGCCAGATTTGCAGTGGGCACGACCGTGAGTCCTGAGGGACACGGCCGTGTGCCTGCTTTTTAGTAGAAATGTGCAGCGATTCCAGAGGAGAGCACGACCAGACACACGACCGGGGCACGGTCCCGTGTGTCTGGGCACACGCCCGTGTGCTTTGTTTGGCACGACCGTGTGTCTCTCCTGCACGACCGTGTGCTTGGCCCACACGCCCGTGCGTCCGCCAGATTTTCCAGAAAGTGAGCAGAAATGAATGATTAAAGGTTTGGTAATCCATCCAGAGGCCTAAATGACATCAGATAACAGCGAATTCAGATAATAATGCAGCATATGCATAGCATGACACAGCATGTAGCCTGAATGAGGATCCAGGGATCCGAATTCAGTAGATTTCAGCAGTTAGAACCCAAGTTATGGGTTTCAGTTTAGGGTGAACTCGAGGGGGCATCTGTGGGACCCAGCTTTCTGACACCAGTCAGTCAGCTCAGCAGCAGTATTTCAGTATTCAGTATTCAGAAGATTCTAGCCAGTAGCTAGAATGTTTAGCCCACTTGGCCAGGATGCCGAATCCCTGTGTTCATCAGCTTGATCAGCAGCAAGTACCTTCGGGTACAGTCAGATAGATTCAGATGCATGCATCAGCATACAGTTTCAGTTTCAGTTCAGCATGTCATGACATCCATCATGCCATGACTCATTAATAAGCAGGTAATCAGTAATCAGATAACAGTAATCCAGATAACAGCAGAATAATCAGTTTCAGCGCCAGCAAGCGACTAGATGTATGGATAGGGCCGAGGCCAAGTTTCAGTGTGTTCTTGTGTGTGTGTTTGTCGCTTGTTTGGGCGGGGGAAGTAAGGAATGCTTACTGGGTGATCTTTATCACTCATCCCTTTCCTTCTTCCTTCCTTTTCAGGTTTTGCTGCTGGCGAGGAGCGGGTGGACCGAGGCTTGCGAGAGGGGACCCCACACACTAGAGATCAGTTGTATTTTATTTTCAGTTTGGACCTGTGAGGTCATGTATATGATGTATATTTTCAGAACAGTGTAAAGAACAGTTGTATGTATGAAAAAGCCAGTTTGGGCTCATTGTATATTTCAGTTTATTTTCCAGCTTCCGCATGTGTTCAGTTTGTACAGTAGCAGCAGTAGGGTTTCTTTTCCGTAGGATTCCCGTCTCGGGTACCCAAATTTCAGTTTATTAATAGAAAGAGATTTATTGTTCAACAGCAGGGTTACTCGGGGCGGCGGGTCCTACAGTAGCCCTGGGCTATAGTAAGTGTAGAGTGCTTGCATATTGCTTCATGCTGTAAATCTGTATTATGCCTCGCTTTGCTCATTTCTCATCCAAATCAAGTTTTGTTTTTTCTTTGACTTTGTATAAAGTCACTTGATGAAATTAACTCCTTGGTGTGCCTCTTTTTATGGTTTCAAGGCACGATCACAATCTGAGGGTGTTAGAAGGAGTTGTGCAAGCTAGTCTTGATGGTATTGGTTTTGTTATGCATGCTTGGAATCATGAACTTCAAAAACACGCTTGGTCTTCTTTATTGAGCACAGAGAGTTAGAATGTGCTTTTAGGGGCTTGAAATACAATTTGAAGGCACCAAAGTAGCATGAACTTGAATTCATATCTAAGACAAAATCAAGTGAAAGGGTCATTGAAATTGTTTAGAATAATATTTGGGCCAAAGGAAAGGATGTTACAAATATTTTTGGGCCATTAATTTGAGTTCTTCATTTGGTTGGTGACAATGAATCTATTGTTGGTTACCTATACGAAACAATGATAACAACATCATTTATTCAATAAGGAAAGATGTAAGAGTAAGGTAAACAAGTATGGGCATATTTTAGAATTATTTGATAATCATCGAGTTAACAACATCATTTATTCAATACATGATGCAACTGCCTTTCTCAGTTGATCTTACTTTTTTTTTTCTAAAAATTTTATAAAGGATATAAAAATGAAAGATGGCATCATCTATATTCATGAACACCTACATTATTTACTTCAATGGCAAAAACAATGTTAGCAACAAGTAATGCTCAAAAGAAAAAATTGAATTTCTTTTTTGTACATTGCTTCCCTTTTTTGTATTTAAAAGTTCTTTTTAGATCATTTGCACATGTATAGTAAGACTACAATAGGGATGACTTTCTTGTCCTTGTCTGAACATTGAACCAACCTTGTAATGCTTTATCGTGTGAGATTAACTAGAATACCTTTGAAGATACTCAAACCAAAAAATGAATAGGCTGTCAGATGAAATGCTACACACACTTGTGTGTGTGAGGATGAACACAATAATGATGGATAAATTCGCTTCTATGATAATTGTCAACTTGGAATATATAGATCTTAAGAATTTGGGGAAGCTTCCAAACTATGAAGAAATTCACATAGACGAAGATGCTAATTTTACACCAACCATTAAGATTTACATAAATTAGTTCATGAATAATGATGACATGTTTTTTTGTTCAATGATGCTTCTTTTTAAGTTCTTATCTGTGTTATGGACTATAATTTGAATATTAGTTGTACTATAATTTGAATTTTGGTTGTGTTATGTGCTTGAAACTCTTGTTTGAATGTTGTCTGGGTTATACTTTACATTTAAATTAAAATATTGATTTTAACTAAGTGATATGTGAAAAGTGATAAAATTTTATGATTGATATTGTCGTATTTTTAAATATGTATTATTAATGATATGTCACATTAAACATGTATATACATGTTCTAAATCTAAATTTTATAACTGTTTTTTTATAAACGTAATTTTCATCATTTATAATATTATACTCGTATAATTTTCGTGCCAATTTATTCAATCTCGTATGTAATATCCTTGTTTGGAAACACCCAAAAATTGATATCGAACAAAATACTAAGCTTCCAAGTCATAATCCGACTTAGAATATCCTATTGAAAAACTACTTACTACTATTTATACATAAAAACTTATGCGGAAAGCTTAAATCATAAAATAACATATTTCTAAAAATATCTCTTTATTAAAACATCATTAATGCGGAAAACTTCATACATGAAAAACTATTAAACTTTAAAACTAACGTAATATCTTATCTTATAAATTCTTATTTCGTTCATGAACACAAAACCATATTTGCATAAAGTCCATAAAACTCATAGCTATTTATTTGGTCCCCTTGATAGTGCAACATTTCACACAGTCACTCATTGAAAAACTTATAAGGAGAAGGGATTGAGATGAGTGACAAGTCACTTAGTAACTGAAAATCCTTAACCTTAACTTCTAGAATCCTTAACCTTGATTTCATCTCTTAGCTAGCTTATATATCTTTCATTAAGTCTTACTATGCCTTACTACTTCTCATAATTCCTTAACATGGTTATTATGCATGATATGATCTTAATTCCTTAACTTGATTGTTATACATGATATGACATGGATGCCATGCTAAAACCACGCTGAAACTTATGTCTTAGCCCAAAGACATGCATATCATAAAAGTTATCTTTCATAAAAACTGACTTGTCATAAACTTGACTTATCAAAAACTTACTATAAAACTTGCTTATCATAATTGATCATAAAGATCATCATAAAAAAATCATGAAAATTTCATATGTTGATCAAACTAATAAATATAAGGATTTGACACCCCGACCTCATGAGTACAAAGTATAAACATAGCTTATCATAATGCTTATACCAATATTTGTTTTTTTAACGAGCAAAGCATTCTTTTCTAACGTATGTATTTTTCTATACTAATAAAAGATTGCCCCATTTTCTAGTGGGAGTCTGAACCCATAGGTGTCCCTTTTATCCATCCCTAAAAGATGTCTTGAGCATTGTATTTTTCTAAAAAATCTTATATCATGAAAATCATGTAAAATTTTATCTTGTGTTGAAAATTCTTATTTTCTTTGGCATGCGATGGAATGCAAAATCTTACTATGCATTTGAATGTTTATCTCTTAATTTTGCTAATTTTCTAAATTAATTTTTGATTTAATTTTTGTCTTATCTTGCTAAGGTACACTACGCATTGTCGCGGATGCTCCAAATGCATGGTTGTGACCCTAAATTCTACATACGTGTAGAATTCTTGTTTCACGATCATGAATCACTAATGCATGGTCATGCCATAACATGGCAAGCAACTCAATGCTTCTATATGACTATGCAAACACGCATGCAGTCTTGATGCTACTGAACATGTTTCCGTGAAAGTACATTTCTTGAATATAGGTCGTGCATCCTATTCAGCTTTGAAACACATCAACCAAGTAGCCTCTAATCTCAAGCATTTCTTAACCAAACATCACTATTCAACATCCATAACATTCATAGAACATAATACGATTATAATCAATATTAAAATTAACTAGATCATGCAAGAAACCTAATTAAAATTACAAATCACAACATCGTATCATATGTATCATCATTTTCATTTCCTTGCAATCATCTTTTAATTTCTCATATGCGTAGTCATCAATTACTATGATTTTTTTTCATACAAACAAAAGCCTCATATATTATTCATATTGAAATCCAACACAAATGAGTTACAAATCATAGTAAATCATAGCTCAAGCTTATCAAGAAATCAACATGTATTCTTTATCATTTCATCATTTTATGATGCCTTAATCTTAATTCAAAACTTGTAATTCATTTTTAAAATACCTAATCATGTTAGATCTACACGATATCATTTCATTGCAACATATAAATCAACAATTCATATAGCAAGATTAGAAATATACACACTAAGGTAAGTATTCTACTTACTTGGAAAGCTTAGCAATACACATCTCTCTTACTCAAACTCTAGTAAACTTCTAGTGTTCGTTACTCTCAGCTCGAGCTCTCAACTCTCTAATCTTCTCTCTCTAAAACACTTTAATTTTGTAATATTAAAAACTTGAAAATTTTTCAAATAAACTGGTCTTGCATCTTATTATGTACGATTGTACAGGACAAGATATTTTTAAATTTTTTGCCTTTACATGCATACACATGACATTATCCTATGGTGACATGTGTACGACCTAGAAAAAGCTAAAATATCTATTTTACCCCTAATCATCAATTCCACTAATTTTTAAATCATTAAAATAATAAAAATAATATGTTTTTATCGAAAATTATCATATTCGAAACTTTAGCTATTACGTCATATTTACTAAGGTTGTTACATTTGCAAGAATTCCTAAATATACTGTTTAAATAATAAAGATACTTGTGAAATATATCATATGAAACTCCACATGCTAAAATATAGTATAACCCTATCTATAAAAGATCAAAATAACCTCTATAGTATTAGAAATTTTAATTACCCTTAAAGGTTTAAAATTTTATGTTTTAGTCCCTAGACGTAATTACACCTACTTCTCCAAATCATATCTACTTTTCCCTAAAACAAGCCCACACACGATTTCTCAACATTTTATACAAATTTTTATAAATAGAAAAATATAGTAAATAAAAGGTTAAGAATCATACTTCTAAGTTAGATTCACAATAAAAATGGAGAATTGACAAAGAAATGATATTGACATTAGACTTGTAAATAGTAGGTGCAATTACTCCTACTTTTTGCTTACTTATGATTTTTTTCATATTTTACACAAATTCAAACTCAACTTCACAACTACTCAAAATAAACGTGACTATGAATCATATTTTTAATTTAAATTCTCAATAAAATGGAGAATTGATGCAAAAATAAGGTTGATATTGGACTTTTATATAGTAGGCACCATTACTCCTACATCATGTCTACCTACAATTTCTTCACTCTTTACAAAGTTTTAAATCAAATACACAATTACTTTGAATAAACAAATTTCGGTATCATACGTTTAACTCAAATTCACAATAATAATGAGAAATTGATGAAAAAACAATATTAGAATTTAACTTATGCATACTAGGAGCAAAATTGCCCACCCCACGAAGTCTTATAATTTTGAACATGTTTTGATCAATTCAATAAAAATGTCAAAAAAACAAGAAACCACATGAAAATTGATTGCTTACTAAGATAGAAAGGAAATTATTGCCAGATTTTGCGATTTTTTGATGAATTTTGCTAGAAACATCGACGGAATTAAGATGAAAAGGCTATGGTTTACATAATTTTAGGATGAGAGAGTAATTGGTATTATCTCATTTGTTTAGCCAAGAGCATTGGTTAAAGTTGTATAAACTCTTATATGACATAGGCAAGTAGACAGGTATTTGGTTAAAGTTGTTAGTTAGGAAACAGTAGAATATTTAACTTATAATATAAATCAAAATCACAATATTTTTAGATTATGGCAAATTAGTTATATCCAGAACCCAAGGGTTAGCCTAAGTAATAAAAGGTTAGGGGTCAACAGTTAAATTCCAATCAATGAAAGGGCACAAAGATAATCCTAGTAGTGATTTTAAAACTATAAAACTTAATAAACACCATCAGTATTCAAATACACAAAAGGATCAAGAGAATTTGCTCTGCCCATAAATTTTTGTTAAGGTTGTCAATTAAGGTTATTGAATCAGACTTGACATATTCAATATGGGTTTGAAAGATTTTTTTGAGCCCAAGCTTCAGATTTTTTTTATTTGAATCTCAATTTTTTTGTTCAAACTGAATTCATTAATATATTTTTTTTTTATATTTCAAACTTGTTTCAGGTCAATCCATTTATAACTTTATAAATTAAAAGTCAAACTAATTTGAAAAATTAATTTACCCCAAGACCTCTCAATAGAATTAAAAAACATTTATCTTTACTTAATTGCAAGCATTATTATGTGAGGGTCCCAATCACTGAATCATTATGGAAAATACAAGTGAACAATTTGATTTTTTTTTTTTTTTCCTAAGTAAGATTTTATACTCTAAAAAAAGCAATAACGCTTAATATCTTAAACTTGACTTGTCAAGCAAGCCAGCCCAAGGACTACAAACAACCAAGAAAACCTATAGTCTCCCCTCTTGAAGATCTATCTGAATTCCAGCCCAGACAGAACTCAAGAGGGATCTAAAGGCACAAAAATAAGAACCAAAGTAGCCCAAGAAAACATCTAGACAAAGCCAATTGTTAGAAGCACAAATATAACCTAAATCTAAAGTGTGCCCTATCTTCACAATGGCACAACAATAATCACAAAAGGAACCCACTAAGAAATCAGGCGTCTTAGAACCTCCAGCCCCAAAAGAAAAAAATAACCAAACTACTAAAAAAGGAAGTATGGTGCCCAGTCGTCCACAACAAATCAGCCCACTAAAGCTTTCCACCCTGCCTAAAGTTTTTGCCCAAGGCAGAACCCAGTCCTTAACGCCAGGCCCCAGAACAAAACAGCTTACACCCAGCCCAGCCAGAAAGCAAGCGTCCCAATAGATAGTGAGAAGACCCATCAAAGCCTCGGTTCCATCAACATACAGGATGAGCCCATGTCCATTAGCCCATAGACCTTTAAGCCCACTCAACATGTTATCCTCATGACCCTTTTTAACATGCCAGCACGCGGAGACCATTTTAAATAAGCTGCAAACATCAACTCTCCAACTAAGGCAAGAGCAAAGTGGTTGCATGCACGGTTAACGTATACATTGCATGCAGCTACAAATAAATACTTCCTGCACTTAAACCAATATCCACCATGATGCTTAAATTTTCTATAGTCCAGCTGTGCATCAGACTATCTCCAGATGAAGAATGCAGCCTACCATAGCCAAAATTGCATGTCCATCCCTCATTGTGAGATTACCCGTATACAGTGAGAATTTCCCAACCATAATGGTTTGGCTCATAACAAAACAACAGGAATTGCCCTTGCTCCTCAATGTGGAAATATTTTGCCATCTCAGAGGGAGGTACCAACTACGTCTGTATCTTCCAACAAAATCAATTGAAGATTCATCCGCTTTGGCATTCTTTATTATGTTGCACCAGAGAACTACATTAGGAACCATGCCAAAATATAAGCACAAGAAAAGTCCTGCAGAGAACATTTCATTAGTAAAAGAAAAAAAACGCTCTATTTTCCCTCTCTTCTTTCTTTGCCTTCTCTCTACCGTGTAAGGAAAACAGGATAGGAAAGAGGAAGGATTGATTCTAGTGACACTATCTAAGCCCACCTCATCACTCTTGAATATTTTCTTAGGAAAGTTCCATCTATTAGCCACGTGATCATTTTGACTAGAGAATGAGAAATTGTTTAGTTCAACTCATTTATCCTTAATGATCCTTCTAATGATCTTACCCATTTTTTCTTAGTCCAAGAACCCCTAGCAAAAATCTTGTTATTCCTTTCCCTCTAGATGGCATAAACCACAAAACCAAGACTCATCCTAGCCAAAGTGATTTTCAAAGTATTCCCTTTCCATTCCTTAGCTACTCCACAATGTACCTACCCCACTCTTGTCCTTTATAACTAATGCTGCTCAGGTTAAGCACTTTGCTCCAAATGTAATGATTGTATATGCATTGAAAAAATAAATAATCAATGTTTTCATCATGTAGGTCATACAACACAAACAGATCTTGAGCCTATATCAAACCTTATAAGCTTTGTCCATGGTGTACAATCTCTTCTTCAAAAAGAGCCAAAAGATGATGGTATGTCGAGGAATGAACTTTTGATGCCAAATGAGGTGGGCCCAATACACCTTCTCTTTTTTACTCCAAACTTATACCATATCAAGTTGATGGAAAACACACCCTTAAGGCTAGGAGTCCATATAATGTTATCATTGTTCTAAGGTTACTAATAGTCATATCCTTAACCTCTATCATATCTCTCAAGTTTGCTGCAGGCCAATTCCAACTTTCCTCATCCATAATCTCCTTGACTCTTGCACATTTATTCATACCCGACTCAAAAACAATCTTATCACCAAACTTCTTAGCCAGTAGGCCTAATGGGTGTCAATTGTCCCACCAAATATGAGTATGGTCCTTATTGTCTGCTTGGTGAAAGATTTTTAAGTGGACATCATCCTTAATATTAAGGAGCTTTTTCCACTACCAAGGGTTATCCTTTATGTATTGAGTATCTTATATACTTTTCCCTCTAATTCTAGGTTTTTTTTTTTTTTACCTAATCCACCCAATTAGAGGGATTATCAACTTTAACAATATTCCATAGATGTTTACCTATAGCAACTTTGTTCTATTTCTTTCTAATTTTCAACCCAAGACCCCCTCCTCATAAGATCTACATATATCCTCCCAAGCCACTTTGGCTTTACAAGTGTTAAGCACTCCTCCATTCTAGAAAAGGTTTCTAATTTTGGCATTAATGTCTTTTAGAACTTTAGAAGGAAGGACGAAGTGGGCCACCTAAAAGGCTTGGAAATTGAAGAGGATTACTTTTATGAGAATCAATATGCCAACATAAAATAAGTGTCTACTTCCCCACAAGGTGATACAAGCCAGAATCTTAGCAACCAAAGGTTTACAATCACTAGCCAAATGTCTAGTTGACATAAAAGGGATTCTAACATACCTAAACGAAAGAGAGTCTTTATCAAAACCAAAGATATCAATCAAATTCTTCCTTTCCTCTTCCTTGACCCCAAACAAAAAAAATATTACTCTTGACTTTATTAGCCTTTAATCCTGACCATATCTGGAATTTGTCAAGCACTCTTTTGAAAGTCAAAATTGAGTTTTCCTTGGCTTTGCAGAAAAGAATAAGGTCATTTAGAAAGCATAAATGGGTGATCCTTTTCTCCTTGCATTTGTAATGGTATTCAAAGTTTCTAATATCAATTTCTTCCTCAATAATTATAGAGAACACCTTTATGGCTATAACAAAAAGATAGGGAGATATAGGGTCTCCTTGCCTTAGCACTTTCGAGCTCTTAAAAAAATCCTTTAAGCTCATCGTTTATGCATCATGAAAACATAGGTGAGGAAATGCACATCTTAACCCAATGAATAAACTTAGGATAGATCCCAATCCTATCAAGACACGTTATCATAAAATCCCAGTTAATGGTGTCATAAGCTTTCATAAGATCGACTTTAATACCACATCTTCTTCTGTTGGCAATGCCTTTATGATATTTATTGGAAAGCTCACAACACAAAAAAATGTTATCACTGATTTTTCTACCTTAAACAAAGGTCGTTTGGCCCCTATTTACATAATTCGAGAGAATACCTTTTAACCTGTTGGCCAAGATCTTAAAGATGCACTTATATACTGTATTACAGTGAGTGATAAACCGAAAGTCCTTAGCAATTGAAATGTCACATTTATGAAACAAAGCAAGAATAGTACAATTGTCATCCTTAAAAGGAGACCCACTTGTGAAAAAGAATTTATAGCCCCCGTAACATTAACACCAACAATCTCCCAAGCCCTTTTGAAGAACAATGCCCTAAACCCAAAAGATCCTAAAGCCTTATTGTGGTTTATATTAAAATGATGCTCTTTATCTCTTTTCTAATAATCTCTTTCACCATATCCCCAAAAAACTTATTAGACACTTTATACTTATGTTGAACCCTAGATGTTTTGATGATGATAAAAATATGATTAAAGTCCTAATAAATCTCTTGCATGAATTAATCCATGACAAAAAAGGGAGAAAAATTTTATTTTTACAGGTTATAGGTCTCGCACGACTGTGTGTCATATTAGCATGATCGTGCTTGACTAAATGACTTCTAGTGTGTCCAAAACATGAGACTGTGCAACAAACCATGCTAGGGTCTGTAATATTCAAAGAAATTTTTCAGGACCCACACGATTGTGCGTTTATTATACACTACCGTGTGTATGCACAACATGGTTAAAGTACCAGCAACGCAATCGTGCAAGATGACCGTGCATAGTCAAAGCTTCAAAGTCAAGTACACAACCGTACGTATTTCAAACACACGACCTTGTGTGTAATTCATGAACAACATAGGATATCAGGTCATGTAATGAAGCCATGCATGAACTTAAAGGAAGCTAGTCAATGTACGACAGTGCATGTAATAGATACACAACCGTGCGTGGTGAAGAATGAAGAGCACTACCAAAGGAGTCATACAAGGGTGATCGTGCATAAAGCTTAAAGGAACACAGCTCACACACGACCATGCAAATATGGCATACGACTGTGTATAGGCATATTTCTACTGGTGTGATTCCAATGTGCTATCCGTGCAGCCAAGTCGTGTATGCTTCTGGAATTTTAAGCAAAAATTATGAAGGCATGAAGCATGACCGTACGTCAAAGGCATACGATCGTGCACTAGTGGCGAGTTTCTTAAATTCAACCGTTGGGGGCCAACTTGAGGTCATAAATACAAAAAGCATGATCGTGCACTCGAGGACCGTGCACTCAAGGAGTATGATCGTGCACTCCAAAAATTTATTACAGAACATACTTTTTCAACCACTTCAATGGATATAAAGCAAGACAAATGGATCCTTGCTACTTCATGCAATAAATTTAGTATAAAATGACACATATTTAAAGTGAAGAAGGTTAGAGAAACAAAATATACAATCAATATACTTGCTCTTCACTTATTGCTTACTTACATTCTCTTCAAAGCTCACAAATACAAAAACTTGAGAGAGTTGTGTTCTTTATTGGATTTCCAACCTATTTAGAGGCAAAAATCAATTTCTTTCGTATCAATATATCTACTATAAAAAGGGCGAAATTTCCTTGTTGAAAAACTATTGTATCTTCGAGTTTTGAAAGATAATGAAAATTTCAATCGAGTTTGATTAAAGAAGAGGACATAAGAGGCTTGTATTCAAAGCTCCAAACCTCTATTATAAATCAGCTAAACATTCTTCTCTAATCTCTTTCTCTCTTTATTGTGTTTTGTTTTTTATGTGTTAATTGTATTGAATTTTTAAATAATTCTATTCACCTCTAGTATTATTTTCCTAGCCATTAAGGTTTTTCAACTTAAAAAAAACATTGGGCATCCCACTTCTATCAAGCTCATACTCATTACCAGTGAGAATCTTTCTAAAGTGGCCTACCAAAATATCTCTAATTTGACCTTTTCCCTAACATATCCCACTTTCCTCATTTATAATAGCTTTGATAGCGTTTATGTTCTTTCTACCTTTGAGGCATTTAAACAAGTAGCTACTATTTTGATCTCCTTCATTGAGCCATTGAATCCTAGATTTCTGTATAATAAACGATTCTTCCATTGAGCTGATCTTATGATAGGCTCTAGAAATCTCATTTTCTGCCTCTATAATCAAGTGAACATTTGGCATGCTTGACTATTTTCAATTCAACTATTTCAGCTTGTTTTTCTTCAGCTTGTTTTTCATCATCTTTAACTTTTTGACCAACCTAAACATAAGGTTACCCTCAATATCAATGTCTCAACATTCCTTCACCAAAAGTAGAAAACGACTATCAAAAGCCCAAAATTTGAAGAATTTAAAGGAAGATTTCCTTTTCCTCTCATTGTCACTATAATGTATAACCAACAGGTAATGATCAACGATGCTATTAGGAAGAACAAAATTGACAGAAGGGTAAGACGTCAAACTGTTTGTCATCAACAAAAACCCTATCCAACTTGTAGTTAATACAACGTGATCCATCACTCATATTACTTCACATCATATGAGGCCCAACCGTATTAAGATATTTCAAATTAACATTATTAACTCCTTATCAATGTCATTATAACTATTTGACCTACCAACCTTCTCATTCCTTTTCCTTAGAGGATTAAAGTCCCTTAAAACCACCCAAGGCATGTTTCGTAGGCTTTAGCTAATCCTCCCAATATCATTCTAAAAGGTATTACTCTCCATATAGTTATTAGAACTATAGATAAAGGACACCATGAACTTGAACCCTGTGGAAAGAGTCTCAAATTTACAGTGTAAAACTTAGTCATTCCATTCGCTAACTTTTATATCTAACAAATATTTATTCCAAGTGACCCAAATATGATGTATTTTATTCATATTACAATTATTCTCCATATTCCAATCCCCATATACACTTCTCTTCACTCTATCCTTATTTTCTAAGCTAACTTTAGTTTCTAATACGACCAAAAGCTTTAAAAAACTACATTTAACTAGATTAAGAATCTCTTTTTGCTTTGTAGGGGAGTTTAAACCCTTAATATTTCATACAATAGATCTAACCATTAATCCTGATATCTGGAAATGGACTCTCCCCCTTTTTCCCACCTTTTTTCCTTATTTCCCTTTTGATCTTTCCTCGTACCACACGTCATCTACCATGACAACCTTCTCAAATAATTTAATTTGTGGGGAGTCCAAATTTAACTCATTATCCAACGTTAGCATCTTATGAGTAACCATGTTTTCCTTGCTACTATCACTAAGATTTTTCTTTTCCCTTACTTCATCTTCACTAGTGGCAATAATACTGAGCATGGTGCTTTTATTACTTATCCCTTCATCACAACCTTCTAGAGTTTCTTTCTTCTTCAATAAAACTCCTATCCACTATAATTGAGGTCATCTCACTCTCTTTAGTAGAGTTTCCTAGAATTTCAAATTTGTTATTTTCACTATCTGTTAGTATTCTTTTTATTATGCCTTTGATTTGACTTCACCTTTTCTTTCAAGGAATTTTCACTCTTCCTTTTGACTTTCCTTTTCATTAACTATTCTAAAGTCATTGATTTGTGCCTTACTATCATCTTTTTCCATGGATGGGTTTCTCCTAACAATCTTGCTCTTACTTATTCCTATTTTGCATTCTTCTCTAGCAAGTCCAAATAGCCTACATTTGCCAGGCATAATCAACTTTGAGTTCTGTTATTTTTCCATTAGGTAATGTGATGTCCAGAGAGTCTAAGAATTATTTTTCAATCTCCATTTCAATATTTATCTAGCAAAGTCTAATCTAGATCCTTTTTCAATAATCGAGTTCAAGCTTATCAATTGCCCAATACCACTCGTTATATGATTAAACCCTTTAAGAGTACAAAATTCAAGAGGCATATTCTTACCCAGACAGCCACCGTCTTGATTTCCTTAGTTATCATGGTAAAGTTTCTGGTTCATCTCTAAATGAAAAACGACTAGCCTCTAATAAACTAAGGGTCATTGTCCAACACTCTACTTATATCATCAACCTCCCTAAACTTAAGGATGACCATTCCTTGGCCATTGACATAGCCTCGATTAGTCATATTACTTCACACTCATTCCGCAAATTTTTTCACCATAGTGAACAAAGGCCTTCTGCCAAGGAAAAAAACCAACAGCCCACATTTTCCACCTTTTAGTGCCCCTAATGGCCAACTCTTCGAATAGATACATAATTTTCCTCCCTATTTTACTATTATCACCAAGAGGTATATAATCCAAATTTGAAGACCTCTTTTCTTATAAAACAACTTGTTCCATGGTTGGGAGCACTCACACCACCATCTACAACAACAAGACAAGCTGCAACTTCGACAACACCACCATCTAGACATCAATCTCCCACAGAGTGAGATGACCTGACCATGGATAACACACCCAACCAACAAACTCTAACACTAAAGCACCCCTACAATACATAATAAACAGCCAGCAGAGGAACACACACCTGCCACACACACATAAAGGTAAGACAAGCACATATTAAGGAAGGCAAAGCATACCAATACCCAAGAGCAACTCACACACAACAGCAAGCACTAAAGCATGAATTAACTGACAGACACAAGACTAAACACAAAAAACATGCAAGATAGAGCAAAGCCTACGTAACACAGCAAGCACACAAAGGCAAAAGACACAGGAGAAGAAGGAGGAAAAAGATATCACATCTTAATCTAGGCCAAAGGAAATGAGCAAGGCTTGCTACCGAAGTAGGAAGGACATCTACACCCAGTAAGAGACCACAACACCCCACAAGAAGAAGAGGAAAAAGGGAGAAGGGGGAGGTCGATCAGGCTAGAAGGGTCGACCGACTAGCAAAGCATTGAAAAAGTTTAAAGGCCAAAGAAAGAAGTAAAGGAATGATCGAAAGTGAAAAGCAAGTAGAGAGGTAGAGAAAAGGCTAAGGATATTCTCACTCATCTTTTTTCTCTAAAGGGATAACAATTTGACTGTTGATTCATTCATTGGGACCTCTTTAAAATTAGATTACTAGTAGTTAGTACCCTATTGGTACCTCTCTTTTTAAGATATTAAATAGTATCAATGAAATTAGCTAAATTTACTATTTAGATATTTAGATTAATTACACCATGGCCCAACAACAATTATCATGTGACTCATAAATCAGAATTATTCTTTTCCTAGTTAAATTAGGATTGGATTCAAATTGAATATATTTGAACTCATTTTTAGTTTGATTTAGACAAATTTAAAATAAACTATTCAAGCCTAGACACAAATATGAACTATGATATTAAAATTTTTAAAACAAATCTGAATACAAACCATATAAACCTGAACTCAAATTGAAAATTTTGTTATTTGATTAATCTTGAAATAAAAATAGAGAATTGTAATTATAAATAAAAAGCATTTTTTTTCCTATGTTATTTTACTATCATTTTCTTATCCTTTAAGATTTAAAAAAAGTTGAAAAATTAGTGCCATTTACCTACCAAATTTAATTTAATTTAATTTATCTGGTATTTTTTCTAAATTTTGTATTGGACAACGACAAGTTCCCACCCAAGGTTTCACCCATTGACATTTTCCCACTCATAAAGTTATATTTTTTTAATTATAATTTTTTAATAAATTATAAATATGTTTACTTTTCTAATACATCATAATATATATGTTTATGTTTTCAATAAGTTATAATAAATATATTTATATTTTCAATAAACTATAATAAATATATTTATTATAAATAAATAAATTTTTCTATAATAATAAACCGAACACAAACCAAACTCTCAAATTTAAACATGAATCTAATTCAAAACAAACCCACCAATGAACACATCAAATACGAATATATATTCGTTTATGTTCAATTTGATTCGAATCTAATTCTGAGGTAAATGATACTAAATAGACAAGAATATTTTAATTCTCACTCATTCTCACTATTTATTTTGGGTCAACATTCCCAATTGCCTTAGCGCCAAGTTTGAATTTTTTTCAAGTAAACCTACTCATACTTCTGTATACTGCACCCTTCGGATTTTTAGATAGAAATCGTTTTGGTTCGAATATTAAAACAAACGTAAAGGTCTCTTAACAATGGTAGCTGCAAATTTCTACTGCTTTGTATTTGATTGACTTTTCTTAGGCCAAATTGGGGTTTCAGGCCTGAACAGATACTAAACGAGCAAAAATTCCAAAATAGATTTCAGATCAAAAAATCAGACCCCCAGGCCTGACTGTTTTTGCCTCATCAGCGAGAACAAATTCGTAGTAATGTAATTGTATAAAATTTGTCCATAAATACCAATTTGTGGTCTGTATAATAAGTACTCTAACACAATCCACAATGGAGAAAAAGGATTTTTACATTAAATGACAATAATAAGTCAAAATCTGGCGAGAGAGTTCTTGCTGTTTGATCCAAACAATCTCTCTACCTTATTGACCCACTTTGAATAGATGAAACAGTGCAAACACCTGCTGATGTGGTGAACGGAATATCTTTATAGCGGGCCACCAGTTCAGTATTGGTGTTCAGATCAACTTGCACCGTCTCCCAGACCTTTTTCTTAGGGTTTAAGACAACATCCGGCTCACCCTCAAAGCCAGGGAATGTAACTCTCTCTCCAATCTTCGCTGACTTCGGTGGCTCAACCAACTCAACCTGAAAGTGAACCAGCACCCCTAGTAAGTGAATACCAATCCAAAGATAACACTCAAATTGCTAGTACATTTTCATGTTTCATGCTTCTTATGTGAATATATGTAAGAAATCATTGATCTTATAATTTTTTCTAGTATAATTTTTCTTATTTTATGCGTGACTCAATACTGTCTAGGAAGTAAAAGAAATAAATTTCAAAGGCTTAAATGTGATGACATAGACAACTAGATTTAGAAAGGCAATTCAATGCACATAAGAAACAATGACTATTACTTCTTTAGGCAGGGAGGACCTCAATTACAAAGTTTATATTGGAATCTGTTAGACCACTAACCAAGCAAGTTCATAGAAGGAGAATTAAAGGAGACAGATTTTCAGGCAATGAATTGACTGCCATAATATCAGATAAAATAATTAAAGAATTCAAACAAGACAATAAGAAAACGGCATCACTACAGACAAGACAAATAGGCTCCAATCAAGGCAAACCGACAGGCAAGAATCAAAGATAATGGAGGGGAAAATAGGAACTGAAACAGGAGAAAAGACTATAAAAGGTGGAAAGAACAGAAGGTGAAAGACAAGGGCATATTGAGGGAAAATAAAAGAATGTAACTTTGCATGATAATAAGGATCCCATAATAAAGTAAGCAGCCCTTTTCTACAATGATTTTCAATCCTTAATGCCCATACAAGAAAATATTATAAGCAGAAATTATGTCAACATTTGTCACAAGGTATGCATCTCTACTTACCTTGGTGTTATCACTGTCGGAAGCACAGAGAACCATCGCATGTGATTTAACCCCTCGCATGACTGCTGGTTTTAAATTGCAAAGAACACAGACCATTTTCTCCTGCTCAAGATTAATTACAGGAAATAAATTATTGTCCATTTTCACAGACATCAACAGGAGTCATTCCAAGGGAAAAAAAAGAGCATATGTATATGTAAACAAAATGTGTATCACTATGATCAGTAAGAACATAGGACAAAACCTGCATTTCTTCAAGAGGTATATACTTGACAAGGCCACTAACTACTGTCCGAGGCTGCCCTTCACCCACATCAATTTCTTCAACGTACAAAGAATTGGCATCAGGATGCTTCTGCACTTTAGTAATTTTGCCAACACGGATATCAAGTCTTGCAATGGAAATTTCTGGTTCAACAGCAGTCTTAGGTTTGGTTTCAGAAGCTGATTTAGCTGATCGTTTCTTTCCATCACCACCTGTAACAGACAATAACATACAAACATAAAAAAGGACAAATGCAAAAGATTTAGCATTGACCAGTTAAAGCTGTTACATTAATAATAAAAAAAAATGAGATCAACAAATATATTACCAATCTTGTTTATTATGAGACAATGACTGACATGTGAACCAGTTTTGTCAAAAGATTGATCCTTTTACACAAGCAATTGCTTTTGGTAGACATCTCATTTATACAATTTAGGATAAGATATCTTAATTTACTTTATTTCTCCTAATGAGAAGATTGAGAAAAATAAACATAAGAAACGAAATGGCGAGGATTTCTAAAATTCTCTCTTATAAAACTCTTTTACTGATGTAGAACCCGATGGAGAACAGACAGAGAATAAAGAAATAGAAAGATAGTAAAAGTAAGAGAGGGATTTGGGAGCCAGAAAAAGATAAGATAGAAGAGAAATAGGGAGATAGAGAATGTAGAGTAGCAAGAAGGGGGAGGAAATTATAACAATAGAGATAAAAGGAATACATTCAAGCAGGGAAAAACATAATTTTATTCATTCAATAATCAAGTCAGCTAGTTGAGGAAGGTCTATTTATAGGCTTAAACATGATAACACTTATCAATTGATCATTTTATCAATACGTGATAAAAACTTATCTAATCCTAATCTAAAAACAACATTAATGAAAGAAAACCCTAAAATATAATTTGACAAATAGATCCCTAAGAAATAAAGACTCAGATAACCTTACACTAGTATTATTCCTAAATCCTTAAATATTTTACAGAAGGTTCAGAGAAACCAAAAGGGGCTCCTATTCTTCACCCTTTGGCTCATCACTCTAGGATTCATATGACTGTTCCCTATCCTTCACTTTTGTTCTCCTCTAATAAACAAGTAGAAAAAAAATGGATCGCTACCCCCTGCTCTACCATCTAATTGCATCCTATTGTCCTCTCATTTCCATCCTACCATATGAATTAAATAAATTCAAATGGTCGTAGACATAAGTACAGTGAAAGAACTCCACACTTCGACCTTAACCCCTTGAATAAGTTTATCCTACCGCTTCAAGAGCAAGAATCTCACTCCACACATGCATTAATTATTGACATAAAAATAATTTGCCTTAGGCAAAAACATCTTTCTTTGACTTTTTTAACCGTCACATTCTTACCAATTGTTTGCAAAACAGCAGCAAACATGAAGACGCATTTGGCATACACATACTAGCTCTATATGCAAAAAGAATTTCTTCTTTTACAAACAAAGATATCCAATAATTAAGAAAACCGAGAACTTTATTCAAAAAACTTTGCAAAAAAAGTCTCTGTTTAAGTGCTTTTTCAAGATTAAACATAATTCTCAGCTCCTGGAAGATATACACCTTATACAAATCAACAAGTCCTGCCCCCACCTCAACAGTATTAGCCCACAGTAATTTCACCAGTAGGAATCCAATAAGAAACCATGAAACTCTACTCTTAACACTTGAAGGAACTGATAATGGTGAAATGTTTCAGTTGTAATACCCATTACTTTCAATGTGGAAAAGTTAAGGTTATATCTTTCTAGAGTTGAGGAGTCCTTTTTATTAGCCCATTATCACATCACCAATAGGAATCCGATAACAAATCAAAAGACTCTAATATTAACACTTGAACATACCAATTCCAGCAAAAAGTTACAGTTGTAATACCAATAAAAAAGAATTGAATTACCAAGTAATATGAAAATTATAAAACAAATATTAACGTAACCTGAAACTTTTGTTTTCTTCAATTGTGCAGCTATTTTAGCAGCTTCAGCCTCCTCCCTGATAATCCTATCAGCTTGACTTCCAGCAAACCTCTTCCTGAATTCTTCCACTTCTTCGTCTTTCTGTACATCAGTTAATTTGACTAAATGAGTACAAGTTGGAGAAGAAAAATCAAACCAAATTTATCACCGCTGCAAATAAAAATCAATTAAAGAATTTGGCTTATGAGAAATACCATTTCCTTGAATAATGGTGCTGGTATCCCAATTTTATGACCAATTGGGATTATTTCCCAAGGTCTTCTTGCCCTATCAATATCTCCCTTTTCATCACAAAGTGAAACTTGCTCTTCAGGTTGCATATTAAGCTGCTTAAATACCTTCAAGTGCAACCCAAAAGCAAAAAAAAAAGTTGCAGTATAAGAAATCAGTACTAAAATTGAGCATATGTGCATATGGATCTGCAAGTTAACTATATTACCTCAACTGTAAAGGATGGTATAAATGGTTCTAACAAACATGCAAGCAGATGTACTAGACCCACTGAAGTTCTCATAACAATAGAACAAGAAGGTTGGTCTTCCTTGTAAAGCTTCCAGAATTGGCTTTCCTACAGGTATCATTTACAAAAGGCAATAAAGCCACCATATTAGTTCAGAAAAAAATCTAAAAGAGATTTATGATTGTGGGCGAAAAAGGCATTAGAATTGCCATATTAGTGCAATAATCACAAACAGAAATTTATGATAGCAAGTTCACGCAGTCAACAAGCCTAAAAACAAAAATTCAAAGTCTTCCAGGCAAATTTTTTTTTTTTTTTTGAAAAGAAGTGTAAAGCTATGTATCATTGTTAAACCAAAAAACACAGTAGATCAAGTATCCACTACAACAAAAAGAACCCATCTAACTAGGGTCTAAGGCTTTATATAGACAATCATGAACCTGCATAAACTTACTTGCAAATAGGCATTCCCTTCACTTGAGATGCTCATTGCCGTTTTTAGCCCTTGTTTTAGTTTAACCTAAACATACACACAAACAAGCACTTGAAACAAATGCAATACCAATTGGATAGAAGAGTTGTAGAAATTACAACACCTATCTAGTAAACTATCAGTCACCTTCTCCATGGCTTCTATATATAGATCCACATGTTTACCAACTTTTTCAGCCAATGTCTTCGTCAATAGATGTGACTCAGCATCATTAGCATCAGGAACAACAGAACCGTACCCTTGACCTTCATATATTCAACATAAATAAGGCTTTAACATTAAAAAAATTAACTCATCATTGCCTACATCACATTGTCAAAGCAGTCAAGAAAAACTATAAATTATATAATTCTTCATCAAGATCATTCCAAAATAAATGTGACCATCTTCCTTGAAGTGACTGAAGCATAACTAATAAGTAAATCAAATAATTAGAAGACAAAAAAAAAGAAATAGAAAATAAGCAGTGTGGCATTACTTAGACTTCCAAGCAGGGTCACAAACAACAATAATGTGAAATACTACTCCCATTAAATAGTACCAGAAGAAGGTAAAAAATTATATTAAGAAAAAATCCCAGCCACAAATGTTTCAGAATAAAAGGGTTAAATGTTGCATAGCTTACTCACCTGAAGGTTTAGCGATGAAACTCAAAACTCGATTGATGAAGTTGCCCAAATTATTTAGCAACTCACTATTTAATTTTGATTGCAGATCAGCCCATGTAAACAATGTATCAGATATCTAACCCACAAAAAAAATGCATTAGTTAACAATAATCCATACATTAAAGTCAGAAAGTAATAACATTAATAAATGATAGAATCATAAATAGTCATAACAATCTATACCTCAGGCCTATTAGTTAGCAAGTAATATCTCCATACTTCTACAGGAATGTTTGTGTCCTTTGCATCATTACCGAAAACTCCTACACCTTTGCTCTTGGAAAATTTGCCTGCAGAAACAAAAATTTGATGATTAATAAACAAATATGATTTGGAATATTAATTGTCATTAATTAGGGCAACAGCCATATAAAATTGGGTAACCGAATCAGATAGTTAACTAACCAGCTTCATAATTTAAGTACTCAGTGACACTGATAGTCTTCATCAAAGTCCAGTTTTCACCAGTCCCAAGAAGTGTAGATGGAAACATCACCTGCAATATTAACATTGTACTTCAATTATTAAAAACTTAAGCTGCAGATCACTGATAAGATATAATCTGCATCATTATTTAAAGTAATTTCATCAGTTAACAGCAGGAACCACAAACTTGATACATAAGAATCTTATCCACTTCTAGCAAGATCTAAAAGAAATCTGACAAGAACACTTACTGTGTGAAATGGCACATTATCCTTTCCCATAAATTGAAACAACTCTACATTCTCAGGATTCTTCCACCACTTCTCCCAATCAGGGGTGTAGCATGATGTGATTGAGACGTACCCAATAGGTGCATCAAACCAAACATAGAAAACCTATTCTCTCAAGACAGAAATTAGTAACATAAGTAATCAATCTCCTTGATATCTTGCAGCCATGCACATAATCCAGATAAAAGTATTATAAACAATTCACAATCAAGAAGTATTGCAAAATAACTATGTCTGATACCCAATGATTATCTTACCTTCTCCTTAAATCTCTCATGAGGAACTGGAACCCCCCACTTAAGATCCCTAGTAATACATCTTACTTTCAGCCCCTCTTTAAGCCATGCATATGTTGCTTGAATAGCATTTTGGCTCCAGGAACCAGCCACTGACATGTTGTTGATATACTCTTCCAACTTATCCTTAAGCGCAGGAAGATCAAGAAACAAGTGGTTTGTATCACGAATATGTGGAGTGTTCCTACATACCTGTCCATATAACAAGGTTAGATACCAAGATCACAGGACTGGACAACCCACTACATCCAGATATTGCATGTATTACAAGCATATGCTTTAATAGTCTTCATTGTAGCGTTTTTTCTTTTAGTGCTCAACAGAATATAATTTGGGTTTGTTAAAACAAAAAATAAAAATAAATAAGAACTCATCAAGAAACAGACACAAAAAAATGCAGACCCAATTTCAATCCAAATTTTAACATGCAATTTCACTTTTTTCAGGTAATTTAGTAACTAAACAGCATCATTCATTTTTTCTTAAACAATTAGAGGGCTTATAAAATAGAAATTTTGCAAGAACTCAAGTGTTGCATTAGAGGGTTAGAAACATTCATTTTAAAAGTCCAAAATATAGATCTATTAAAGCTTCTTTGCATATAATTGAGTCACACTACATGTTTTATTACCAAAATGCCTCTAGCCCAACCAAAAAAAAAAAGGCCACTTCACTGGAAACAACTTATAACTTGTCATGCTGGGTAATTGACAAATATGATACACTGATAAAGAAAATAGATATTTTGCAAGAACTCAAGTGTTGCATTATGGGGTTAGAAGTATCAATTTTAAAAGTCCATAATGTAGATCTCTTACAGCTTCTTAGCACATATTGGGTCACACTACATGTTTTATTACCAGAATACCTCTAGCCCAACAAGAAAAAAAAACCTTCATAGGGAAATTACTTATAATTTTTCATGCTGGGTGAAAGACACAAATATGCTACATTGGTAAAGAAGAATCCATAAAATACCTTGCATTTAGGATCTTTCAAGTCTGTCGCATTCAAAAGCTTTCCACAGTTTTCACACTGATCTCCCCGAGCAGAGTCGTAATTACAGCCTTCAGTTGGACAGGTACCTTCCACTAGTCTGTCAGCTAAGAACCTTTTGCATGTATCACAATAAGGCTAAATTGCCAAAGGAATTCAAGTCAAACAAGAGTCTAGATAAATCATGGGAAACGTAAATGCAAGGTGAAAAGAGTACCTGTTGCATTGTGTTCTCAACAAGCCAATTGTTCTCCAACAGTTTCTTGAATATTGCTTGGCACACTTCAGTCTGTTGTGGAGTTGATGTACGTCCAAAGTTATCAAAACTGATGTTGAACCATTTATAGACTTCCTTATGAATTGCATGATACCTATAAAGCCACAATTTACAATTACATGCATGAAAAAAACTTGCAAACAGGAATTTATCATCACATGTGCTCATAGGCAGCCATGGCAACAGAGCACGTCTAAAAAAAATTACTATTAATAGATCCTGTAGCATATAGACCCTGTATTCAGTTATCATTTCCAGTATGACTATCCATTAATCCAGCTAGCAGAGGATTATCTACTTTTACTGGGGATTGGGAATAGATGGACTTCCTTAAGACCTAATATACTGAAAAGATTTATTTCCACTTAGCTACTTTAGCAACTTGGCTATTCCTTTATTAATTATAATTTACACAGGCACTAAATGTAGACCCAAATGTGAATTAAATGACATAAAGAGAATCATTAACCAGCACAGATTTCTGATTATCACACGATTCACTAAAAGTTTGTCAAATTGGGAAATTATACGAGCACAAATATTGTCAATATCAACAGCATTTTTTAAGATACCTAGTAGCCCGTTTAGTAGTTCCCAAATAATCTTGATTGCTAGCAAATGAAATTTAGAATTACATAAAACAAAAAAAAAAAAATTGTTAACAAGTTTAAACCAATATCGAAATAATTAGACTAAGCGAAAAAAAAAAAAAAAAAGAGCTTACTTGTCACAAATTTCTTGAGGAGAGCAATTCTCTTCCATGGCCTTAGTCTCAGTGGCAGTACCATACTCATCCGTCCCACACATGTAAATAGCGTTGTAGCCTCTAAGACGACAATATCTAGCAAACACGTCGGCACTCAACACACCTGCAAACACCAATATCACAAAAACTCCAATTACCACCAAAAATTAAAAGAACATTTTTTATTCTAAAACTCTAAAGAGAAGGAAAAAGAATGTTACAGCCAATGATGTTCCCCAGGTGAGGCACGTTGTTGACGTAAGGCAAGGCGCTGGTGATGAGGATGTTACGCTTCCCCGGAACCGGAAGCTTTGGGACCGTCTGATCCTCTCCCCTGCTCCCCATACTGTGCTTTTATACACGCGCTTATTCCGGCAGCGGTCACCAGTGATTGGCAGAAAAGCAGCGGCGGCAGCGGCGGTAGGCGTTTTGAATATATATGATGTAGCGAAGGTAGGGTTGAGTCTAATACATTTTTAACTCGTTGTAGTGCCACTCTGCCGAGCTCCTTTTCATCCCCGTGGTTTGAAGAAATTTCCAGTTTGTCCAGTACAATCTAGAACAGCTATTTTAGTCCCCTTGCATACATTAAGCTCATTTTCATCAGTTAGAAGCACACATACAAAGCCTATACAGTGAGAGAAATTTGCACATACCCATTTTGGGCAATTTTAGTTATTATTTCATGATTATCCTTTTTAATCTTGTTTTATTATTTATAATGTTGCCATTTAAACATGTTTTATAAATTTCATAAGTTTTGTATTAAAGTTTATGCGATTGTGTTTTTGTGTGTAATAGTTTCAACTTTTTTGTACGAAATTTGTCAATGGTTTTTGCATTTGAATAGATTTAAAATTGATTATCAGCGAAATCAAGATTGAAAATGCATAATTTATGGTGATTTTGTTACCATGTGTGATATGTAATAACCCTATAAGTCATGCATGATGAAAGTCAATGAAGGTGGGTGTAACACTCCCCTCTAAAAAGTACAACTGCCTGAATAAGGAGCCTGAATGTTAGTATATGTCCTACACACCATTCATATCATTAGTTTCAAAGCATGTGAATCTTGTAATCTAAATTACTAAAATAAAAAGAAAAAGTTATTTTATTCATATTTATTTGTTGTTTCCTTTATTTTTTTTTTATGTATATAAATAAAGTACATATATGAATCGTTCAGATGATTTATTTTATGAGTGAAGGAAATTTAATAAATTTTCCCTCCATAAGCAATGTTTATTAGGCAATAACATTTCATAATAAAACATAACAAATACGCCCAAAAAGGATATCAAAATTTGATATAAATTCAAATAACAATGAATATCATGTCATGTCATTAAGATATTAGCGTGAATTAGCAATCAATGAACCATTTATCGAAAGTGACTGACAAAATTAATTACATGTGATTGTATGATGTCAATGATTTGTCGCGTAGTCATATTAGTTTATAATACTATTTTCTAACTTGAGACGTTATGGTCTAATCCAACTCAGATGCGTATGATTTATGTAATGTATAAATATGAGGCTAGTTATGCAATGTACGTAAAAGAATATTTAGTCATGTGTAGAATTGTCAAGATAAGATCTATTGGCTCAAAAATATTGGATCAAGAGTATCCATTGACTCCATTCAAATCCAATTCCCAGGATGAACATCGATAAATGTCAAAAAGTGAATCTTTGGCTAGGAGAAAGTCATACGAATGTCAGTTTGTGTTCACAAGTTTTGGATATATCAATTGATGATTCGAAGCTATATCGAATTTAGGATCCTGATGAATCTATAAATTTAAATTCAATCCATATTAGATGATAGAATGATATCATTTATATGACAATTATGACCTCCTACAGGTTTGATAAAGTAATTCGTTTATTATGGTTTAGGGGTTATGACAAATTGCTAGATGTTTAACATAATTGTTGAGTTTTAAGATCCATCCGAATCTAATTCACGATTAATCCACAGTTATTCTACAATGTCACACCAATAACCTTGTGAAATTGGAAGAGTTAAGAGAGAGAGAGAGAGAGAAAAAACGATTATTCGAAGAAGACTAGCACATTCTGAAGGAAATATTAAGTTTTCTATATTAACATTATACAAAAAATTGTTAAGATTATTTTAATAGTTAAAATAATCAAATAATAATTAATTACATTAATTATTAAATATTTTAAAGTGTTAAAATATTTAAATGGTTGTAAATATAAAGCTTTTAAGGAGTTAAAGTTTTAAACTAAATGGTTGTAAATATAAAGCTTTAAAAGGTTACAATGGTTCAAAATTAATTAGTTTGATTAATTAAAATATTTGTAAGTGTTAAGATAAGTCATGTATGGTAAATTATAACCTTTAAGAGTTAAAGGGTTTAAAGAAACTTTATGGGGTATAAATGTGACCTAGTATAGTTTGCATAGGCCATTTAATAATTATGATTATTATGAACCAACTAATTAAATGGTGCAATTATTTTAAAATGAGACTTTTATAAGGGCAACTAAGGAAAGTTAGTATTTACAAAATGCCCAAGTCTATGTAAGTTACCTTTGCAACTCATCTTAGGTAGATTTGTAAGAACTTTGAAAAACACTCTTTTCCCTCTAAACACTCAGCCTCTCAACTTCCTATCTTTCTTCCATTGGTGGTGCTAAATGTGAAGGGCTTCTATATTTGATCCTTGGCTTCATCAAACAAAGAGCAGAGGAAATAATTACATTTTGAAATATATGGGGGTTGAAATGTAATTTCTTAAGTAAGACTGGAAACTTTTCTAATTTCCCTGCTAAGTTATAAAAAATAACAGTTACACCTTATACTATTCATAATTCAATTTGTCAGAATATTGTTTTAAAAACTAGAATAGATGAACTAGTTGGACTATCATCAACCAACAAAAGTGATTTCAGTTTACTTGAACATTATTTTTGGAGTTAGACCAGTTGAACCTTACAGTTTGAGTGATTAGACTTAGTAAAAAATAAGGTTTGACCTTGTCAATATAAAAAATCAATTTTTTTAATTTAATTTTTGAAACATAAACCTAAGACTTGTCTACCGATTTTAAAACTATAAGTCATCAAAATAAGTTCTTTTTAAACTTAAAATAATTTATATTATATATTTAATAATAAATTATACAAAATTATTTTAAAATTATTTTTAAGTAGTTAATCGGTTTGACCATCGGCCTAATGATTTGACTTCTGATTGGATCAGAATGTCCCCTCCATAAGGTCAACATCCATAATAGTTTCAAAGATATTATATTGAAAATTTATTGTAATATTTTAAATTTAATGAAAAAAATATCAAATTATATCTTTATTATAATATTTATATAAAAATATAAATACGTTTTAATTATTAATTAACAGCTAATATTAATAAGTGATTAAATAAATTTATCAAATTTAAAGAGGCAAAATATTATCCTTTTATCAGACGGAAAGTAGGCATTTGGCCTTTATAATTTTCATTCTTTATGTTGGTAGGTAAGCTAAGATTATTGACCTTTAGGGCAGGGGTGCGTAATGCAACATGCGGAGACTAACTGATGATCGAATATGCCACTGCCGGATGAACGCCAACTGAACTTCTTTGTTCCAACGCACACGCCATGATCAAACGAAGTGACTGCACAGGGTAACTGACCAATTAACTCTAACCGGCTTGCCCTTTTACTTTTTTTTCTTTTTTCTTCTCTCTCTCTATATAAATCGGCCCTTGTCGAGATGAAATGTCAAAACAAAACAAAATCACACCAAACAAGTATATTCTCTGCTTCTTCCATGGCCGGCCTTCAGTACAACTTTTTCCCTACTGATTTCTTCTATCCTCGTTCCTCACCTCCATCAAAGACGACTGCTGAGAAAGCTGCTCTTCCTTCGCAACAATACTACTTCTTTCCAACTGATCACTTTTATCCTCGTCCTCAATCTGTGCAACTCTCCACCACTCACAGGGTTACACAAGTCTTAAAAACGGACGCTTCCCACAAGAAATCTGGCGTTTCCATCAATAATTCTGATTGAATTTTAATTTTTGTTCAGAGGCTATATATATATATATACACACACACACACGCGCGCGCACGAAGTGAGAAGTGGTTTCGTATTCTTCTTGAATAATGTTTGATCATCAAGGCTTTCTTTCCAAAGATGCTTGTAACTTTTTGATAATTTCTATGAATTTTCCTTTTTGTAAGAGCATACGGAGGCTTTGCTCTTTGGTTATAATCTTGTTTGTTAAGAGTATCATTGTTGTATTTTTTCTAAGTATTCAACCAACAAAATAATCTTACTGCACATAATAATATTATCAAAGGTAAGCTAATTTGGAAGAGGTATCAATAGTTGTTATTGCATCAAAGTTCAAAGGAATTTCTAGTTGGAATTCTTTCCGTTGTTAGTTAAGCTAAGAATATATTGTTTTTGGTGGTTCTGAATTCTACCGCCTTACAGTAGAAAAATGGAAAGATAGTAAGAAGGGAAGAGGTGCACGTGGAGACTAATTTCTGAAACGCAATATGCCAACGAACATGCCACAGGCTGTTGGATGCCAGACTAATCCTATTGAAATGAGAAAGAATAATTAAAATGATTTAATCTTATTGAAAGGGAGAGTAAATTTGAAATCAAATTATATAAGTAAGGGGGAGTTAGAGTCACATTGGAAGGCGAGTTTTCAACCTAACTTAAAATTGATCTTTGAGTGACTCTTTTGATCAGTATGCTCTTTTATCAAATTTTAACATATTTTTATTATCAATTAAAAAAAAGAGATTGTTAGACCTTTAGTGTTTTGATGATAACAAATATGTTAAAATGACAAATCTGACCTTAGCATGAAGTAATTCATGACCAAAATGGGAAAACCTTATGTTTGTAAGAATGACCAAAGACATGACTATATATATTAGATGCATGATCATACTTAGTTATTTTGGCACTTGTGTGCACTAAGACATGATACTGTGTAGTGCTCTCGTGCTAGGATTTAAAATTTTAATCGAATTAGATTTACTTACTTACAACCATGTTTGTAGAGGACATGAGGTTGTGTGGTTATAATACTTGGTCAACACAAGTAAATAAGTCATGCACTAGTCTCATGTACGATCAAAACATCAATAAGTAATCAAGTGTACGATCATATGCATGAATAATACACTGTAAGACCCCCTGCTGAATGTTACTGTACTGCTATTATTTATTTATTGTATAAAAACTATATTGTATTACTTTATTTATTGACTATTTAAAAATCATCACCCATCACATCCAACAGGAAACCCTACACAAAAACTGTACTGAAAACATTTGTAATGCAGAAGTGTATAAAATAAATGTGGTGGAAAACTGAAACCCACTGTACAGTATCTTTAATAAAACTCGTATTTTAATATTAATGATTAATATCTAAAAACATAATTTGATACTGTACATCCCATATGCATGAGCAACATAAGCATGCAAGCTAACATGCTATCTATTGAAAACTGAATGCATACATACATATATGTCTAACTGAAAATATTGGGTGAGAACCCGCTCGAGCTGTATCCCACTCATCAGCCACCTCATGCTCCAAGCTCAGCTCCCTAAAACAATAACCTGCAAGAAAGGAAATTGAGGGGGATGAGTGACAAGTCACTCAGTAAGCACTCCTACCTTTACCCTCGGGTAGGCTCTAAGCTGATGCAATCCTGGCTAGCTACTAAGCTGATGAACTTAACTAAGTTCTCTGGTACCCTAATAGCTTCTTCTTTTATCTTATTCTCTGTTTTCTTCCTTTAATACTTTCTTGTTCTGTTTCTATTTCATTGTTAATCTGATTACTAGCTTAATAGACTCTACTTTGCCTATAGCTAGTCTGACTGTTTATCTGATAACCCCCACTGAGTTCATTTCTGATTGATAGAATATTTTTCTTTAATTAACTTACTGATTGGATACTGTCTCATGCTGTGTCGTAAATACGTATATGAGTATACGTAAACAACCTAGAATGAAGAGTAATCCGAGCGGTCTAACTTGACTCACTAAACTCTCTTTTTGATATTCATTATCTTTTCTCTTTTACTGTTCAGTTATAGGTTTATTCTGTAAACCTGCTCATTCTGTTACATGGAAATAATATTCTATACTAGCTTTTCTTTTTGATATTTCATATTCTGTCTATATTACTGGTTGTCAGATTATCTGATAATTTCTCTGTTCTGCTGGTTGTTCTGTCATGTATTGTCACATGATTCTCATGTATTCTGAATGTTACGGTTTTACTGTTTCTCACTGATTAATTATATGTGAAACATGCTCTACTGTATATGTCATGTGAAAATGACATGCTATAGAATATGCTGAAATCATATCTAGGCCTTAGCCTGTATACTGAAAATAACTTTTTAAAAGTTGTTTTACTGAAGTACTGCTATTGGATCCGAAGATCCTAAAATAACTGAAAAGCTGATATAACAACTACTGAAATACTAAAAACTGTATTCGAAAATCATATCTAAAAACTGTATTGCGCAGACTGTTGAATACAGGGATTTGACACCCTGGCCATGTGAGTTTCCTATGCAAACACGCACCATCAACTGTATGGGTCACGTGATGCCTCTAAATTTGATACTGACCTGAGCGCCTCGCGTTATATTGTATCTGATCCTTAGATAAGGAAACCTATAATCTACTAACTAAGCACCCCCACATATGCTGATACACAAGGCTAGTAATAAGCACATAGCTCTTGATGCAACAGGTGTGTTGAAACTCACAAGTGCCCTCTCGTATTCACCTCTAAAATCGATGTTCGGATCATCGTGTTTTTCTACTAAAAACATGAAATTGGATCCTTAGATCCCTTTTCTAAAAACTCTGTATGACATGTCATGTCATGTAATATATATCATGCATGATAATTATCATTTCTTTTCTTCTGATTACTGTCTGTACAGATGTACATCTATTGTAGTTCTGTTTTGTGTCTTCTTACTGTTATACTGTTTCTATAACTTATTAAGCTTATCAAGCTTATTAATAAGTTATGTATAAACTGTTTTGAGTTCTCTTATATTCTGTCACTGTATCTGTCAGTTTACTGTATCATACATTTCATAACTGTTGCTGGTTCTGGTTCTGGTTTTGTTCTTTTCTATACAGTTTTGATGTCTGTTCTCGTATATGTATACATACATATACATTCATTATATTCGTCACTGTTTTACTATATCTGTTACCGTATGCATAAACTGTATTTGTTTATGTTTTCCTGTTTCCATCTGTTTTCTGATCAAAAGCTGTTATTTAAGTTGTTTCTGAATTCTATTAAGTTTCTCGTAGGAATAACTAAATTCTCTGTCCCTTCCTTCTTTATACTTATTCTTATTCAATATGAGCTGTTTCATATGTTATTCAACTTAGAATATTCAATTAGTTACTTTATTACCGAAATTCTACTGAAAAGAAAGAAAGGTTCTCATTTTCACTAGGCGCACGGGCGTGCATAAGTCTGCATGGGCTGTGAGCTAGTCGTGCAACCCAACTGTGCAAGGTTCTGGAAATTCTTTACATTTCCTCATTTCTTACTGGTGCACGACCGTGACATAAACATACACGGTCGTGACCCTACTAAAAGCTGGTTGTGCATGACTAGCATACACGACCGTGACCTTACTAACAACCCAAAATACACGGGTGTGCATACACCAACGCACGAGCGTACACCCAGCTCTGTTTCGACACCATGGCCGAAACATGTAAGGTCATCACCAAAACTCAACCCAAATCTCATCAAACTTCAATCAAACACACTATAACATATGAACATGCAACATATACTGTTATTAACACATTTTCCCCATCATTTATAGCCAAATCATACAAAAATCTCTTTAAACCCTCAAATACACAAACACATGCATCAAGGGAACTAAACATGCTTCTACCTCTAGATTTCTCATATATTTCTTCATTATCATTTCATAAACATGCTATTACACTAGAAACATGCTTCTATAACTGAATTAACCTAACTAAAGAAACATAACTCATGGAAACAAGAAGAAGGTAAGAATACTTACCTGGAACTACTAATAACTTCAATCTCTCTATCTCTGGCTGAAACTTGGCTGGATTGGCTGCTAAAAGCTAACTCATCTTTCTCTTACTTGTTTAGGGTTAGCTGAAGAAAAAGGAAAGGGAAAATGGATAAGAACTCACTGAAATCGACAGAGGGAAAAATCTGACTTTATATACTAACAAGCATGCACGGGCATACAAAGCTAGATGCACGGGCGTGCATGGTGAGAAAGGGACGCAGGGGCGTGTGTCCAAAGACGCACGGTCGTACTCCTTCCACAAGCTGCATATAAAGCCAACAAAAGGCCATACTACCCTCCTAACTCACTGAATTTGATTTCTAACTAAGAAATCTCTCTTCTAACCCTGATTCAAGGCCTGAAAAGACCATTCTAACTTTGGGATGTTACATACATAACCATGTGTAAAGGGAAAATGAAGAGATGCACTACTAAATTGCTCATGTTGCTTTATTTGTGCATGATCATATCAAGTTTAACCCTTATCATTTAACACACAATCCTGTGTATCAAAGACATGCACCCCATGTGTCCAAAAAAATCAAAGACGTACCATAATCCTTATTGTGCAAATCCCTTTGTTTTCAGTAAAAAAAAGCAAGATTATGGATGCATGACCATGTAATGAAGACAAATGTTCTTATAAAGGTAAAAAAAAATTATGTGTGATCTCATGTGGTGTGTCATGTTCTCGCCCATGTTACCTTTTAAACTTCAAGATTCATATAATTATAAAGGCGCAAGACCATATATAAGAAATACATGGTGATTTCGACCATTGAAAGTTTTTTTGAGGTAATAAATAAAGGAAGTATGACCGTGCACCTGAGGCATACAATTATGCTCTTAGGCAAATTTATTACAAAGTTATTTTCTTTAAACACCAACGGATCTATTTTGACTCAAACAACTCATTTCTATTTCTAGCAAACAAAAACTTATGTAAAAGAGTTAGCTTGAAGTGTGAGGGGTAAGAGAACATATTGGTATCAAGCTCTCATATTCTTTACACTCAACTCTTACTCTACTCTCTGCTAGCCAAAAATTATTATTCTTCGAGAGAACTTTATGTACCAAATTTAAGTATTAGCCTTGTAAAGGCATTAAGCACTTGAGTATTATTCTTTTTTATTCTCTTGGGTGAAATCTCGTATCAGCTATTGGAAAGGAAGAAATCTTAAACAACTAATGTATGTTGTTAAAGATAGTGGAACTCCAAGCTAATTGGTTAGAGAAATAGACATAAGAGGTTTATGGAAAATACCTTGAACCATTATAATTTGGTTGATAATTCTCTAATGTAATAGCCCGTAGGTATAACTATCTTTTTAGGTTTAAAAATCAAAGGTAAAAGTAAGATTTCTTGATAGAAAATAGATTTGAGAGGGTCCATTTATAAGTTATATGTAGCTTGTACATGGATATTCTTGGAAGAATATTTCATGTACAACATGAAAAATGAGAAAATTGAGATTTTCATGAGACACACGACCATGTGCCTAGGACACACGACCGTGTGTTATGTTATTTAGCCATATATATGTTTTTTTAATTTCAGTTGTGCAGTTCCCAACTTTTATCTTCTTCTTCTCTTTCATTTCCTAATGAACCCTAGAGTTGAAAAAGACCAACCAACTACTCAATTTCAGATTAAAGATCTAGAGGCTCATAGAGAGAGAGATCCATAAGCCATGGCTAGAGGTAAGTGTTCCCTTACCTCTTTCACCTTGTTTCATAGCATGTTTCCTCTTTAGTTGAGTTTTGGTAGTGTTCCTTGCTTGATTGATGCTGTTTGAGTTATAAAACATGTATATGATGATTTTATGGTTGATTGAGTGGTTGATTCCATGATTACATATGTATCTATTTCTATACATGTGTTTTATGCTTTATTCATAAGATGTGACGTGATGTGATTAAGATGAGATTTTAGTGAATGTGTACATGCCGGTAGTAGTTTTAAGTGTGTACTGATGCTTGAATAAAGTTTGGAAGTGTTTGGAAGTAATTTGATTGGAATTTTTGGGTTTTCAAATAGCATCTGTAGAAATTGAGTAGAGCATACGAATATGTACCTATAATTACACACACGTGTGGTTTTATTTCTGTATGAGCACAACCTTGTATGGTACCTGTATGTACCTGAAAAACCCAAACACACACTTGTATGACCAATGCATACCCTTGTGTGCTTAGTATCAATATCACACGCCTATGTAAGCAAGACATAAGAGTGTTATATGGTAGCTGCAAGCTCATGTAAGCGTGGGACACGACCTTGTGCCTTGAATACACACTTGTGTATTCATACCACATGCCTATGTGGCTAGCGAAATTTCATAAATTGATTATAGAAGCTAATGTAGGACCCGCCACCACGTATACCTCTGCTGTTGAATATTGTCTTCTCTTTTATTAATAATCTGAAAATTGGGTATACACGACAAGAATCCTACGAAAAAGAAATCTGCTGCTAAATACATACGCATGCAGAAGCTGAAACTGGAACTATATAATATACAAATGTACAATAGGCCCAAAATGGCCTTTTCATAACCATATATACTGTTCATATACAAATATACAACTGAGTACATTTACAAAATGTACAATACAAGACCTCACAAGCCAAAATTGAAAATATACACTGAAAACTGGTGTGGGGCCCTTTCCCGTCAACCATGGTTCACTTGCTCCTCACTAACAGCATACAAACCTAAAAAGGAAGGAAGAAGGAAAGAGATGAGTGATAAAAATCATCCAGTAAGTGATCCTTACTTCCCTCAACCCAAGCAAACAATCACAACAATAGCAAACATACCTGGCCTTAGCCCTAACATTCATCTAATCGCTTGCTAGATCTGGATATGTTGCTTATTCTCTTATCTGATTGCATTATTCATTCATGTCATGATTTATATGTCATGTCATGCTAACTGGAAACTGTAAATGCATGCATCTGAGTCTATATGTATCCGAAGATACCTATTGTGCTGATCAAGCTGATGAACACAAGGATTTGACATCTTGGCCATGTGGGCTGAACAGTCTAACTAAAGACTAGAAAGCTGAATATGAAATACTGGATGATCTGATTGGTGTCAAAAGGTTGAAATCCTACAAATGCCCCCTCGAGTTCACCCAAACTCTAATCTGAATATCAGGTTTTGAATGTTGAATACTATTGAACTTGAATCCCTTGATCCTTTCTCATGCCATATGATATGCTATGAAATGCTCATGTAGTCCTTTATTATCTGATTTCATGTTTATCTTATACTTATTACCCATTGTTTAAGGTTACCCATTCTTTATATTTCATTTTATTATTTAATCTGGAAAATTCTACTGATTCACGGACGTGTGGGCAAGGCACATGGGCGTGTAGGAGACACACACGAGCGTGCATGGTAAAGGCACATGGGCGTGTGCCCAGACGTACGGGGTGTAGGACCCACTGCCACGCATATCTCTGCTGCTGAATGATACTTTTCTTTTTTTATTAATAAACTAGAATACGGGTACATGCGACAGGAATCCTACGAAAAGAAATCTACTACTGCTATACATTTGAACACAAGTGGAAGCTAGAAATAAAATACTGAACATAAATATACAATGAGCCCATAATGGTTTTTTCATATTTTTACAACTGTTCTATACATTGTTCTTTACATCTGAGTATATATATATATTTACATTACAAGACCCAATAGGTCCAAAACTATACATATACATGTTAAAACTGTGTGTAGGGTCCTCTCTTGCTAGCCTCGGTCCACCTGCTCCTTGCTAGCAGTAAACTGACCTGAAAAGGAAGGAAGAAGAAAGGGGATGAGTGATAAAGATCACCCAATAAGTGTTCCTTACTTCCCTTAATCCAAGCAAGCAACACACATCAGATACATACTTGGCCTCGACCCTAATCATTCATCTAGTCGCTTATTGGTGCTGAAACTGATTATTCTGTTATCTGTTCTCATTATTAATCATATTATGAAATGTATGTTATGTCATGCTAGCTGGAAACTAAAAATGCATGCCTTTGAATCTATATGTACCCGAAGGTACCTACTGTGCTGATCAGACTGATAAACACAGAGATTCGGCATCTTGGCCATGTGGGCTGAACAGTCTAGCTACTGGCTAGAAAGCTGAATGATAATGCTGAACAATCTGACTGGTGTCAGAAAGTTGAATCCCACAGATGCCCCCTTGAGTTCACCCAAAATCTATTGAATCTGAATCCTTTGATCCTCTCATGCTACATGTCATGCTATGATACGTTTATGTAGCCTTTATTGTCTAATTTCATGTTTATCTGAGGCTTATTGGCCATTAAAAATGGTTACTCATCATTCATTAATCATTTTTTTGCATTTTCTGGGAAATTTAGCTGGCGCACGGGCATGTGGGCAAGGCACACGGGTATGCTGGAGACACACACGAGCGTGCATGGCAAAGGCACATGGGCGTGTGCCCAGATGCAAGGAGTCGTGCACTGGCCGTACATGTAAGACCCGCCGCCACGAGTACCCCTGCTGCTGAATAATACTGTTCTTTTATTAATAAACTGAAAATTGAGTACCTGCGACGGGAATCCTACGAAAATAAAATCTACTGCTACTGTACATTTGCATACAAGCAGAAGCTGAATCTGAAACTGAAATATACAATGGGCCCAATCTGGCCTTTCTCATAAATACAACTGTTTCTATACATTAGTCTTTACATCTGAGTATATACATTTACAAAATGTACAAGTACAAGACCTCACAGGCCAAAACTGAAAATACAACTAAAAACTGGTGTGTAGGGTCCTCTCTCGCAAGCCTCAATCCACAAGCTCCTCGCCAGCAGCAACAAAACCTGAAAAGGAAGGAAGAAGGAAAATGATGAGTGATAAAGATCACCCAGTAAGCATTCCTTACTTCCTTCAATCCAAGCAAGCAATAAACAAACACACTTACCTGGCTTCGATCCTAATCATACATCTAGTCGTTTACTGGCACTGATTACTGCTTATTTGTTATCTGATTACTGAACTGATTACTGAAATTCATTATTTAGTCATGCCATGATGTATGTGTAATGACATGCTGAGCTGGAAACTGAAAATGACTGATGATGCATGCATCTTAATTTATATCTGTATGTACCTAAAGGTACCTACTGTGTTGATCAGACTGATGAACACAGGGATTCGACATCTTGGCTAAGTGGGCTGAACATTCTAGCTACTGGCTAGAAAGCTGAATATGTTGTGCTGAACAATCTAATTAGTGTCAGAAAGCTGGATCCTACAAATGCCCCCTCGAGTTTACCCTAACTCAACCCATATATCGGGTTCTGAATACTGAAACCTACTGAATTCAGATCTCTTGATCCTCTCTCAAGCTACATGACATGCTATAGAATGCTTATGCAGCCTTATTAACTGAATTCTGACTTATCTGATGTTTACAGGCCTTTGGAAGGATTACCAAACCTTTATATTTCATTTTCTACATTTTCTGGAGAATTAAGCTGATGCACGGGCGTGTGAGGAAGACACACGGTCGTGCATGATACACACACGATCGTGCAGAGCAAGGGCACACGGGCGTGTGCCTAGACACACGGGACCGTGCGTAAGTCGTGCTGCTGGTCATGCGCGGTTCTAAAAAATTTCTGGTCTTTACATGCAAAGAAGGGACACACGACCGTGTCCCTCAGGACACACGGTCGTGTCCTCTGCTTTCCAGGCCGTGTGCACGAAGTGCACACGACCGTGTCCTTGCAGAAACAAGGGCACACAGGCGTGCTCTTGCGGGTACACGGACGTGTGTCTTGTTCTACACATACATGTGTCGCCTGGAACTGTAGGAAACCAAGCCATTTCTCAACCAAAATCAAATTAATCAAAATCACATATTCCAGGCACTTCAATATACATATATCCACCCTTAATTTCATCATTCATCAACTACTGCTGAATTCACCATGAAAATAACATATTTCTCTCACTAACACACACAAGCAAATCAAGCATGTTCTTGGGTGGAAAATAAGCGTTTCAATCATCACAAATCATCTCATATACTCAATCAAGCATTCCATATCATGTTGGAAATGTAAACACACATTTCCAAACTTCATCAAACATCAAAGCAAGCTGGGAATGCACAGAAGAAGTAAGAAACACTTACTCCTGACATGACCGCTGGAAATCTTTCTCTCAAGCTAATCTCTGGTTTCTCAAGCTGGATTGGGAGCTGCTGGAAGCTGGATCTCGCGTCTAGGGCTGGGAGCTACTGAAATGGAAAGAAAACTTAAGCTGAAATGGGAAACCGGGTGAGAAATCTATTAATCTCCCGTCTCTCTCTCCTCTAAGCCACGTGCACGGGTGTGTAGGGTAAGGTGCACGAGAGTGCACAAGGGAAAATGAAGGAAATTCATTTCCCGCACTTCGTATGATTGAAACCTCCGTAAAGGAATTATACGAAGGCCACACAGTACTGAAAAACTTACTAACTCACCCCTAAATTCTTTTAGACTCCCAATTTATCTTTGAATTTCATTTCTAACCCCAGAACTCTACCCCTAAGGGCTTTTCTAAATCTTGGATGTTACAGTGCAGCCGGTCGTGCTCGCTTCTGGAAAATCTAGACATTTCATACAAAAAGCTGGCACATGACCGTGCCCCTTAAGACACACGAGCGTGCATCTGTATTTTAAGTCGTATGCACTTTGTGTACACGGGCGTGCCCTCGCAGAATCAAAGACACACGGGCGTACTCATGCGAGCACATAGGCGTATGTCTGGTTCTACAACACAAGCACATGCCTGGAAATGTAGGAAACTCAACCAATTTGTATCCAATCTGAAATTAACTCTTAACATACATTCTAAGAACTTCCATAAGCACATATCAAGCATCAATTTCATCAATCATCAACTACTACAGAATCCACCATGGAAATATCACATTTCTCTCGCATAAACACACACAAGCAAAGCAAGCATGGTTCCTGGGTGGAAAATCATCATCTAATGCATCATTTCATCAGCATATCAACATATAAACATCTCATACATATGCTGGAACATAAACAACCCTTCCAAGCATCATCAAACATCAAATGCAAGTTGGGAAACGCAAGGAAGAAGTAAGGAAACACTTACCTCTTGCCATGGCTGCTGGAAAATCTATCTCAAGCTACTCTCTTGTTTCTCTCGTTGGATTGGGAGCTGCTGGTGTCTGGAAATCGGTCCTAGGGCTGGGAGCTGCTGAAATAAGAGAAGAAATGCTGAAATGAGAATAAAAGCTGGGTGAGAAGCATTAATCTCTCATCTCTCTCTTTTCTACCCACCTGCACGGGCGTGTAGAACGCTGTGCATGGGAGTGCACCAAGGAAAATGAATGAAATTCATTTCCCACGCTTCCAATGATTGAAACCTCCCTAAAGGAATTATACGAAGGCCACACAGCTCTGAAAACTTACCATCTCACCCCTAAACTCTTCTAGACTCCCAATCTATTCTTTAATCTCATTTCTAACCCCAAAACTCTACCCCTAAGGGCTTTTCTAATCCTCCTGGGATGCTACACGGGTCGTGCACTAGTCGTGTAGTCGGTCATACTTACTTCTAAAAAATCTAGGTAAAATCACTAAAAGAACTGGCACATGGTCATGTCCCTCTGGACACACGGGCATGCGTCTGCAAACTAAGCCATACACATTTCATGCACACGGGCGTGTCCTTGCAGAAACAAGGGCACATGGGCGTGCTCATATAGGCACACTAGCGTGTGTCTTGTTCTGCATCGACAACACTCACCTGGAATTTACAGGAAACCATCCACAACACAACCAAACTCAAATTAACTCATACTACTCATTCCCAGCACTTCAATATACAAGCAAAACACTTCAATTTGATCATTCCTCAATCACAACTCAATCCACCATGAAATATATCATTTCTCTCACATAAACACACACAAGCAAGACAAGCGTGGTTCCTGGGTGGAAATCATCATCTCATGCATCATTTCATCACATATCAACATATAAACAAGCACATAGCTTATAAACATGCGAGGAACACATCCAAGCATACCAAATCATCAAATGCAAGCTGGGAAACCCAAGGAAGAAGTAAGGAAACACTTACCTCTTGCCATGACTGCTGGAAAATCTCTTTCTATCTAATCTCTTCCTTCTCTAACTGGATTAGGAGCTGTTGGATGCTGGATTTTAGTTCTAGGGCTGGGAACCACTGAAAACAAAGAGAAACTTGGCTGAAAATAGGGTAAAAGCTAGGTAAGAATAAACTTAAATCTCCCATCTTTCTCTCTTCTACTCACCTGCACGGGCGTGCAGGGCACAGTGCATGGGAGTGCATAAGGGAAAATGAATAAACTTCATTTCCTATGTTTTGCATGATAAAAACCTCTCAAAGGGAATCATACAAAAGCCACACAGGCTTTGAAAACTTATTATCTCACCCTGAAACTTGTAGCATCCCAGGTTAGAAAGCCCTTAGGGGAAGAGTTTTGAGGTTAGAAACGAGATTTAGAAAGAGATTGGGAGTCTAGATAAGTTTAAGGGTGAGTTAGTAAGTTTTCAGAGCCATGTGGCTTTCGTGGGAATCTTTTCGGAAGGATTCGATCAGACGAGTGAGCGAAAAATGAATAATACTCATTTTTCCTTGTGCACGCCCGTGCGTGGCATAGTATATAAGTGGAGCCAAGAGTTATGTTGTTCTTTTCTCACCCATTTCATTTCAGCCAAATTTCTCTCTTCCTTTTTAGTTCCTCCCATCATTAGAGAAGAGAACCAGTAGCAAGTAGCTCCCAATCCGGCGAGAGAGCAAAGAGATTAGTTGTTTGAGAAGTTTTCAGAAGCAATGGAGCGAGGTAAGTGTTATTTCACTTCTTTTCGCAATTTCCCAGCTTGCCTTATGAGTCTTGATGCCATGGATGGGTTAATTGCATGTGGATGAATGTTTGGAATGCTTATATGGCTTTGCATGTTGATTTTGATGATGAATTTCCACCCTTGAAGCATGCATGTGTTGTGTGTGTGTTTTAGTGAGAGAATCAAGAAGCTTCCATGGTAGATTTCATGTGGCTTGATGCATGTGATGATTGATGCTTGAATTGTGTTATATGAAGTGCTGGGAATGCATATTTGGAGTGATTTTGAGTTTGAATGCAAATTGGCATGAGTTTAGATCATTTTTTCGGCGGTGCTCTTGTTGAAGAACAAGACGCACGACCGTGCGCCCACATGGCACGACCGTGAGTCTTTGTTTTTCCGTGTGCACGCCGGTGTACACGCCGTGTGCACGGCTAGAAAATGCACATGCACGCCCGTGTGTCCACAGACGCACGCTCGTGCATGCGCTTCCAGTGAAAAGTTTCCAGAAATTCCAGGAGCTTGCACGGTCAAGCGCATGACCAGCGCACGACGCCGTGCGTCCAGGCTCACGCCCGTGCACCTGCAGATTTTCAGAAAAAGAATTAAAAATGAGAAATTAAGCATACGAATTCAGAATAAAGGTTAAATAGATTCAGATAAGCATCAGATGAGTATGTATTCAGATAATAAGCTGCATATGCATATCATGGCATTACATGTAGCTTCAAAGAGGGTCAAGAGATCTGAATTCAGTAGTATTCAGTATTCAGAACCTGATGTACGGGTAAGAGTATAGGTGAAACACGAGGGGGCATCTGTGGGATTCAACCTTCTGACACCAGTCAGAACACTCAGTAGCATTTTAGATTTTACCATCTGACACCAGTCAGATCGGGTAGCAGTATTCAGATTCAGCTTTCTAGCCAGTAGCTAGACTGTTCAACCCACATGACCAAGATGTCGAATCTCTGTGTTCACCAGTCTGATCAGCACAGTAGGTACCTTCAGGTACATTCAGATAGAGATTCAGATGTATGCATCCATGAGATATTTCAGTAGCATGGCATGACATACACATCATGACATGAATGGTAATGACATCAGTATATAATGAGAATGAGATTCAGATAACTGTTCCAGATTCCAGCAAGCGCATAGATGTATGATTAGGGCCGAAGCCCAGGTATGTTTGATTATTGTGATTGTTGTTATTGCTTGGGTTTTGAGGGAAGTAAGGAGCGCTTATTGGGTGATCTTTATCACTCATCCCCCCTTCTTCTTCCATCCTTTTCAGGTGGTTCGTGCTGTTTCTGAGGAGTAGTTAGATCGAGGCTGACGGAGAGGGCCCATACCGCGATCTCAGTTTTGAGTTGTACAGTTTACAGTTTTAGACCTGTGTGGTCGTATGTAAATGTTTATGTATTCAGATGAACCGTTTATGTATCTATGTACGATATAGGCTAATGGGCCCATTGTACAGAACAACATGTGTATTTCAGTTGATGTATTCCAGTTTCAGCTTCCGCATTTGTACTCTGAATGTATAGCAGGTTTCAAGAGTTTTTATTTATTTTCATAGGATTCCCATCGCGGGTACCCATATTTTCAGATTATTAATAAATAGCCCTCTCAGTATTCAGCAGCAGGGGTACTCGTGGCGGCGGGTTTTACAAAACTCTTCTAAACTCCCAATCTATTTCTAAATCTCACATTTAACCCCAAAACTCTACCCCTAAGGGCTTTTCTAATCCTAGGATGCTACAGCTAGCACAACCAAGAACACGACCAGTGCATGGCCTTGTATGTGTTACAAATGCATGTGTGTCTTCCTACATGCCCATGCCTTTTGTAACACATGCCCGTGCACCTTAAGAAAAGCACATAAATAGTTTTAAAGTAAAGCTAAGTCACTCTAAACCATTTTTAAGCACAAGGAACTTATAAATAACAATATATAAACAACATATCATACATGATCAGTAGCATAGAACATGACATGCCATATCAAAACTTTCAGAAATAGATCCAAAGATCCGATAGCATGTTTTAAAGTATAAATATACGATATTTTGAACATTAGTTAGGGATAAATACGAATGGGTGTCTATGAGTTTGCACACTCGTTAAAGAGAAAAACCAGCATCCGCTAGAAAGGATATGGTTATTGACTAAGCTCGTTAGAGAGAGTGCCGGTTGTGCATTAGTAGATTTTAGTAGGATTAAACTCACATGACTAGGGTGTCGAATCCCCGTATTATTAATCTGGCTAGCATAATAGATATTTTTAGATACAGTACTTTCTGATTCAATTTTTAACTTATACTCTATATATATATATATATATATATTCAGGATCTTCGAATCATAACTTTTATTTTAGATAGAGTTTTCAAAAAAATAATACACAAGGGCAAGTTTTATGACTTTTCAGCATACAGATGATATTAACATACACATTTTATGTCATATAAAACATTTCATGAGAAACATAACAGATAAAAACAAAGAATATTACAGAAAACCAATAAAATTTCAGAATACATAAATAAGGAAATAGGAAAGTAGAAACAGAATGACGAGTCACAAAAGTTAGATTGAGCTTGAAACTTGCTTGTGTTAAAGATAGGAAATGTATGCTGAGTAATTTTATCACTTACCTCTCATTCCTTGTTTCCTTCTTGCAGGTTAGTGATTTGTAGAAGGTTGAGCAGGAGCAAGACAACTGTCAGATTTTGGGGATAAGACTTGGTAGTAGATAGTATATTCATGGCTCGCATGCTTTTGATTAGTTTTGCTCATGCATATGTGTGTAGTATATTGTAAATACATATTGTATGAATAGTTTACTTTATAAGTAAGTAACCTGAGGGATTTTAATGCATGTTATGTATTTTTTGGTTAATATTATGGTAATTATATTTATAGCTCCTGCCTGCAAATATTTTAGCAGTAGTAGTTTTTACTATAGAGATTCTCGTTATAGGTAATATTATAGTAGTATTATTATTATAAATATCAATCTACAGTGGCTTGTGACGGGGGTTGCTACATCCAACTCTTTTATCTTTTGCTTTGTTTAAATGTTTAGATTGTTTGTTGCATATTGATTTTATATAACATAGCCATTTTTGCACTTAAATTGTTTTTCTATAGTAAAAATTTTAAGATCCTATTCGTATCCTCTATAGGATTATTTTAGGAAAGAGTTTTATAATACGTGTCGAAATTGTTGCTTCCAGCTTAGTGATATACTTGATAAAATGATTCCATATAGAGAGTGCCTTTTGTGTCTATGGAGCTGATTCTCATAATCGTAAGGGTACATCTGGTCTTTTGACTTGAAATCACTATCTAGGGAATCCTTGGTTCACTGGTGGGGTGATTATGCATCATAAACTTGAAAAATTCAAATAGTGACTGGGGATAACCATTAGAATCTTTATTTTTCAATATTATATAAGAATATAAAAACTAAACATATATAAGGTATTTATAGATTATATATTACAATGGAATGCCCTACCAAAGACTTTTCATGGCAATAAGTTGGTTCCTACCAATAATCGTATTGGTAACACTTATGGTGATCCATACAGTCTATAACTTTGGAGGCAATTTATGTTTTTGTAGGTTAATATAGAAAAATGTAACAAATGAATATTTCATCGTGTTTACATAGATTTAGGCACATAGGATCGTGTACAACCAACATACACTCGTGTGGCGTCATGTATAATAGTGTAAGGCACATGCATAGTCATGCTTCTAATGTTTAGATAATGTGTGACTACATACATTTCATAAGAATCACATAATATGTTTATCATGCCATAACAGTTCCACAATCATGATGCAAGCTTGTATGTTACTAGGTTATCTAAAATTTGAATTAGATTTGATTTTATCAAATCTAATCCAACAAACATTCTAGGATTTTTCCACTTGTCAAGATGCACAATTTTGTACTTGACAAACATATGGTTGTGTGTTAAGGCCGAAATCCAAATTTGACTTTTAACTTGATTCAAATAGATTTGAAAAGTCCAATGCAACAATGCCCAAATACCATATCCACCAAAATAACAATCTTATACCTTTAAAGTTCAATAAACTCCTATTATATGTAACTTGTAATCTCCTTACTAAACTATTAGTATCCAGATTTAGGTCAAATTTAGATACAGATAACGAGCAACCTCTGGTAGGACATCATGACCACTAATCAGTAGTGTGTCAGTGAATATCTTTGGGCTCAATCAACTTAACAGTTAACGCATAATATAGTTTCTTCATCATGTTGTGTTTCTCGAGGTTAAGGCATAAATTCGTATCTCTCATAGTGTACCCTTGTATATATATATATATATATATATATATATATATATATATATATATATATATATGTCTAAATCAAAATTAAATTAGACAACAATCAAATCCCATTATAGCCATAAATTTATTAGATATAGACATTCTTAAAAAAAAAAACACCACTCTTATACTCAAGAGTGATAAGTCTTTATTGATCCATCATAGTCTTCGTATTGATCATGAGATAACTTATCACTTATCTTTACAATACCTTAGTTATTACGCTGAGTTTGATGACGTTAAACTATATCACTCCTAACACAAGATGGTCTGATGATCTTAAATTGATAGACCATATATACCTATCAAGTTAAAAAGATGTTTCCCTACAAACTAGAGTCATCATTTATATAAAATCCTTTTTATGGGTCATCTAGTGAACATGACCATCAAATCATGCATTCATATGTTACATCAAACTATAAGCAACGACTTTGACACATGCAAATTATCATCACCTTTTGATAGAGTCATTCAACATTGTAATAATCTCATCACCATCACTTCTGTCCTAGATCATAGTGGTGTTAAGATTATAGATGGTTCTAGTATGACCACTAATGAGTGTATTAAGAAAGCATAACCAGTCAATTGATTCCCTTGTCTCGGTTCTATGAGACCAACGGTACATCATATGAATCAAACAACATATAATTGAAAATGCCTTTTTTATTAATAATTAATTAGTATATCATTACAATAGATATATGGCTATGGGGCATCTACCCTAACACATTAGACTGTCTTGTGCAAGGATTGACATAGTTTGATACCATCAAATGGGTCATCATAACAAAGGCAGAATGAAGGTGGTGATTTAATATATCCAAATAATGTATTATCTTATGATTAAATGTTAATTCATATTTAATTCAAAATCAATCGGTTAAATCTCAATCACATAAATTGCATATTATCTAGCTATAAAGTGGAAACTAAAAAATATGTGCATATGGTTTTTTTTGAAAATTAATCTCGCTTGATATGTTTGTGTTGGTTTTAAATTTAATTTAGAAGTAGTATAAATTGCCACTATATTTACGTTGAATGGGGTTTGTAATTAGCCAAATAATATTTCCCACCCAATGTTTGATGAACTAATAAAGTATCGTCTTTTAAGTTTGAAAAAATTGAATTTCACTTGTTTATTAAATTTATTAAAAAAATCAATTAAATTTGATATAAAATTATTGAAAAGACAAAAATATTCTTAAGATATAATAATAATTTGTCCCAAAAATTTTATTAAATAATTTTTTGTACCCTTAATTTATATTAATTTTATCCAAAGTAATATATATATATATATATATATATATATATAAATATAAATAAAATTAAGGATGTACATGTTATATTACAAATTGTCAAGGCTAATTATATTTTTGAAACATATGGGGTTGAATATGATAATTTCTTAAGATCGGAAAAATTTCCAATTCCCTACTAAGTTATAAAACAATAACATTTACACTTGTAATACTATTTATAATTCAATCTGTCAAAAAATGGTTTTAAAAAACCATAATAGATCAACCGATTCGACTATCATTTGCCAACAAAAATGATTTCAATTCACTTGAACATTTTTTTGGAGTTATATCAGATTGAGCGAAACAATTTAAATGATTAGACCAAATAAAAAATCAAGTTGACCCTGACAGCATAAAAATCATTTTTGTAATTTAATTTTTGACACTTAAATCTAGGACCTTGTCTACCAATTTAAAAAATGTATATCATCAAACTAAATTCTTTTTAAGCTTAAAATAATATAAATTATACAAAATTGTTTTAAATATTATCTTTAAATAGTTAATTAGTTTGACCATCGGTCAAATAATTCGATTTTTGGTTGGATCGGAGTATTCTCTCCATAAGGTCGACATCCAGTATGGTTTCAAAAATATTTTATTGTAATATATCATAAAATAATATAAATACATTTTAATTATTAATCAACAGCTAATTTATATTAATAAGTGATAAATTTAACTTTATCAAATTTGAAGAGGCAGAATATTATCAAACCTTTGTAGGGAAAGTAGGCATTTGGCCTTTATAACTTTCATTCTCTACGTGGGTAGGTACGCTAAGATTATTGACTTTCGTGCAGCGGTGCGCAATGCAACATGCGGAGACTAACTTTTTCCTTTTCTTTTTTTTTTCTTTTTCTTCTCTCTCTCTCTTATAAATCGGCCCTTGTCGGGATGAAATGTCAAAACAAAACAAAATCACACCAAACAAGTATATTCTCTGCTCCTTCCATGGCCGGCCTTCAGTACAACTTTTTCCCTACTGATTTCTTCTATCCTCGTTCCTCACCTCCATCAAAGACTACTGCTGAGAAAGCTACTCTTCCTTCGCAACAATACTACTTCTTTCCAACTGATCACTTTTATCCTCGTCCTCAATCTGTGCAACTCTCCACCACTGTCAGGGTTACACAAGTCTTAAAAACGGACGCTTCCCACTAGAAATCTGGTGTTTCCATCAATAATTCTGATTGAATTTTCATTTTTGTTTAGAGGCTACATATATATGTATACACACACGCGCGCACGAAGCGAGAAGTGGTTTCGTATTCTTCTTGAATAATGTTTGATCATCAAGTTACTTCTGCTGGCTTTCTTTCCAAGGATACATGTAATTTTTTGATATTTTCTATGAAGTTTCCTTTTTGTAAGAGCATACGGAGGCTTTGCTCTTTGGTTATAATCTTGTTTGTTAAGAGTACCATTGTTGTATTTTTGCTAATTATTCAACCAACAAAATAATCTAACTACACATAATAATATTATCAAAGCTAAGCTAATTTGGAAGAGGTATCAATAGTTGTTATTGCATCAAAGTTCAAAGGAATTTCTAATTGGAATTCTTTCCGTTGTTAGTTAAGCTAAGAATATAAGCAAGACATGAAAGTGTTATATGGCAGCTGCACGCTCGTGTAAGCATGAGACACGACCTTATGCCTTGAATGCACGTTTGTGTGTTCATACCACATGTCTATGTCGCCAGTGAAATTTCATAAATTGATTATAGAAGCTAGCACAACTAAGAACACAACCAGTACACGACCCTGTATGTGTTACAAATGCATATGTGTCTTCCCACATGCCCATGCATTTTGTAACACACACCCGTGCACATTAAGAAAAGTACAAAAATAGTTTTAAAGTAAAGCTAAACCACTCTAAACCATTACTAAGCGTAAGGAACTTATAAATAACAAGATATAAACAACATATCACACATTATCAGTAGCATAAAACATGACATGTCATATCAAAACTTTCAAAAATAGATCCAAGGATCTAATAACATGTTTTAAAATATAAATATATGATATTTTGAATATTAGTTAGGGATGAATATGAATGGTGTCTATGAGTTCGCACACCTGTTAGAGAGAAAAACTAGCATCCGCTAGAAATGATATGGTCATTAACCAAGCTCGTTAGAGAGAGTGTTGGTTGTGCATCAATGGATTTTAGTAAGATTGAACTCACATGATCAAGGTGTTGAATCCCTGTATTCTTCAATCTGGCTAGCATAATAGATATATTCAAATACATTACTTTCTGATTCAGTTTTCAACTTATACTATATATATATTCAGGATCTTCGGATCATAACTTTTATTTTAGACAGAGTTTTTAAAAAAACAATACTCAAGAGCAAGTTTTGTGACTTTTCAACACACACATAACATTAACATATACATTTTATGTCATGTAAAACATTTCATGTGAAACAGAACAGATAAAGACAAAAAATATTATAGAAAACCAATAAAATTTCAGAATACAGAAATAAGAAAACAGGAAAGCAGAAATAGAATGACAAGTCACAAAAGTCAGATTGAGCTTAAAACCTACTTGTGTTAGAGATAAGAAATGCTTGCTGAGTGATTTTATCATTTACCTTTCCTTTCTTATTTCCTTTTTGCAGGTTAGTGACTTGTACAAGGTTGAGTAGGAGTAAAACAACTGTCAGATTTTGAGGATACGACTTGGTAGTAGATAGTATATTCATGGCTTGCATGCTTTTGATTAGTTTTACTCATGCATATATGTGTAGTATACTGTAAATACATATTGTATGAATAGTCTACTTTATAAGTGAGTAACCTGAGGGATTTTAATACATGTTCAGTATTTTCTGGTTAATATTATGGTAATTTTATTTATAGCTTTCGCATGCAAATATTTTAGTCAGTAGCAGTTTTTACTATAAAGATTCCTATTGTAGGCAATGTTATAGTAGTATTATTATTATAAATAGCGATTTACAATGCTCTGTGATGGGGGTCGCTACATCCAACTCTTCTATCTTTACTTTGTTTGAACGTGTAGATTGTTTATTGCATATTGATTTTATATAACATAGTCATTTGTGCACTTAGATTGTCTTTCTATAGTAAAAGTTTTAAAATCTTATTCGCATCCCCTATAGGATTATTTTACCAAAGGGTTTTATAATACATGTCGAAATTGTTATTTCTAACTTAGTGATAAACTTGATAAAATGATTTCATATAACGAGTGTCTCTTGTGTCTATGGAGTTGATTTTCATAATCTTAAAGGTATATATGGTCTTTTGACTTGAAATCGCCATGTAGGGAATCCTTGGTTCACTGATGGGGTGATCATGCATCATAAACTTGAAAAATTCAAATAGTGACCAGAGATAACCACTAGAATCTTTATTTTTCAATATTATATAAGAATATACAAACTAAACATACATAAGGTATTTATAGATTATATTTTACAATTTAATGCCCCACTAAAGTCTTTTCATGGCAATAAGTTGGTTCCTACCAATGATCATACTAGTAACACTTATGGTAATCCATACAGTTTAGAACTTTGGAGGCAATTTATATTTTTGTAGGTTAATCTAGAAAAATGTAACAAATGAATATTGCATTGTGTTTACATAGATTTAGGCACATAGGATCGTGTACAACCAACACTCACCCGTATGGCCTCATGTATAATAGTGTAAGGCACATGCATAGTCATGCTTCTAATGTTTAGATAATGTGTGACTACATACATTTCACAAGAATCACATAATATGTTTATCATGCCATAACTGTTCCCCAATCATGATGCAAGCTTGTATGTTACTAAGTTATCTAAAATTTGAATTAGATTTGATTTTATCAAATCTAATCCAACAAACATTCTAGGATTTTTCCACTTGTCAAGATGCACAATTTTGTACTTGGCAAACATATGGTTGTGTGTTAAGGCCAAAATCCAAATTTGACTTTTAACTTGATTCAAATAGATTTGACAAGTCTAATGCTATAATGCCCAAATACCATATCCACCAAAATAACAATCTTATACCTTTAAAGCTCAATAAACTCCTATTATGTGTGACCTATAATCTCCTTGCTAAACTATTAGTATCCAGATTTAGGTTAAATTTAGATACAGATAACGAGCAACCTCTGACAGGATATCATGACCACTAATCAATAGTGTGTTAGTGAATATCTTTGGGCTTAATCAACTTAATAGTTAACACATAATATAGTTTCTTCATCATGTTATGTTTCTTGAGGTTAAGGCATAAATTTGTATCTCTCATAATGTACCCTTGTATATCTATATATATATGTCTAAATCAAAGTTGGATCAGACAACAATCTAATCCTATTATAACCATAAATTTATTGGATATAAACATTCTTCACAAAAACACCACTCTTATACTCAAGAGTGATAAGTCCTTTGTTGATCCACCATAGTCTTCGCATTGATCATGAGACAACCTATCATTTATCTTTACAATACCCTAGTTATTACGATGAGTTTGATGACATTAAACTATATCACTTCTAGCACAAGATGGTCTGATGATCTCAAATTGATAGACCATATATACCTATCAAGTTACAAAGATTTTTCTGTAAAAACTAAAGTTATCATTGATATAAAATCCTCTTTATGGGTCATCTAGTGAACATGACAATCAAATCATGCATTCATATGCTACATCAAACTATAAGCAACAACTTCGACACATGTAAATTACCATTATCTTTTGATGGAGTCATTCAACATTATAATAATCTCATCACCATCACTTCTGTCCTAGATCATAGTGATGTTAAGATTATAAATGGTTCTAGTGTGACCACTAATGAGTGTATTAGGAAAGCATAATCAATCAATTGATTCCTTTGTCTCGGTTCTATGATACTAAGGGTACATCATATGAATCAAACAACATATAATTGAAAATGCCTCTTTTATTAATAATTAATTAGTATATCATTACAATAGATGCATGGCTATGGGGTATCTACCCTAACACATTATACTGTCTTGTGCAAGGATTGACATAGTTTGATACCATCAAATGGGTCATCGTAACAAAGGCACAATGAAGGTGGTGATTTAATATATCCAGATACTACATTATCTTATGATTAAATGTTAATTTATATTTAATTCAAAATCATTCGATTAAATCTCAATCACATAATGACATATTATTTAGCTACAAAGTGAAAACTAAAAAATATGTGCATATGTTTTTATTGAAAATTAATCTTACTTGATATGTTTGTGTTGGTTTTAAATTTAATTTAGAAGTAGTATAAATTTCCACTATATTTATGTTGAATGGGGTTTGTAATTAGCCAAATAATATTTTCCACCCAATGTTTGATGAAATAATAAATTATTATATTTTAAGTTTAAAAAAATTGAATTCCACTTGTTTATTAAATTTGTTAAAAAAAATCAATTAAATTTGATATAAATTTACTGAAAAGACAAAAATATCCATAAGATATAATAATAATTTGTCTAAAAAATTTTACTAAAGAATTTTTTTGCACTCCTAATTTATATTAATTTCAACTAAAAGTAAAAAAAAAAAAAAAATTGTTAGTAGAAGTATAAATAAGAATGTTAATGATAGACAAATATATGTTTGAGGGCTTAATATAATTTTTGAAAATATCAAACAATGTTAATAAAACTTTTAGGAGTTTTGAAAATTTGAAAAAAAATATAGAATATTTTAAAATTTTAATAACCCTTAATAGTTTTAAAAATGATAGTTACTCTCGAAAAAATTGATCAAAATGTAATAAATTAAGGACGTACATGTTATATTACAAATTATCAAAGCTATAATTATATTTTCGAAACATATAGGGTTGAATATGATAATTTCTTCAGATCAGAAAAATTTCCAATTTCCCTACTAGGTTATAAACAATAACATTTACACTTGTAATACTATTCATAATTCAATCTATCAGAAAATGGTTTTAAAAAACCATAATGGATCAACTGATTCGACTATCATTTACCGACAAAAATGATTTCAATTCACTTGAACATTGTTTTTGGAGTTATATCATATTGAACCAAACAATTTGAGTGATTAGACCAAGTAAAAAATCAAGTTGACCCTGTCAACATAAAAATCATTTTTGTAATTTAATTTTTGACACTTAAACCTAAGACCTTGCCTACCAATTTAAAAAATGTATATCATCAAACTAAATTCTTTTTAGGTTTAAAATAATGTAAATTATACAAAATTGTTTTAAATATTATCTTTAACTAATTAATCAGTTTGACCGTCGGTCAAACAATTCGATTTTTGGTTGGTTTGACCACCGGAGTATCCTCTTCATAAGGTCGACATCTAGTATGGTTTCAAAAATATTTTATTGTAATATATCATAAAATAATATAAATACATTTTTAATTATTAATTAGTAGCTATTTATATTAATAACTGAAAAATTTAACTTTATCAAATTTGAAGAGGCAGAATATTATCAAGCCTTTGGACGGAAAGTACGCATTTGGCCTTTATAATTTGGCCAAAAGACTATTTCCCACCCACAGTTTGAGGTGGGGACAAAGTCCCACCCTCCAAATTTCAAAAGCCCAATCTCCCACCCATGGAAACAATTTAATATTAAATAAAATAGAAAACAGTAACACTTAAGGGTAATATTGTCATTTTAGGATTAAAATTTTATAAAAAATTTAAAATTTAAAAAAAATTAAAATATATATTAAAAAATTTTAAAAATTTTGAAACAACCACCGCCGCCAGTGCTGCGACGGTGGCCACCGTTGAAGGAGCCAGGTGGTCGGTAACGGCCACCTGGTTTCAGGGGAGACCAGATCTGACCTCCCCGTTTAGTGGAGGCGATCAAATCTGGCCGTTTCAGTTTTGGCAGAAGTGGCCAGTTCGCTAGAAGAAGCTGTCGGAAAGGGCCAGCCTTGGTGCCAGCGGCCGTTTCTAGCCTTTATTATTGGCAGAGGCGGCTAGATCTGACCACTTTCTTCAAAACTGAGACGGCTAGATTTGGTCTCCCCTGAAACCAGGTGGCCAGAAACGGCCACCTGGCCCCTTCAGCGGCGGCCATCGCCGCGGCACTGGCGGTGGAGACTGGTTCAAATTTTTTAAAATTTTAAAATTTTTTTAAAATTATTTATATTTAAAAATTATTTTATAATTTTATTATAAATATTTATTTTTTAAAAGGATATTTTTGTCATTTAAGTATAAAAATTATAAAAAATATTTTCAAGGGTGGGAGATGGGCTTTTGAAACTTGGAGGATGGGACTTTGTCCCCGCCTCAAACTATGGGTGGGACATAGTCCTTTGGCCTTTATAATTTTCATTCTTTACGTGGGTAGGTACTTTAAGATTATTGACTTTCGTGCAGCGGTGCGCAATGCAACATGCGGAGACTAACTGATGATCGCATATGCCACTGCCGGATGCATGCCAAAGTAATTCATAGCCACAAAACGGTGCTGGGGAGCTTTAAAAATAGAGAGTTCTCTCCTCCCGAAGTCAGCTTGAATCCACTCTGAAAGCAACATCCAACGTATAATCAAACCTAATAACCTTTTTAACCTAAGATAAATAATAACTCAGAATTTTTATTTTTTGACGAAACAATTTCAATTTGATAGATTATATAAAAAAAAAAAAAGGTTCTTTTAAAGTTTTCAATTCTGAAATGCCGGGGCATACTTTTGTCTTTCTAATGTCCTGAGATTATATTGTTGATGTGGAGGCATTGGATCTTTTGTCTTGAATTTAGGAATCCACGCTTCAAAATGTTCCTCCATTTTTGGAACAAGTTTGATTTGGTTTAAACTAGTCCAATTGGGCGGTTCGGTTTTGTTTTCAGAACATTGAATAAAATACATTCCAGAGAAGGAATACACGGCACCGGCGTCCAACTGAACCGCTTTGTTCCAACGCACACGCCACGTTCAAAAGAAGTGACTGCGCATGGTAACTAACCAATTAACTCTAACCGCCTTGCCCCTTTTCCTTCTTTTTTTTTTTTTTCTTTTTCTTCTCTCTCTCTCTTATAAATCGGTCCTTGTCGAGATGAAATGTCAAAACAAAACAAAATCACACCAAACAAGTATATTCTCTGCTTCTTCCATGGCCGGCCTTCAGTACAACTTTTTCCCTACTGATTTCTTCTATCCTCGTTCCTCACCTCCATCAAAGACTACTGCTGAGAAAGCTACTCTTCCTTCGCAACAGTACTACTTCTTTCCAACTGATCACTTTTATCCTCGTCCTCAATCTGTGCAACTCTCCACCACTGTCAGGGTTACACAAGTCTTAAAAACGGACGCTTCCCACAAGAAATCTGGTGTTTCCATCAATAATTCTGATTGAATTTTCATTTTTGTTTAGAGGCTATATATATATGTATACACACACACACGCGCACGAAGCGAGAAGTGGTTTCGTATTCTTCTTGAATAATGTTTGATCATCAAGTTACTTCTGCTGGCTTTCTTTCCAAGGGTACATGTAATTTTTTGATATTTTCTATGAAGTTTCCTTTTTGTAAGAGCATACGGAGGCTTTGCTCTTTGGTTATAATCTTGTTTGTTAAGAGTATCATCATTGCTGTATTTTTGCTAATTATTCAACCAACAAAATAATCTTACTACACATAATAATATTATCAAAGCTAAGCTAATTTGGAAGAGGTATCAATAGTTGTTATTGCATCAAAGTTCAAAGGAATTTCTAATTGGAATTCTTTCCGTTGTTAGTTAAGCTAAGAATATATTGTTACCGCCTTAGAGTAGAAAATGGAAAAGATTGTAAGAAGGGAAGAGGAGCACGCGGGGACTAACTTCTGAAACGTAATATGCCAACGAATATGCCACAGGCTGTTGGATGCCAAACTAATCAACCACAAACAGACTGCAGAGAAAAATCTAAAACTCTCCTTTCAAAGTCAACATTCAAAATGTATTTATCTATTTGGCACATGTGAAAATTACAAAAATTATTGTAGATAAATAAGTTTAAAATCTACATTATTATTATTGATACTTTTTTATAACGTGACTAATAAGATGAATATTATATGCATCTCTAATGGAAAGTTAGGTTCAATTTCAACTGCCTAATTCATATATGCTTCACTTTCAAGCTAGCTCCCTTCGTTTTGTTTGTATTCAACACCTATAACTTTATGGTAGTCCTTCAAACTTATGGGATGCAGTGGTGGAGTTACATGTAATTATTATAATTGGGTATTCTTAATTTAAATATAAATCTAGAGATTTATTTATATTCTAATTGTATTAATAATTGGATAATTACATTGATAATATGATTTCAATTTTATATGAAAAGATTACTTTCTGATATAGGTATAACGTGGAGTCCAAGAGGAATCTTGTAATTGTTGGGTAGATATTCTACTATGTGGAGTTCTTTCATAGTAATTTTTTCTTTTAAGAAAAATTCTTTCTAGGACGGGTTCAAAAGAGCCGTATAAGTTGAAGAAGAAAAGGCCCAAACAATAACACAAGCAACCTATAAAACTCGGACTGAGGTCTGCAGCACTTCAACTTGCAATCGAAGTGGGATTCTTTCAAAACGCAAAGAGAAAGGAAGTTCTGTTTTGCGCCTTTTCATCTGTTGAGTTATTGAGTTCACGATGTGGATTTCTTTCTTATTTATCATTTATCATTTTTTGTTATAAAATTTGAACTGTTTGTATCATTACTGGGTTCAATATTACATGATTTCTATTTTAGGTATTAAGAGGGCATGAAAGTTTTCTCTTTTTTATTTTTATGTTTTTTGGCCTTTTCAATGAATATATTATGTTCTCATGGTTTTTGGTTCTCAAATGTTTTGTAATTTGTTAGTTACGGCCTTGCAGCTTCAACCAAGTAATATAAACTTGTTATTACACTACAACAGGAGGGGGCTTTAGTGGTGTTTATTGGGGTTTTTAGTGGCGTCTTAAAACACCGCTAAAAAAGTTATCGACATTCACCCAAACATCAATAAATTGTGTGTCGGTAAAGGTTTTATCAGTGTTTTTTTTTAAATGCCAGTAAAACCCCAAAATAAATGCCGCTGTAAACCTAACTTTCAGCGTCGTTTATTTTGTGGTTTTACCGACATTTTTAAATGCGGGTAAAACCCTCTTGCTGCCATACATTTTCTCCGCACAAGGTTTGGATGGATTTGATAACCTGTAGCGGCATTTTTTGAAATTTTAGCCACAATTTTTGGGTTTTTAACAGCGTTTTTTAGGAGTTTCAGCAACGTTTTTTATTTTTTCTACCACAAATATTTTTCAGGGTTTTTCCGACGTTTTTTCTTGGTTTTTTGGGGCAGTTTTCAGTGGTGTTTTTGCCACGGTATTTGTCTTTATATCTATTATTAAATATTAATTATATTCATTACACTTTTTCTATAAACAGTGACCAATATAATATTTTTAACTATAAATTTCGATGAAACTCAAGAAATAAATTTACAACAATATATGCAAGTCAATGTAAAGTCTACGAACACATACAAATAAATTTATAAATTCATTAATGAAATATTTGATAAAATTTTTATCAGAATACTTAATGTAAATGTATGTAATAATCCATCACTATACAAAGTCAAAACTTTTACATTAATTGTTATGGAATTTGCTTGGAGAATTGGAGCCAAAATTCTGACGTTATACCCTGGGAAAAATAATAAAAAAATGTAAGATGAATGAAATACAAAAACAATAGACAATGTCCATGAATGATCACCCAACGTAAAATAAATTACAAATGCAAAATTAACTAGGCAATACTGAATTGAAACAGCAAAATAAACAACAAATATATGATCTACATAGTTAGAAGTTATGTAGTGTGCAAATAGATTTATCAACAATGTATAGTTACAAGTATAAAATATCGTAATGTCAAATTCAAAAATGAAAAGAGTATCCAGCTATATTATACATAAAGATCCAACCTACCAACAACATATTCATCCCAACCACAAGAAAGACAATTTAGTTGTATGCTTCAAACAAATGCAAACACAATAATAAATCATAAATAAATATAGTTAACAGAAGATAATTATGATGGAAAAACCTATGTCTTAAGCCTATTTAGTAGTAACTTATTTAGAAATACAAGTTTATGTATGACAATTATAAGTTTATAATTTCAATCTAGAGAAGACATTGTTGAAGTCTAACAAAATAGGATATATGAATAGATGTCGTGTAGTAAGATGTACATAATGTGTTTACTTGACGAAGCCCTTCACAGGAAATAAAATTATCAAATTGTTCCTTACAAACGTGATATTAGTTAGGCATTAATATCATATAGTAGGCATGCTTAATAGCTCTATTGAATTTTATAAGATGATATTAGTGTAGGTGACAATAGCAATTATGTCACTAGGGCATTAATATGAATTAATGGTTAGTGAATTATTTCTCGAATGTGACCAATTTCGATAAATCACATGGACATTGCAATATAGTTAATAATGGTTAATAGCTTATTGTATGATATTCAGATTTGATACGGATGTGTATGATTCATATAATGTATAAACACAAAACTAGTCATGTCTTGCATGATAAAGTCAAGTTAGTTATTCATTGTTCATATACAAAGATGAATGATGATCAAGAAATCATCCATTGACTCAAAGTTATTGGATTTGGAGTATCCGTTAACTTGGTAACTATCTGGTTTTCAGTTTTTGTATAAATGTTGACAAATATTCGAAGCACAAATTTCTAACCAGAGTGCAATATAAGTCATACAAAAGATAGTTTGTAATGACTAGTTTTGAATATCTCGATAATGATTTGATAAAATATCAATTAGGGTTTAGACGACCCATAAGCTTATACTTAATCAGGATCAAACAATTGAAGGATCTTATTTGCACAAAATGTATATTCAAAAGGAGGTTCTATAAAGTATATTCATCATGGTTTAGAGATTATAACACATTATTAGATGTTTGCAATAGTAATTGAGTCTTTGGACATGTTTTTGGTTCATTCAGAATCGACTCATGACTAGGTCATAGTGAATTTAAAAGGTTACACCAATAAACCAAGTATTTTAAAGACACTGAGAATTGACTATTCAAAGATGGCTAGCACCTTGCAATGGTAATAAAGGTAATATTATATATACTATTATATGGATGTGAAAAATGACATGTTAAAGTTTAAGGTGTCCATAAGATATTACATGGGTGGTTAATGTATACATTAGATATACAAGCAAGACTGTTAAATAACTATGTTATTTAATAGGTGCTATGCAAAATTATCGAAATTTAATTTAGTCCACTACTGTATAACACAACTTGAATTCAATTTTAAAATGAGAAAATTCATTTTATGGAAAGAAAAAAATTTCACCTCTCTTTTATATTTGGCATTGTTACTTAAACACTAAGGTTTGGTGAAATCTTTCAAGGGCTTCACAAGTGTGTTCTCCACTCCATCATCTTCATCAAAGAAATAGCTAGGAATGGTAAAAGTCTAAATAATCTTGCATGTTTCAAATGCCATTTATTTTACCTTCCACTATACAAATTTGGTAGCATGTTTTAACCACAATTTTCATCCATTCTTTCAAGATGTAGGTAAATAAATACTTATAATGGTTGGCATGTGATAGTAATAAATGTTGCATGAAGGACTGCTTAACTTATGCATATTCAAAACAAAATTCTTTTGAAACATTTTGGGTTCCATAATTATGCTCTAATACCAAAAATTGTAATAACCCTTTTTAGACACATACCTTCCAAATAGAATATGAATTCAAAGAGACGTGTTTAATTAAAATTCTCAGAATCCATAAATACTATCCATTGAATGATTGGAAAATAAAATTAAATAAGAGCATAAACCATATCATAAAAAAGCATGCAAAAACATTATATAGTAAATATAATAAGATTTGTATCATCCAAACATAAAAATACCAAAAGATTCATAACATAGTAAAATATCCATAGCATATATATACAAAACACCATGAACATGATAAAATGCCACATATACCTCGCTTTATGCATCCATGCCAACTACGACTCCTCTTATAAAATCACTCGTTTACCTCTACCTATAAAACAACATAAAGGAGCATATGAGTGTACAAATAACTAGTAAATATGTAAGACCCACCGCCACGAGTACCCCTACTGCTGAATAATACTGTTCTTTTATTCAATAAACTGGAAATTGGGTACCCGCAATGGAAATCTTACGAAAATGAAGATCCTCTGCTACTGTACATTACATGCGAAAGCTGAAAATAAACTGATTACAAATGTTCTTTACAGTTGGAAACATTTACATTAAAGTACAAGACCTCACATGTCTAAAAACTGAAAGAAAATACAACCGAAACTGGTGTGTGGGGTCCCCTCTCGCGAGCCTCAATCCACCCGCTCCTCGCCAGTAGCAAACTGACCTGAAAAGGAAGGAAGAAGGAAGGGATGAGTGATAAAGATGACCCAGTAAGCATTCCTTACTTCCCTCACCCAAGCAAGCAACAAACAAAACACACATACCTGGCTTCGGCCTTATTCATACATCTAGTCGCTTGTTGGCGCTGAAACTGATTACTGGTTATCTGTTTGCTTACTGTTTACTGAATATCATTATTAATGCATGTCATGTCATGCTGAACTGAAAGTAACTGGTGATGATGCATGCATCTGAATAGTCTATATGTACCTGAAGGTACCTGCTGTGCTGATCAGACTGATGAACATAGGGATTCGACATCTTGGTCAAATGGGCTGAACATTCTAGCTACTGGCTAGAAAGCTGAATGTTGTGCTAATCAGTCTGACTGGTGTCAGAAAGCTGGGTCCCACAGATGCCCCCTTGAGTTCACCCAAAACTCTAACCCATACCTCAGGTTTTGAATACTGAAAACTACTGAATTCGGATCCCTTAATCCTCTTTCAGGCTACATGTCATGCTATGTTAAGCATATGCAACCTTTACTATCTGAATTCACTGTTATCTGATGTCATTTAGCCTTTAGAAAGGTTATCCATCATTTAATAAATCATTTCTGCCTTTTCTGGGAATTAGCTATTGCTACTGCACGGGCGTATGGGTAAGGCATACGGTTGTGCAACAAACACACACGACCGTGCTGGACAAGGGCACACAGGCGTGTGCCCAAACGCATGGGATCGTGCACCGGTCGTGCAGCTGGTCGTGCATGCTACTGGAAAATCTGGCTTTTCACTCAAAGAACGGACACACGATCGTGTCCTTCAGGACACACGGTCGTGTCCTCTACATTCCTGGTCGTGTGCACTTAATGCACATGGGCGTGCACACGCAAAAACCAGGACACACGGGCGTGCACTCGCAAGCACACGGGTGTGCGTCTGGTTTTGCAATGACACCGCTCACCTGGAAGATGTAGGAACTCATCGGAAACACATCCATTTCTCAATTAAACTCAAATTAACTGGAAACATGCATATTAGACACTCCAATAAGCATGCAAAACACTTCAATTTCATCATTCATCAACTACTACTGATTCCACCATGAAAAATCAATCATTTCTCTCACTAACACACACACAAGCAAAGCAAGCATGCATTCTAGGTGGAAATCATCATCTAAATCATCATCTCATCATCATACGTCAACATACATACATGTCATAACATGCTGGAAACGTAAACATACATTTCCAACATCCACAATCAACACAAGCATGTTGGGAAACTCAAGAAGAAGTAAGAAACACTTACCTCTTGACATGGCTGCTGGAAAACTTTCTCTCAAGCTAATCTCTGATCTCTTTAGCTGGACTGGGAGCTGTTGGAAGCTAGATTTCTCTTCTAGGGCTGGAAACTGCTGAGAATAAGAGAAACACTGGCTGAAAATAGAAATCGAGTGAGAAATGAAAACTAAATCTCCCGTATCTCTCTCTTCTAAGCCACCTGTACGGGCGTGCAGGGTAAGGTGCACGAGAGTGCACAAGGGAAAATGAAGGAAATTCATTTTTCGTGCTTCGCATGATTGAAACCTCTCTAAAAGAATCATACGAAGGCCATACTGCTCTGAAAACTTACTAACTCACCCCTGAACTCTTCTAGACTCTCAATCTATTCTTGAATTCTATTTCTAACCCTAAAACTCCACCCTTAAGGGCTTCTCTAAATCTGGGATGTTATATTCCTCCCCTCTTAAAAAATTTCAACATCAGAATTTATCTGACTAACTTTGGGATCTTACCCCCCCTGATCTCAAACTCTACCTCTCAAATGGCTTCTTCCACAATTCTGTTGAATTCTCATCTGATTATCTCAAAGCTTGCTACTGACTTTACAAACTTCTCTACTTTCTGAAAATAATCTCGAGGTCTCTTCTGAAATTATCCTTTTGAAACCCTTGTCTCTCTCACTGCTGATCCTTCAATAAAACTTTACTTCTCATTCACTTGGCTTCCGTTGCGTACTCTAATTCACTTGACTTGAACTTTATTTCGCCAGCCTTGAAATGATCACTTCCTAGCTGAAGTCTAGCATCTTTTCTCTCTTTGAGCATCTGTTCTCGTTCCTACTTACCCAGGGAATCATAGCCTATGATCAGATTTAATATCTCTGTCTCTTTCACTATTATAGTCTTACTATGGCCATATACTCCAAGCACTAAGCAAATCTTCTTTGCTTTTATCTTAAAAGCTTTTTGATCATTCCTCATTATGTCATCCTCTGCCATTGGAGCACAGGTACTACTATCTGTCACCTGCTATGCTGGGAATGACTCAAACCTCTCTGCTACTCTCCCACATAAAATCTAAGTAGTATCATCATCATTCATCAAGGAAGACATCATGAGGGAAACTTTCCCCCAAATCCCCTCAAATGAAAGCAGATTTTTCTTTCTGAGAAACTGAACTTTGGTGGGATCTTTCTTCCTTTTTTCTTTCTGAACACTTAGAAATTCTGTCTTGACTAACTGTAACTGAAGCTCTGTCTCCCGTTACTTCTAGCATAGGCTTCACAGAAGCTCTCTCTGTATTTTCTCTACCTTTCTGACTAACTGCACTTATTTCTCTTTATCTTCTTTTCTTGAATTAGTTGATTAGCTTGATCTTCATATCGGTTTCTTCCTCTCTGTAGAGTTCAAAACATGCTGATCTTCTAAAATTCTCTCTGATCTCAAATCTTTCTCTTTTGATCTCGGGTAGATACTGATCCTCTGAACTCTATCTCTGAGCTCGAAGTTCTCTCCACCTTCTCACTAAACCGTTGGAGGAAAGAAGTTATTGATATCGTTTCTTTGACAACTGAGACAAAGTCTCTCTCTTTCTCTAATACCCACTGAATCGATCTCTGATACTCATCCCAAATCTCTGATCTCTGAAGATCATTAAGCTGATTGTTGGTAACTACCTCTGATGACAGCCATAAATCTCTTCTCAAAAGCTCCTACAATCTTCTCTCTGATCATCATACTGGTACTACCTTTACCCATATCTCTGTTGTTAGACCTCTAAACTTACTGAAATTAGGGCCACTGAATTTCTGACAACTAAGCAGGGAGGGAATCTCTCTGAGTCTGACATTCACGATCTATATCTCTGAACTTTGTCAACTCACCACATAAACCCCATCTGGCATCTCTACAAGGATACTCCTACTGGCCACACTAGGGTTAATCCATAATCTCTCCACTACTCCTCTGGGTATAAAGCTGTGTGTGGCCCTACAGTCAACAAAAACAAATAAAGGAGTATCAAGATAAAGTCACTGACCAGTCACTGTACGGGGTATGGCCTCTGCCTGTTCTTCGCAGATAGCATATACTCTGGCTCTACCGCCACCACCTCCTAAAGTACCAGCACCTCCTCCAGGTGCTCTACCACTAGGTCTGGGAACATCAACTCCGCCTCTGGGTGGATCTCCTCTACCTCTGAACTGACCGCCACCACCTCTACTGGGCCCAACACCAGTTCCACCTCTGGTTGGGCACTTCGCCATCCTGTGCCCTGGCTGACGGCACAAGTAACACACAATCTAGTCAACAAGGCACTCTCCAGAATGTCACCTGTCACATCTAGGACACTATAGCAGCTGGGGTGTAAGTCTCTGTCTCTGAAAGTCTCTGGCTGACCTCTCGGCTGACGTAGGTCTCTTGCCTCTGTCTCTATCCTCTGCCCTCTGCTCTTTGTCAACCTCTCTGGTCATAGCACTCATCCTCTGAAGACCAGCCTCTGATCTGAGTGTTCTCCCCAAAGCATCACTGAACCGCTAGGGAGGATATGCTCCAGTTATAACATCCTTGGCTAGTGCAGGGTGCAAGCCATGGATGAACTTCTGCACTCGACCCATTTCTGTCCCCACCAAACTAGGGACGAATCTCGCCAAAACATTAAACTTAGTGGCATACTCTTTAACTGAGCTGGACCCCTGAGTCAAGTCAATAAACTCCTAGGCCTTGGCATACAGTACCTCAGTACTCCTGTACTCTGCATCGAACAACTGTCTAAACTTTGCCCATGACAGCTGTTCCTCATTGATGGAAGTCTTAGCTAGACTCCACCAAATTTTGGCATCACCTCTCAATAAGAACACCACATATCGAACCTTCTCTCTCTCTGATAGAGTGAAGAGCTCCATTACATTCTCCACTGACTCTACCCATTCTTCTGCCACTGTTGGATCCCTAGACCTATTGAACTTTGATGGCTGAAATGACCCTGGCAGATGGTAGATCGGATGAAGTCTCGCTGATGAACTGGTGCCAGCTAAATCTGTACTCATACCTTAGCTAAACTCTCTGTACTCTGCTGGAAACTGATGCCTCTCTCTAACTGACTAAGGCTGAGACTGATACTGAGACTGAGAATGTATTCTTCTTGGGATCTGATGGCTTTCATGCTGGAGAGGAGTAACTCTGGTTGGTTCTTGAACATTACCCACACCAGCCTGCTATAAACTTTTTCTAACTACTTCCCCAATCATTTCTTTTAATTGTTCTGGCCTTATAGACACCTGGGAGGAGCTCTGAGATCGTCGCCTATCACTAACACTCATAGGACGGACAAGGGGACTACTACTGGCTTCATCTATGTATCTAGGTACATATTCTTCTCTATCTAGAGCATCACAAACAAACGGGGTTAGAAACTCAAACATAACAAATCTGGAAAAAAAATACCTGACTGGTGCTGTAAGGAGGGTCTGGATGATGGCTGCGAAGAAGAGAAAATAGGCACCATACACTTACAACTCAAATCCCTACTGATAATGGTACAGAGAACTCGTTCTGATACCAAAATGTAAGACCCGCCGCCACGAGTACCACTACTACTGAATAATACTATTCTTTTATTCAATAAATTGGAAATTGGATACCCGCGACGGGAATCCTACGAAAATGAAGATCCACTGCTGCTGTACATTGCATGAGGAAGCTGAAAATAAACTGATTACAAATATACAATGAGCCCAAACTGGCCTTTCATATATACTACTGTATCTGTACAAATGTTCTTTACAGTTAGAAACATTTACATTAAAGTACAAGACCTCACAGGTCCAAAAACTGAAAGAAAATACAACCGAAACTAGTGTGTGGGGTCCCCTCTCGCGAGCCTCAATCCACCCGCTCCTAGCCAGCAGCAAACTGACCTGAAAAGGAAGGAAAAAGGAAGGGATGAGTGATAAAGATCACCCAGTAAGCATTCTTTACTTCCCTCACCAAAAGAAGCAACAAACAAAACACACGTACCTGGCCTCGGCCCTATTCATACATCTAGTCGCTTGCTGGCACTGAAACTGATTACTGGTTATCTGTTTGCTTACTGTTTACTTAATATCATTATTAATGCATGTCATGTCATGCTGACCTGAAAGTAACTAGTGATGATGCATGCATCTGAATAGTCTATATGTACCCGAAGGTACTTGTTGTGCTGATCAGGCTGATGAACACAAAGATTCGACATCTTGGCCAAGTAGGTTGAACATTCTAGCTACTGGCTAGAAAGCTCAATGTTGTGCTGAGCAGTTTGACTGGTGTCAGAAAGTTGGGTCCCACAGATGCCCCCTCGAGTTCACCCAAAACTATAACCCATACCTCAGGTTCTGAATACTGAAAACTACTGAATTCAGATCCCTTGATCCTCTTTCAGGCTACATGTCATGCTATGTTATGCATATGCAGCCTTTACTATCTGAATTCACTGTTATCTGATGTTATTTAGCCTTTAGAAATGTTACCCATCCTTTAATAAATCATTTCTACCTATTCTGGGAATTAGCTGTTGCTGCACGGGCGTATGGGTAAGGCACACAGTCGTGTAACACACACACACGACTGTGCTGGACAAGGGCACACGGGCGTGTGCCCAAACGCATAGGACCGTGTACCGGTCGTGTGGCTGGTCGTGCATGCTACTGGAAAATCTGGCTTTTCACTCAAAGAACGGACACAAGACCGTGTCCCTCAGGACACACGGTCGTGTCCTCTGCATTCCTGGTTGTGTGTACTTCGTGCACACGGGCGTGCACACGTAAAAACCAGGACACACGGGCGTGCACTCGTAAGCACACGGGCGTGCGTCTGGTTCTACAGTGACACCGCTCACCTGGAAGATGCAGGAACTCATCCAAAACACATCCATTTCTCAATTAAACTCAAATTAACTGGAAACATGCATATTAGACACTCCAATAAGCATGCAAAGCACTTCAATTTCATCATTCATTAACTACTACTGATTCCACCATGAAAAATCAATCATTTCTCTCACTAACACACACAAAAGCAAAGCAAACATGCATTCTAGGTAGAAATCATCATCTGAATCATCATCTCATCATCATACGTCAACATACATACATGTCATAACATGCTGGAAACGTAAACATACATTTCCAACATCCACAATCAACACAAGCATGTTGGGAAACTCAAGAAGAAGTAAGAAACACTTACCTCTTGACATGGCTGTTGGGAAACTTTCTCTCAAGCTAATCTCTGATCTTTCTAGCTAGATTGGGAGCTGCTGGAAGCTGGATTTCTCTTCTAGGGTTGGGAACTGCTGAGAATAAGAGAAACACTAGTTAAAAATAGAAACCTGGTGAGAAATGAAAACTAAATCTCTCGTCTCTCTCTCTTCTAAGCCACCTGCACGGGCGTGCAAGGCAAGGTGCACGGGAGTGCACAAGGGAAAATGAAGGAAATCCATTTCCCACGCTTCGCATGATTGAAACCTCCCTAAAGGAATCATACGAAGACCACACTGCTTCGGAAACTTACTAATTCACCTCTGAACTCTTCTAGACTCCGAATCTATTCCTGAATTCTTTTTCTAACCCCAAAACTCTACCCCTAAAGGCTTCTTTAAATCTGGGATGTTACAAAATAGGTGATCTATCGAGCACCACAACATGCACATATCTTAATCTTACCCTTCGTATTCCATCTCATATTTACTACATAATCTTAGCACATAGTAATCGTTATCAAGATTTCTCACTCATCCTTTCTCATGATGGCATTACGTATTCATTTATATCCTTTTTATCCTTTGACATCCCTGTTAGAATCCTGATTCACTTGAAGGTTAACCACATAGCAAAAATTTTAAAACCTTTAAACAGAGGCTAGGGATAACCATAAGATACCTATCTTTAAAAGAGATGCGAGAGTATAAAAACCAACAACCATAGAGTATTTTAACCTTTCATACTTGTATTTAAAGGCTCATTCAGTCTTTAAGTGACAAGGAGTCCACTTTCCCAACTCTTAGGTTGGTAATGCTACGATAATCCACACAAAGTAGAACAAAAGGAGGCTATCGAACTAACATCAATGTTAGCATTGACTAGCACAATCTCATAGGTGTATGGGTGCACAAACATATGCTTGGATAATTTGTAAAATGTCATAATGTTACAAATAAAAAATTTGTTGCATTTGTATAAAAATTTGATACACAACACCATGCATAGAAAATACACGCTCGTAGAGCTTTAAGCATGGTCATGATAACCACATACACAATCATGCATCTAGTTTTTAGGTAACACACAACTACATCAATTCAATAAATTTTGTGCAACATATTAAATCATGATATAATCGTTCCACCAATCACGACACACACCCATGCATTAGGTACATTGCCCGTGTATTAGCAAGTTACTTGAAATTCAAATTGGATCTGGTTTAATCAATCCAATTTGATAAACACTACAAAATTCATCCATTTGTCAAAACACAACCTAACAAACACTTAGTTGTGTGTCAAGGCCAAAATCCTATTTTGACTTTCAATCTGATCAATATGGATCCAACAAGCCCAACATAGCAACACTCGTATATGATAGCCACCAGGACAATTAATACTATGCCTCTAAAGGCCAATCAACTCTTATATGTGCCCATAAAGTCTCTACTAAACTGATAGTGTATAGATTTAGATTGAATCTAAATATGAGTGAAAAGTGACTACTAGCAAGGCTTCACAACCATCTAATTAGCAAAATGTCAACACACATATCTAATCTTGAGCAATTTGATGGTTAACGTATAATACAATTCCTTCATCACATTTTATCTCTCAAGGCTAAGATAAAAATTCTTATGCATCTCAGTATACCTTAGTATAATCAGATACATATATATATCTGTGTGTTTATATTATGATTCAAATTTGTAATTCAAATTTATAATTCATTAATAAAACGATATTGTTTTATCTAATATTAAACAAAATGATATTATTTTAACAATTATTTGACATAATTCAAACTGATTCATGAATTAAATTTGAATCAAATCAAACAATTGATTTGACTCATAAGCTAAATCGAATCAAACTCTTTTTAAATCAAGTTCAATTTAGTTTTAAAAATGAGTTGAACTCTTTGACTTAAATTCGATTTAAATTTGAATTGAATTAAACTAGTTTTTAAAGGCAAATCAACCCGGTTCGAGTCCAGCTGTAATCATATTCCTATTACATTTACTAATACTGTAATAATTGAGAACGCGCGAATCAATGTTTTACATTTCGATGAACCTAATTAACCTCCTGAATTTAAACTTGTTAAGAAGGGTACAAAAATAAGAAGCAAAAGCTTTACCGTATGAAGACAGTCCAGTCAATGACCACGACAAAAATTAAGAGTAGAAAGTAGCAGCATTTAAAGGTCACGAGATAAACTAACGTAACCAACTAGTTACGGAACTTTTCAATCTCTATCGTCTGAATGGGGCGGCTAATAAACAACCTTTCTAATCTCTCTTTCTCTCTTAAATTTCCAAGAATATTATATAAGAAAGTTCTGGAGAGCAAACAAAAGAGTTTCACGAGAATATGAACGACCAACAATTGATATAAATGGAGACAAGGCTATGGAATCTGTATACTTACATGTGTCAGTTAGGAAGTAGAGGGTCCTTTGAAAACCTAATAACAATATATGAATGCGCATGTGAAGTTGCTTCTGTCATTTTCGTCTTACCTATTTCACATGGAGGAGAATTGAAACAAGTTTTGGCAATCGCTGCGTGTCAGTCACTTGCTTTCAGAGTATGCTAAACACATTCACCTTCCTTTATTTAACTTCGTGGATTTCTTGATGCATGGAGACCTAATTCTACTTATCTAAATATTTTTACATATTACGAGAAATCGAGTCAGGGCATAGATGGGTTTCGATATCTTCAAGATATTTAGATCAAAAGGAAGGAACATGTAATTCATTGATAAAAGTGGATGTTACTTACAGTGAATTAATCGTGATCAAGTACTGGCAGATATTGAGAAGGTTATCTTGGTCCTTGTCGATATTTGCTGTATAAAGCATGGGGCCATATGTGTGGCTCACCCTTCGCATGCATATGACAATTCAGATAAATCGAAATCAAATCCTCTACTCTTCACCCATTAACTCCTTACGAAATATTCCTAAATGCTTCTCATTCTTATTTAAAGTTCCTTCTTCCCTTTTGAGCACTCACTCGACTTTCCCTCTGACAGTATATTATCTTCAATTTCTTTTTGAATCAGGCAGTAATGGCGAGGAAATTAAGCGCTCTGATGTTAGTTCTTATTTTGATGCTTCTTTTACTTGTACAGAACCATGTAAGCCTCTCACTTGTAAAGTTGATATATCAATTTATAGATTCCTTTTCTCTTTCAATGTCATGACTGAAGGAAGTTAATTTAGACATATATTCATGATGAAAAAGTTGGATGATATGACTTCTGATGATAACCTTTTCAAATAAATTCTAATCATCTTATACTATATATTTGCAACGACATTGAAAGAAATGCATTCCCATAAAAAACTATATTACTTTCCTTCTAATGTTCTTTGCGGTTTCTTCTACTAAATTTATTAATTTTTTTATTATATATCTTATAATATCTCAGGCTACCAGCATTACCGAGGCTCCGTCCCCTCATCCACAGCCGAGTAACAACAATCCCATGGTGAGATCTTCAATGGCCTGATTGTCAGTTCATTTATATGTTAATAACTTGCTTACATTTATATACGTGTATAGAGTTTTTACTGATTAATTTTCATGTCAGTAACCCATCATGTTTTCTTTCATTTAGTATGGTGCTACTCAAGGGAGTCTTCAACCTCAAGGTAGGCAAACAGCAAATCAATCAGCTTTTCTTCAGAGTGTTTATTGAATATGAACTTGGTATATTAAGCAAATCAACTGATAGAGTATGTGCATCACCTGCAGAGTGCGCACCTCATTGCACAGCAAGATGCTCAAAGACAGCATTCAAGAAGCCATGCATGTTCTTTTGCCAGAAGTGTTGCGCCAAGTGCTTGTGTGTGCCTCCTGGAACTTACGGAAACAAACAATTTTGTCCTTGTTACAATAACTGGAAAACTAAGAGAGGAGGACCCAAATGCCCTTGAACAATTCTTCACTACCAAAATAATATAATCGATCAAATATGTATGATTTTCAGCTCTCTTTTGTCCCTTTTATGTCCGTATCAATGTAATTGAGGCCCCTCGCAACTGTTTAATTTGCAGGTAAGCATGTGATCCACTATATTTCTCTTACCGGTGTGAGACCGTGTGCGCTCTAAATATACTTCTGTGGCCATCTATTTAATTCCCACCCATAGTTTGAGGTGGAGACAAAGTCCCACCCCCAAGTTTTCAAAAATCTGTCTCCCACCCTTTAACCAAATTCAATATTAAATATAATTGTAAACAGTAATATTCCAGGGGCAATTTCATTATTTTACTATTAAAATTTTATAAAATAATAAAATAAATTTTATATTAATATAAAATATTTAAAAATTTTAAAAAATTTAAAAATATATTAAAATTTTTTAAATTAAAAAAAAACCGATAGCCACGACTGCCGGTTTCAACGGCAGTGACCACCATTAATAGAGCCAAGTGACCATTTCTAGTCACCTGGTTCCAGGGGAGGCTAGATCTGGACTCTCTGTTCGGTGGAGACTACCAGATCTGGCAGTCTCCATATTTAGCAGTCGCCTCCGCTAGAGAAAAAGGTCGCAAACAGCCAGAAATGGCCAACCTTGGTTCCACCGATCGTTTTCGACTTTTGTTTCTTGAAGAGACGGTCAGATCTGGTCTCCTTTGGAATCAGATGATCGAAAACAGTCACCTGGTTCCGTTAGTGGCAGCTATTATCGCCGACACCGATGGTCGTGACTGTCTATTTTTTTAAATTTAAAAATTTTTTAAAATTTTTAAAATTTTTAAATATTTTTCGAAAATATTTATATTTACAAATTATTTTGTAATTTTATCATAAATTTTTAATTTCTAAAAAGTATTTTAATCATTTTAATATAAAAATCATAAAAAATGTATCCAAGCGTGAGAAATCAGGTTTTTGAAAACTTGGGGGTGGGACTTTGACCCCGCCTCAAACTATGGGTGGGACTAAGTTCTTTGGCCTACTTCTGTTATATATTTAATATATCGTTTGTTAGCATAAATACAAATTCTCTGCATGATTATCCTGTAAATAAACGTGCTTACACCATTAGGTTGCGTAAAATTGATGCAAACACGATCGACTATCGATCATAAAAGTGAGTCTTCCTTCCAAGGTTCGCTTATGCTTCAATAGCAAAATGTGATGTCAAAATAATATTGGAGCTAGTTCATTTATTAAACATCATTAAATAGTTTATTGGTCTTTTCCAGTTATATATAGACATAAATCTCTAAAGTCCAAACCTTTTTAATCCAAATTAATGAACAATATATGAAGTATATCGAATCAAGCCCATATGATTACATCAATCTCATAAAATTATATTCTTTTTACTTTACATATTCACCCGGGTTCATAGTAAATGATCAAAAAATTTAGTTAATGTATGTCCATGTTATTCTAACAATATTATCCAAAAATGTGTGGCTAAATTTGAATACAACAAGACCAAGTTATATCAGATAAATAAAATTTGTAAATTTCATTCCCACCATCTTTTTAACTTTTATCTGATACAAATTTCAAAATAACTATATGGTCTATATTAGGCAGCCCTTAAACCTCTCAAATGATATCAATTGGCATTCCAAAAACCCAACAAAGGTTAAGGCCAAGCTCACACAAAAACAAGTAATTTTTCAAGTAAAAACAACTCCAAATTCAACCACATTCAACTCCAAAATTAGTCACAACTTCAATCAACTTCCAGCATATCAATAGCCATCCATTAATCCTCATTCATCCAACACATTGAAAGGTAGGAAAATGATATTCAAGTTACAACACAAATGGAATACTTACTTGGTACAAGATTTTGCAAGAAAATAATCCTCAAGTCTAAAGGAAGAAAATCCACCAACTTGAAGTTGATTCAAGCTTAAAGGAAGATCCACCCACTTGTTTCAAAGCTCACCCACTTGAATCTCCACCACCAATTCTTTCTTGCAACAAGAATTGGATAAAGGAAAGAAATGGATACAAAGACCAACAAGTTCTTTGTCCAAAGGAAAAGCACAAAGCTTTTGATTTTCAATTTCAATATTCAAGTCTCCTTACAAAATGAGAAAAATAGCCTTTATATAGACTTTACAAACCATGGTTAAAGTAGTTAACTCTAGTTGACTTTGCATCATATTACAAATTATGGAAAATAAAATAAAAGGCCAAAGACATAAAAAGTAATCCACATAATTTCTAATTACATTACAAAATAAATGAGAAATAAATATAAAAATGAAACAATCTTGGATGCAAGCATTTTCCTTGATCAATTTGTCTTCGGTCTAAATTTTCGAATCGAATATTTGAATTCAATCTGAAAAATCGTTGGCATTCAAATTATCGTTGAAAATCATCAGAAATTCAAAATCTTCAAGGAGAATGCATTGGAGGAGTTCTAGAAGCTGAAGCATACCAAAATTGCTTGAAAAAGACCAAAATTCCAAAAATGGCAGAATCCAGATGCTGCGGCGCCATGCCGCGGCATGGGGCGCACAGGTGCATGTGCGGGCGCGCTCGCAGGCAGGTGAGCGGGAGCGTGCGGGAAGTTGGGGGCACGAGCTGGATGCATGCGCGCAGATAAGCGCTGCGCACGCGCAAGCGAGCAACGCTAGCTTCTTGAGCGCGCAGGTGTGCACGATGCTGGGCTCCTTGCGCGCACGGGCGTGCGTGTGGCCGTGTCCGCCAGGGCCTTTTCTTTCTTTGTGCATTTCTGACCCAATTCTCTTTTGATTCGACTCTCGTTTTTTTCATTGGTTTCATATACAGCCGCTTGATAAATTTTGACTCTTTGGTGTTCCGTTTCTGAATTTTTTGAATTCTAAAAATGATCCTAAGGCCTTGAGGAATATTATGCACAATAGTCTAGAAGACATTGGTATTATCGTGCACGGTTGGAATTATGACTTTCAGTGGCATAGTTGGTCTTCTTTTCCGAGCATAGAAAACTGGAACGCACTTTTGAAGGCTTGACATACAAATTGAGGGCGTCGAAAACTTGATTGTTGAAGTCATATTCGGTTTCACACATGGAAGCAAATACGGATTTAGATCACTATATCAATTCTTTTTTTGTTTGCTCCCTGTGTAGATAAAATTATAGTGGAACTGGATACATATACATTAATTTGATTGAAATATTTAATAATTTTATGGACTTTTTGATATAGGAAGAGTATAAGTGTTTGTTTTTATCACAGCTGAATTCCTAAGAAAATGGAAAAAGTATAACAAAATGAAGACTAACTGATTAAAGTTTAAGCTTGAATAACGATGGAAAAGTAATATCATGCATTTAAAATAAACCGTAAAGATGAAACTAAATATGCTAAACTTAGGAAACCTGATAAACTTGACGCCAGAAAGTAGAATTCCGTAAGATTTATTCTGGCTACAATTTTTTTTCACTTTATACCCCCGAATCAAATCGGTATCCAACTCTGTCTCAGTATTTCAAGTATAACTTTATGTATGGATATGAAATATGCATGATTCTGTGTGGCTCCAAGTCTGATGACAGTTGCGTCAATATTGATTTTAGTACCAGATTAGGATTTGTATTCAAGGGGCCAAAACATGAAAAATTTTCTTTGAAAATAAATTAATATATAAGCTTAATTAGTTATAAAGGTTACATCAGTCAATGCCTTAATAAATAAACTGTGATGATCACAAAATTTTCACCAAATAAAGAGTTACAGCCATGTCCTGCGCAGAGAGTTACAGTCTTAATTAATATACAACTTTTTATGTTTACCCACAATATGTATGCAAGGAATTTGTGAAAGCTGAAATTTTCAACATGTGCACGTACGCTGCGCTAGGTCTATCAATCATGTCTTCTAACACTGTAAAGATGGCTGAGGGTGCCACATTTGGATTATTTTGATAACTAGAATTCTGAACATTTGAATTATGAATTGGGCCAGTAAAATTGATGTCAAATCTATGGTAACATTGCTGAATCATGTGTCCAGATTTACCACAAAGTTGACAAACTATTTTGGACCTGTTATTAAACCTGCCTTTACCTCTTCTACTATTAAATTCTCCAGAAGACTTAAAACATCTGTGTTTAAAATTTCCACTCACTCCTGGTTGATTACTAACTGCATTACTGCCTGATCTCCCAATTGTAGACTCATGACTTATTCTCATCTCCTTGTTCACTACATTGGCAAAACTAGTTCCAGCATCTACTGTATACAAAGCAGTTTTGTTTAATCTCTATTCAAAATTTTGAAGCAATAGTTTGACTCCTACAAGACTAACCCTCTCAATGCCTGAGTTCATCTTATCTATTATTAAAGCCACTATAGGATCAAACTCAAGCCCCAATCCATCAATTATGTAATTAATCAAAATTTCTTTTGCAACAGATTGGTTACTACTGATCAAGGCATCATAAATCTCCTTCATTTTCCTAACATCTTGTTGGACACTCAAACTACATTTCTTTAAAGTTTGCAAAGTATTTCTTAAACTTACAATTCTAGCTTTTGACTCTGAAACAAAATAATGTTCCAAAGTCAACCAGACTTCATTTGTAATCACACAATTTGCCACTTATCCAAATATACTTTCTGACATAGACCCTAACAACCAACTCATCGAGATTTCATCATAACGTTTCCACACACCATACTCAGGATTAAAATGTTTCACACTTCCTACTTTAGAATCATCTTTCACATAAACAAAAGGTGAGGGACATTGAACCAAACCTGTTAAATGTTTTCTCAAGGCATGAGGCCCTATTGTATACAAAGCTTGTGCTTGCCAATATCAATAATTCTCCTTTGTTAATTTAGGACTAATCACCTAAAGACTTGAAATCAGAAAACTGTCTGTATTCACCTGAGTGGTCTGTGATGTTGAACTGCTACTGAATCCTTGTTCAGATGACTCAAGATTCCCTAGACCATAAGAACCAGAATGATTAGCAACTTCGACATTAGTCATTAGCTCTGAAACCATGAAAAACTCTTTCTCCTAGCAATAACCTTAATACAAGAAGAAATCAAGAACACAAGAATGATATTTGAAAGAAAGCCTAAGCAAGAAGTTACTGGAAATGCCTCAGATTTTTATTATATTCAAAAAATTAGGGATTACAGCTTTATATACATCAAATGCCAGAAAATGATTGGCTAAACAAACCAACATCAAATCATAACCAAAAACAAGAAATCTAATAGAATTAACTAACCTATAACAACCATTTGATTAAAATGAGCTGAATCCAATGCTAAGGACCACAGGACTCTTGAAACTTCTTAGGAGCTGAAGAACTGGGCAATATAAAATTTTCCCCCTTTTTATACTTCACCAAAAAACGACGCTTTCAAAATTTACTTCAAAAATCAAAACACACCGTTTAACTATAGTCATCTTCACAAACACTACCGAGAATCAAGTACTATTGCATAGTAATTGGATGAATAAATATGTTTGAAGACTTCTACACATGACTCATGATCTTGTCCTTGGTCAAAAAAGTTATCTGAATCATGAAAGTCATTGAAAATGTTAGCACAATGAGTAATTATAAGTTAACAAAAAGAAAATGAGAATAAATACGAATAATGATATACTTGTAAGACATTATTTTTTCTCTCATAAAACCTTCTCTATGGGGTGCCCCTAATAAACTTAACAAACAATACAACTGAAAACTCTCTAGTGTAGTTAACAAATGTGTTAAATGAATTAACAATATTAATAGTCATGATGTTAAACCAAAGACCTAGAAAACATGCCCTTGTCTATGACTCATAACCTATTTTATAAAGGTACAATTTTGCATCAAGATTGATATTATAGAACACTTTCATTGCATTTTGGAAAATTAACACTTATATGTCTTGGCAACTTTCTAATGCAACCCTTCAATTTTGTTAGTTCTTTTGTATTTACTTTCATATTTGTGTTAAGTCGATGACATCAATAAACATGATGTGCATTTAGGAAAATATCAGTAACTGTAACTATACTACTAACATGTTGATCTAAAATTATTACCAACCCTAGTATATGACCAATATAATTCCTTAATTTGGTAAAGTCTAAGATTCAATATCTTTTTTGCCTCATATGATAGGTTTTTGTTGCACCAGGGTAAGTAGGACTTACCATACTTGTTTAATCATCCTACTATAACCAAGATGAGCATGTGAATGAGTTTTTGGCTCATCATAAAGTGTATTAAGGAGTTGTTGTAACAATCCAAGGTTAGAATGATCTTTTTAGACTGAAATTGGGGATGAAAATGAGATTTTATAGTGAGAAAATTGAGTTGAGAGTATCTAGGGGTAAAATAGTTATTTAAAAGCTTTATGCAACATGTGCAGGTGTCTCTTAGGGAGACTTTTCATACACAATTAAGAAAAGTGCAAAAATCTAAGATTTCTATGAAGCATAACCGTATGTCGCTAAGACACACGTTTATGTCTCCTTTCAGATCCAACGTAGCTAAATAAAATGTTTTTTCTTACTTTATTTAGATGGAATTTCACCTAAATTTTCATTCTTACTCAAAAAACCCTATCTAGAGAGCTAAAAGAGATCAACCAAGAGCAACCGCTTAAGTTATAGATTTAACAAAAGTTAGAAAGATAAAGATCACCCATCACTACAACAGAATTGACATTTAGCGACTTTTTTTAACAGTGTTTATACAAATGCCATTAAAAATCTTAATAATTTTTTTTTGTAGGCCTTTACATCGATATTTACTAAAATTGCCTTTATAGTGCTCTTTTTAGTGATATTTGATAAAAATGCCACTAAAAGTCTCATTTATTCTTTTTTAACAGAGTTTTTAGTAAATGCCACTAAAAGTATAAGAAAAATACTGCTAAAAGTCTCATTTACTCATTTTTAGCGATATATTAAGAAAATGCCACTAACAAGAAATAAGAAACGTCGTTTTGCTTAAATTACAACAACTACTTTCTTATAAGCAATTTTCACTTATCGCGCTTCATTTTTAGTTAGAGTCTAAAGATGATTCCTGCAAGCATATGAAATCTAGTATGTCAATGACCTTGCCACTGACAATCTTATTGTCAATCACTTTGCTGCATTGTCATCTCGTTGCAAAAAAGTTAGTTTTGAACTTTTTTCTTTTGTTAAAACTTGAATCAAAACTATCTATCACATTAATTACTATCTTAAATAAACTAGCCTCTTCAATTCCAAGAATCCTTAATTAATTTTTGAAAATAACAATCCTTTATAAATGTTATCCCTTTTTTTGGCTTTTCAATGAATGACTTGAAACTACCATATCTTTTCTTATCTACACAATTTTTGGGTTAATCACGAATGGACTTGCCTCTCTAACCATATTTGTGAAATTACTTACTATTGCCATATCATTTGGACCATCCAAAAATATATGCAATGCCCGACCTCATTTTTTTCTTCTAATAATTTATGATGTTTGTCAATGAGCCAACTGCATTACCCTATTATTGAGCAAAACATTGAATGACCTCAAAGTTGTATTTATCACTTCTCTTTCATTAGTTTTGCATAAAGTTCCATTTTATAAACCATATGACTAAATGGGCTTATACCTATCTGGTTTTGTGATTTACTAATGTAATACTTCCACTGAATTCATTTTTTTTTTCATGTTATTATATTTGTTGTTAATGTTTATACATGACCGTGTATGCCTAATGCACGATTGTACGTATGGTTAATAAAGTAGACATGGTGCGATTGAATATGTGTTGCACAATTAATGCACAACATGTGATGTAGTACATTATCTAAACACTAGTGTATGATCATGGAAATGGCACACACGGTCATGCATGAGGTAGCACAAACATGCATTTTACATGCATGGTACCATGCACCTAAATCTATATAAATGTAACTTATGATTTTATTTTAACATTTTTTTTTAAAATCGTATACGCATGCCTATGTCCCATAAACATACACACTTATGCTACTAGTTGCTAGCATCATAAACACATAACCAACCTCTTCTGTTTTGCTCTAGTGGACTATTCACAGGTGCACCTATTTATAAATTAGTGGTAAACAATTCTTTTCTATGTAAAGTTTAGGTGGAGCCTCCAAATGTAGGTATGGATTTAAACACCTTATGCGTGTTTACTATTTTAATTTCTGTTTGATTACAAAAAAAATGAGTATCATGTATGGTTTCCTTGACTCGTTGATTTGTAAATTTCACTACATGGCTACCCTTCTAATGAACTTGAGAAACCTAATAGTGCTATCAAAGCCATTGTTTTCATACGTACGAGATGAATTTTCATACTTGTAATATAAATGTGTTCATTTATTGAGTTTTAGTTTTTTATGTTTCTTTAATCAAATTGCCTTAGGTTGCTTGTTGAATGGGCTCAATTTTACATTATCATGTTGCTTCTTGTTAGATGTAATATGAGTGGTGCTATAATGGCTAATGGCATTTCATGCCAATTTTAGGTCGTTTTGACCTTGGCCATTCGAATTTGGGTGGTTTTTTTTTTATAATTTTTGCCATTAGAAATTTTGGAAAACATGTCATGCACAGTCATGTGTTTTGCAAACACACAATCATGCATGACATACATGAGGTCACAGTCTTGTATATTCATTCTGTGCATTCATACAAGGTTAGGCATCTTCAGTGCACATCGTGTATAGACTAAAATCTACTAGTGTACATGATCATGCATTGGTCATATGTCTACCCATATGGGCTTTTGGAATTTTGTTGAATTTATAATTATCAGGTATATGATCGTGTAGTTTACCATACACCTATGTGTGCAACCGTACAAGTCATCACACGGTCATGTATGACATGAATTTTATGATTTTGACCTAGTTGACTTATTAAGGTATCAAATTGTAAATTTCATTACAATTAAGGATTGTTTTAAAATTTTGTGTAATTTAACACTGGGTTAATTAATTAAAATTAATTTATTAACTTTAATTGTATGTATATATGTTTGTTGATCTATATGCATAGTACCCAGTAATTGAGTAGGACTTGCATATACATGTTTTGGATTTTTATTAGGAATGTATGTTGTAATTATTAAAATAGGACCTATGTGTCTTGCCTTCTTTTATTCTTCTTGATGTAATTTGTTCTCCTATCTCCCTCTCTTAAATATAACTTGAGATTTTTGAATTTACTGTGTAAAATATAAAATAGGGGTTGCTTGAAAGATTCTTAGAATCATATACTTCAAAACTTGAACAAGAGAAGGAACAATAAACCTGAAGTCTTAAAAAATGAAGAAACAAGACCTAGGTTGATTTATTGGTCTCTTCAACATAGGGTCTAACATTAGTTAAACTTGTATATTGATACATTGATTTTTATGTTGTAGAATGCATGTATATGTTTTATTTCTTGCAAATATCACTTTATATGCAGACTAAAACTAGTGGACCTAATTAAAACCCTTGATAAATATTAAGTCAAATGAAACCTTCTAACATAACACTATCAAGACAAACCCCTATTTATTGGAATCTTGTTAGCCACAACGAAACGTACATTCCTACTAGGTGAAAGATTGCTTGTTGGTTATTTAGGTCAAACTTAGCTAATATTTTTTATTTATACACTAAAGTAAAGGTGGAATTTCCTAGAGGTTGAATAGGGATGCATTTGTCGATATATGGTGACATGTAGTATTCAACCCACTAATATCGAGAATCATAATTAAGGTCTACATGTTTTATTAGGGTAATACATGACTTGAGATCATGGACTATTGCTGATTGGTATGATTGACCTACCAATTTGGGTCACCTTACCTTGTTCATCAAAACAAAGGTTGAGTTCAATAATAAGGGTTGTTGGCTTGAGGAAAATAGTGAAAGCTTTTGATAAAAACTTGATGAAACATAATATTAATAATCAAAATAATTAATTCTTGTTTGTATTTTATAGATTCAAATATCATGATAACAAACTCGAACATATTATGACCAAATTTGGAAAAAAAAAAAAAAAGGCTTGAGGGTGCTAATTTTCCTTACTGGTTAAAATTTTTTATATTGTACTATATCAGAAGAAAAGATTATATGTCCTTGAGGGGATTATCCTTCTAAGCTTAGTTCTAATGCCACACAAGAGCAATAAGATGCTTATCAATAGTATCTCTGTCGAGGTTCAATATCATCTCTATCGAGGTTCAATATCTTAGGTTGGCCTTAATGACACCTAGGCTACAAATGCAACATAAAAAGATTGATGCCTCATATATTCTTTATCACTTACATGAGATGTTCCATACTCAAAAGAGATTTGAATGATATTAGATGTCAAATGCTTTATTTAGTTGTAAGCTTGATAAAAGTGTACAGATAGGCCTTTATGTAACCAAGATAATTGGTTACCTCAAAAGGGTAGCTAGTTTGGAGTTTATCATGGACCATGAACCATGAACTTTTTATTGACTTGGCATTAAATTATCTTTCTCCTTCTTAGACTAATTTCATAGTAAGTTTAACCTAAGCAAGAAATATGAGACTTTCATTAAGTTACTAGGCTTGGTACAGACTACCAAACAGGATATAAATAAGGGTGCAAACATGTTTTTGATTGATGCTAGCATGCAAGGCCAAAGGTAAGGGTAAAGCTAAGGCAAAAGTCAAGCATAAAGCCTATGTTTAAACCTAGACTCCTTACAGTCTACAAACTATAGGTGGTGTAGGGAAATGACAAGTTGTTTGCTTATTTTTTGGGAAACCAAGCCATTGAAAGAAACATTACAAGGCCTTCTTCAATTATAAAAAGAAAAAGTTGGTTGTTTCTAATTCAAGTATGTTCTATTGCTATTGAAAGTCATGTACCATATCATTAGTACCATCTTTGGTACACAGTCACTTCTTAAATCTTACCCTATATAGATCACCACTAATGCCTTTCTATTTTGGAAGAGAACATCTTTTGGTAAGTAGTAGAGGAGCTTGTCTCATGCAATATAAAAACCAATAAAGCCATCAAATGGCAAGTACATCTAAAACTTTAAATGGTTTTACTTTGTGTAATGTCTAGTTATCAAATGATTTTGGATGGAATGTCTTATTTACTTATATTGTGTGTTATGTATGCATACAGATTAAGTGAATACATGTGGTTGTATGTGTATTTGTATCATATAGGCGTGGAAGAAACTTTTGCTATACATTCCATTGCGTTTATGCTCGTATGATACACTTTTGGACATTTTTATTATTTAGATAGATACTCCCTACCTGATTCTTTAGCACCTTCCTCTTGTCTTTCATGTTAACAATATGCACTTATATGTTGCACCAAATTGTAGCCAACAACTTTGAAAATGTAAGCTATCACATTTTTTCGTTAGAATTACTCAATACTATGATAGTCTTATTACCATTACTTGTACCTTGAGTTAAGGTAATGTTGGGCCTTTGAACAATTTCTAAAACAACCACTTTAAATAATACATAAGGAAAGCACAATCAAATCATCTGATTCCCCAATATGGCTCTACCAATCTAAAGGTATTTGTCCTGACATTTCTAAACTTATGGATAAAGAGTGTCACTAGAAGATGTTTGTATATGACGTTATCAATGTATTTGTATTATTAAGAAGATTGATTCTAAAGCACCAACCCCGATAATCATGAAGGCAAACTTGTAAGGACTAAATTGAACATTGCCTATTTACTATGAGCCAAAGCTCTTCTTTAAAGTTTACTGCTTGTCATAATATAATGGCTTGATTTTTTGAAATTAGGTAATTAGGATAAGAAAAAGGGAATTTTAATTATTTTCATGTATTTAATCTAATTAATTTTGATATGACGGATATAATGGTTATTTTGGCTTTATTTTGGGTTGCACTCGTGTTACTCTCAAGTGTTGCCATGTGTACAGTTTGAAAGGCATAGAAATTTTAAAATTTCTATCATGCACAACCATGCATACTTATGTGCATGATCATAAATGTCAAGCTAGCGATGTCTATATAAAATAGCATTTTATTCAAATCTTATAAAGCAATTTAGTAAAATTTTTGGAAACTTCTAAAAAGTGTTGAGCAAATAGCAGAGCACTTGTTAGAGAGTTATTCAGAATGTGATCAAAGTTTCAGCTAGAAAGAGAAAGCTAAGCAATAAGCAACCAAGTAAATAGTTTCTTACCTTAGGATCTAAGATTTCATATTTGCTCTACTTGAGTATGTTGCTATATACTCGAATAAGTATATGATGATAATGAATAACATGATTATACATGTAAGATGATATAAAACGTATAACGTGCTAGATCTAAGTTAATTTTAATTATAATGCATGAATTATGCATGTTTGGCTTTAATGTTTATGTATATAAAGGATGCTTGTGGAAGCTATGACTAAGGTACGTTTCCTCTTTAATCTTTAAGGAATTCTAAACTACTGATGATGATGATTATGTTGAGGGTTGAATGAGATATGAATTAACATGAATTTGATGATACTAAGTATGTATGTTGAGAATTTTTTTTTAAATTAAAAGGGGATAAGGAATGATGTGTATGAAGCATGACTTATAGTAGTTTGATGTTGAATTTATGTAATATATGTTATGATGATAATGCTTGAGTTGATTGTTGGGAAAATATGTTGATTACTTAGATTTTTTATGGTTGTGATCTATCAAAGTAGATCATAACGCATGACCATATGTATGAGAGATGCACGACCATGCATCCTTGTTCTATAACATCATGACCATGCATCTTTATGCGTGCACCACCATGCACCTTTGGTATTTACAATTGTGCATACTGTGTTGTGTGAGAAGATTAATTATAAAAATTCAATAAAATTATGATAAAGGCTATATAAGAATATTTGCTACATTTCATGCATTTTCATGACATGGCATGCCAAAAATAAGGTTTCATGAAAATTACCATCAAGTCGAATATACATGTTTTATGAAATTAGAAAATGTGATGCTTCAAACATCTTTTAGGGATGGATGTAAATGGATATCTATAGGTTCGTACACCCATTAGAAAGAAAAAACAATGTGTATTAGAGAGGATATTGTCATTTGCTAAACTCATTATAAAAAGTGTTATATCAATTTTGAACTCACATATATAGGGTGTCAAATCCTTGTGTTTATCAATCTAATCAATACATATTTTATGATATATTTCTATGAAATATTATAATATATGAAAATTGTTATGATGAAATCTTCTGATCGATTATATTAAGTTTTTATGATAAGATTTTTAGATTGATTATGATAAGTTTTCAATATAACCATTTTTAAGCAAGTTTTTATGAAAAGCAAATCATGGTTTTCAACATGATTTAGCATGACATATATGTCATAGTATTCATGAAAAAGAGAAAAGGATGTAAGATTTAATATGATTAGAGAATAGAAACCAAGTTAAGATTTAAGATAAGATCACAAAACTTAAGAATTAAGCAAAGATAAGTCAAGATTCTTAAGATATGAATTCAAGATTAAGGGTTATGTATGCTAATTAAGATTCTGCTTGCTAAGTCACGTGTCACTCATTCTGATCTCTTTTCCTTGTGGGTTTTAATATGTTTCATCTGGTGGGTAGCTACACAAAAGGCTGCCATTATCAGGTATGTAAATAAGGATAATGTAGTCATGTCCTTACGTTTTCAAAACAACTCGTATTGGTTTACTTTTGCAAACAATGTTATGTTTCGCATTTATGAAAGTTAATAAAATGTATTATTTAGAAATGTGTTTATGCTTTATCAATTTCACATTTTGTCTATGAATGAATAACAATTAAATTCTCTGCATATGTTATGTTACTAGAAAGTAAACTTTTAAAAAGTGATATATTGGTATATTAAATAAAGTTATTTTATAAAGGAAAGAAAAAAAAACAGGTCAAAGGACATATTTCCACCTAAGGTTTTCTGTAAAGACAAAATTCTACCTCCTGATTTTTTAAAACTTAAATACTTATTTGTTGATCAAAATCATTAGTTAAATTTAATAGTCATCGGTTAAATATTAACGGTTAAAAATGTATTTTTATCTTTTTTTAATAATAAATTAAATTTTATGAAAATTTAAAAAATTTTAAAAAATAAAAATAAAAAAGCAGCCACTTTCGCTAGTGGCAATGGTTGCTTTTTTTATTTTTGATTTTAATTTTTGAAATTTTTTAATATTTTTGAAATTTTGAAATTTTTATTTAAATATTAAATTATGTTTTTATTAAATTCATTTTTTATAAAGGTAATTGAGTCATTCTATCGAAAATATTAATAAAAGTAGATAAAAAATGGTCAATGAATAGATGTTTTTAAAAGTTAGAGAGTGAAATTGTCTTTTTATAAAACCTTGGGTGGGAATAAGTCATTTGGCCAAAAAAATAAATGTGTATATTAGTATATTACATGCATCACGAGCAAATGAACTAAAACACTGCTAGGTCAACTTAACTATCACGGTAGATTGTGTCTAAAGTAGGTCTTTCTTGAAATCTCTCACTGCCTTGGTGTCAAATGCATCCCCATAGTCCTTAACGTGTCTCTTGACCCTCACACCTAACCTACACCCTAAAGTGGTACTCATTGAATCTCGTGTAACTCTCATTGCCCTTGCCTCTAATCCTCATAATCTACTTGCAATATGCTACACACAAAAAAAATATATATCAAGAGATTTTGTTATTTATTATAATATTTTTTCAATTATCATAATAAATGTTTTATTCGAAAAAATATACCTAAAATTCAAAAACCCTAAAATGTGAAATGTAAGAAAACCCCTTGAAAATGTTTTAAAACCTCTTAATATGAAAAATATCATTAATGCTTTCATATAGACAACATCAGAAAATCCCCTAAAATGAAAATATCCATAACCCCTGTCATAAAAAAAAAAAAAAAAAATACCCTTATTCTAGAAAATATTTTAAAACCTCATACTCAAAACTACAAAGACACCCCCAAAATATGTTTACTACATTTTCAATCTACTGAATTAACTTTGAAACATTCCATTTACATTTCTATTCCCAATCACAATGACCATGTGTAATTTGCATGGATTCTACAAAACAATCGTGGTCATCCAACCGCAACCACTCCATCATTTTTCATAAAAAAAAAATACCAACATCAGATTCGAATCCTATCCTAACATGATTTTATTAACAAATTTCACTCAAAATAACATCAAAACAAGTATTTCAATGAATTTCTTAATAAGGAAAACAAACTCTATATATGCTCTAAATACGCATTAAAAAACTTTAAATCTTTACATTATAGCAAAGCATACTTGATGAGGAATGATTTACCAACCTTTCTTAACTTTTATTTTGCTGAAAAATTGTTACAATTGTGTGTTTTTGACTGAAAATTCAATTATCTGTGGTTTACATTTTTGGGTCAAAAACATAAACAATGGGCTTTATATATATATATATATGGGGGTATTTTTGTAAAATTTGAATATTATAGTCATTTATGAAAACTCGTTACAAGGGCCTAGTTTGCACAAAAATAGTCTAGCACACATGATAAATAGTGCACTACACGCATTCAGTATGCATAACCCTTCTAAATTTCTCGTTAAACAGTGAAATACGATCATATTGCTTAAATTTATCTCGATACGGGTAGTTAATATGTGTGAAATCAAACTTATAGTCATTTTTACTTAAAAAGTGGGTTGATTTGGTTTAGGATATTTAAAATTATGTTAAATTAATTAATTTTCCTAAAAAATTAATTGATTTATTAAAAAACTTAACAAGGTAGAAAAATAAACTTTTTAATCTCAAAGGACAGGAAATAATTTCATCAAAGTTTGGGTGAAAAATTGTGATTCCGCTTAATCTCAACATTTTCGTTCTTTTCTTTGCTAAAGATTGAAGTCGCCACTACGAGAGTGTAAAAATGGTGGCTATGTTATCAACAATAACACCAAGTAAGCTAACCCCGAAGTGTATACCAGAAATCCCCGAAACGAAATCTGGTTTCTTTTTCACAGGTAACTTCACCACTTTTCCTCTTCATTTTCCTTCATTTTCTAGCACAAACCGTATAAAGAAGCTCTCAGGCATTTCTTTAGCTGTAAAGAATCATTCCAATTTTGAAAATACAATAAATAATTATGCTAGTATTAACAAACCAAGAAAATTCAGTTTAAAGAATCCATTGTTGAGTGAGGGAAGAGATGAGGATGATAAGTATGGACCTATCTGCCCTGGGTGTGGAGTGTTTATGCAGGATGAGGACTCTAATCTACCTGGGTATTATCAAAAGAGAAAATTAACTCAAACAAAAGAAGACGTGTTCGAATCTGAGGAGAGTTTAGAGGATGATGATGTTGCGGAGTTTTATGATGAAGAAGAAGAAGAAGAAGAAGAGAGGTATGTGGATGGAGAATTTGATGAAAGTGATGGGGAGCAAAGTGAGGATGGAAACGAGGATGTGTTTGATGATTGGGATTCTGATGAATGGGAAGCAAAGCTTCTGGGTGGTGAAGAAGAAAATTTGGATTTGGATGGTTTTAAACCTGCAGGTGTTGGGTATGGTAACATAACCAAGGAGTGGTTAGAGAAGTTGAAAAAGGAAAAAATTTCGAAATCTGAGAAGAAAAGGATGACTAGGATGGCGCAAAAGGAAAAATATGAGGTTACTGTGTGTGCTCGATGTTATTCATTGAGGAATTATGGGCAAGTGAAGAACCAATTGGCAGAAAACTTAATACCTGATTTTGATTTTGATAGGTTGTTATCCACCAGATTGATAAAATCTAGTGGTAGTGCAAATGCCAGTGTAATTGTCATGGTTGTTGATTGTGTTGATTTTGACGGCATGTTTCCAAAACGGGCAGTCAAGTCCCTTTTCAAAGCAATGGAAGGGATAAACAATGGTGCCAAGCCTAGCAAGAGTTTTCCAAAGCTTGTTCTTGTGGTTACAAAGGTTGATCTCCTTCCATCACAGATTTCACCTGCTAGGTTAGATAGATGGGTTAGGCAGCGTGCTAAGGCTGCAGGGGCACCAAAGCTGAACGGGGTTTTCTTGGTTAGTGCGCATAAGGATATAGGCATCAGAAATTTATTGAAATTCATCAAGGAATTGGCAGGTCCTCGAGGGAATGTGTGGGTTATTGGGGCTCAAAATGTCGGCAAGTCTACTCTAATCAATATGTTGGCAAAGAAAGAAGGGGTTAAAGTTTCAAAGCTTACAGAAGCTCCAATACCTGGGACAACACTTGGAATTTTAAGAATTGGGGGGATTTTGCCAGCAAAAGCAAAGATGTATGATACCCCCGGACTCCTGCATCCTCATCTAATGTCCCTGAGATTGAATCGAGATGAACAGAAAATGGTTGAAATTCGAAAGGTGCTACAACCTCGTACTTATAGGGTCAAGGCAAGTTACCACTTATCCATTGTGTGCATGTGCAGCAATTTTTCATGTGCGCAACTATTCTTGTATGTATGTCTATTACGAGTAATCTGTCTTAGAGCCAACATTTGGGTGCTGGTTGAAGCTTTTCTTAATGTGTAAAAGCTTAGTTGCTTTTGTGGATGGCTATTTATCTGACAACTTATTATATAGTATGGCACATTAAATGGTCATTATACCAAACGAGTGCACAGGCATTGAGTTTTCAGTCATATTACAAGGAAAGACAAAATGGACCTTAATTAATCAACATTCGGTTTTTCTTCAGATCTCTAATTGTGGCTTTAGAGTGATCATTTGAACTCTTTGATCAATTTTTGTGCTTTTCATTACAACTTTATTCACCCATGCAACACATTGTTTTAATTTTCTGATGTCTGAGAGGCCAACCAAAGGCGGGGCTTCTCTAAACTGATCATATGCTGCTTGTGATGTGCATTCTCTCTCTCTCTCCTTCTTTAAAGATATTAGTAACTTTTATAGTATAAGTGACAACTATTCACAGAGAAAACGTGTGTTATGAAAGTAGCAGGGAAAATATAGGCATTGGACAATGATAATTGAGTATTATAATGTCGTAACTTGGCAATAATACCTTGTTTTAATAAGCAATTATTTGTTATGTTGTTGCTTTTGTTATCCCCAACCTAGATATACTTAAATGTTCTTAATGTTAATAATCCCACAGTAATTGAAAATGCTTTTAGATCTAATGCTTTAGCATGACTTGACATTTTTAGGCAGGCCAAGCCATACATGTTGGTGGCTTAATGAGACTAGATATTGATCAAGCTTCAGTACAAACAATTTATGTGACGGTGTGGGCGTCACCAAATGTTTCTCTACACTTGGGAAAGATAGAAAATGCTGATGAGACCTGGAAAAATCATGTCGGTATCAGATTGCAGGTAAGATTTTCCTTCAAAGAGTCTTACAAGTCACATTGCACAAATAGCTTAGCTGTTTTTTATTTAGTTCTATATCATGCATTAATGTGTGTGCTGCTTACTAGAACTCATCTATGCTTCATTCCCTTGTTAATATGTGGTGAATTAAATTAATAACTACCAAGATAATTGCATTGACCGCTATCTTTTGATCATGTCATTTTTGTGCCATACTTGCTATGTTCCATGTTCGATCATGAGTAAATCCCACTTAATTGTGAGTAGTTCATTCTTCTTCATAGTAGAGACGGTAACTCTTTCAGAGAGAATACTTAACTAGAAATTGAAGAAACATTTTCTGTTTGGAAGGACAAACCCTGTTCACTATAGCTTATGCCATTTAAATCATAGGACCAAAGAAGTGCAACAGACAAGATAGCTGTTTGGTTCCTTAAGCTAACTTGTGTAAACATGGAAAATATAGTGAAAGATTATCTCTTAATCAGCTCTGATGAGTTGAATAGTGGACCAAGTGCTTGTTTGTTCGGATTATTTATGGGTCAGAAGAGGTTTTCAACGTCAGAAACAGTTCAGTTGTTTGTTTCATTTGGTTGCTACTTAGGAAGACCTATGAGTGATTAAATAAATTATTTTAATCCTATGTTGAAAAGTTCATATTTGGGCCTTTTTAATTATCTCTTTTAACCTTTATAAGTTTCAGCATGCTGTTTTTTAAATTTTACACTATCCATTCTTTAAATTAAAGCCCTTTCTTGATAGTTCAGTAATATGAAATATTCTTACATTTAACGAAACCAAACAATTAACATCTTTTCTATAAAAGCTTAACTTTTGTGGATCTACTTCCATAAGCTCTACTTTAGTAAGCTGTATAAAGAAGACCACTACCCATTACAATAAATAGATGGCTGAACAATATGTAAAGCCCCAAACTTAAGAAACATTGGAAATTTTTATGAACTCTACTTGATATACTGTAATATTAGAACTGGCCAAGCACTGACCATTTACAAGTATATCACTTCCCCAAGCCACTCTGCTATAAAAGGTAAAACATTGCTTCAGTCTTACAGAGGTCTTCATAAAGAAAAGGTCATTATACTGGTTTTAAGTTGAGTTTGTGTTTTTATGGAGATTCACAATACAAAATGCATCTTCTCATGATCTCTTCAAGTGGATACAGAAACAATTTAAAATTAAAAAATAGAATGAAGACAGGCTAAGCACATATTCTTAACTGAGAAAGGAGTTTGTGAGATGAATCAGCTCACAAATAAGTGAAAATGTGTTTTTGCTGCTTGACTGAATCCTTTTTAAAGGGCCATTAATCTAGTAAGAAGATAGTAATAGTCTTCCTTTACCTAAACTAAATTGGTCTAGAGGTTGGATAAACAATTTTCTGAGATTTTTAATGTTTTTATTAGATTGAATCTACAATTCCTTAATTTAGCATGTTGGAAATTCTTTCTTCTCAATACAAGGAACATGACCACACTTCCCTTGTAGGCATTCTTTTGCACACCAATATGTCAGCAACATTACTTGAATTACTGGTCTTTACATCTTTACTAGTAATTCAAGTAATGTTGCTTAGGTTCTTCCTGTGCACTATTTCTCTTAGCCACCACAAACTCCTCATCTGGAATGTTCTGCCTTTCTTGCTATTGATTGTTAAAATATGTGTAACAGGAAGGAACCAACTTACGTCTTCTTGCCAGTATAGCAAAATTTTCTTAACACATACTTATCTTTTAAGGTAGTTTCTAAGGAAAAATCATTGAAAACAGTTAACGGACTTTTTTCTTCAATCATCTATCAAGTGTGATTATATTGTCCTTTGCGGCAGTTCTGATTCTGAGTAAGTGAGAGCAAGAGTGCCTATTTTGTTGATGACTTAAAGCAAGGACATTCCAGAGCCTGTCTTCTTGTGTATCTAGAATATGTAGTTTATGAAATTAAAAAATTAATAATTACATTATGCAACATAAAACATAGGGAAAATTGATCTTTAATTTAGGTGATGACTGATTCTTGATAAAGCTAATGTTTTTACCTAATCTGATGATATGACACATGGTTCTTTACCATAAATTCTGGTCAGCGGTTAAATTTTATTCCCCATTTTTTTATTTATGAGCTTCAATCAATTCGAGGGCTCTTGTCTGAATAGTTATCAAAGCTCTGCAAAGGCCAATTTACTAGTTGATTGAGTTGGCCCTTTCAGATATGGTACTCAAGCACGGCTTGGTCTTTGGTGGTAGTGTCCATTTGGCATCTTTATTTTCTTGTTTGAAGTTTTTATTATTTTTCCATTCCTACCGATTCTTCTGAAATACACCCACGGTGAAGCGAAACTGGAGTTCTAGATCTGAAGTGTGCATGAATGATACAATAATTTTTTTTTTCTTTTTGTCTGTCTTAATAACTTTTTAAATGTCTAACTCGCTATTCACTTATTTTCTTCAACACTTTCTGAAATCTTCTTCGTCAATTTAATGGTTTGTGTAACCTTATTGCCTTTTCCTATCAGCCTCCTATTGGCCAAGACCGAGCATCGGAGTTGGGCAAATGGGAAGACAGGAAATTCAAAGTTTCTGGAACAAGTTGGGATGCAAACAACATTGACATTGCTGTGGCTGGCTTGGGTTGGTTTTCTTTGGGCCTCAAAGGTGAAGCGACCTTGATATTGTGGACATATGAAGGGATCATGATAACTTTGAGAGAGCCTTTAGTTCTTGATCGGGCACCATTCCTTGAGAGACCTGGATTTTGGCTACCAAAAGTTATATCAGACGCCATCGGCAACCAAAGCAAACTTGAAGCTCAGAAGAGGAGAAAGCTTGAAGACAGTATAGAATCCCTTCCTGAGATTTCTGCTTGAAAAGGAAAAAATTCATCCTCTTCCTCTTTGAGCTTGAAGATTTAAAAGATCATAAAGTTGAATGGGAAACAGATTCTTGTCCGAAAGAAAATGATCCCCTGCACTTGAATTTGTCAGCTGGGTTTGTTCACTGAGGGTGTATCGTTTCCCAAATTGAAAGAAAGAGAGATATTAATGGCAGTTCTATACATTTTTGTCGAAGGGATTTCTTGACTCATGTTGTATGGGGTGTATCCTTGTCTCTGACAAATGTTTGGTTTGATCACTTAATTGCCTCATGTACTCCATTCTAAGGATCGTCAATGCTTTCCAACAAAAGAAAGAGATACAAATACCCAAATATAAATATGAAGTTTTTCGAAAGACTTACGAGATAGTATAATTTCTAGTTCGAATGAGAAATTCATTAAAATTCAAGAGATACAAAGAGTTGTAGAACTCCGTAAAGATTTAACATTACAGAAAGCTGGTTTTACCAGTTCTTGAGCATCAGACACAGGTGGTTCGGCCCGTGGTGAGAGAAAAAACAAACAACCTTGTAAGCAACTCAACCAAGTGGCGACCCAAATGTGATGGGTTGATTTTCTAATTGCGTCTCTCCATTGGCGTGAATCACGACTCAAAAAGTCTGTCAGTTCCTTATCCCACGAATGAAGATGGATTACTGAGGCCAGGATAATATATTCTTCTTCTATCAGTCACGTTTTACATCACTGTCCTCCCATGAGAAATTACAGGCAGTACTTGCCAATGCGGAGTTCAAAATTAGTATTAGCCTCAGGTTGCACACTACTTACCAATGTTGAACGAAGAATCGAGCATCCTACAGTGGCCAAGGGGATTGACATCAATGCTAATTTAAGCTATCCATTTGGACTAGAAATTACTCATTGAAAGTCTTACATAACAGACTGAGATTCCATACAAGATGAAACAGATACCTTTCAAATTTCTAGACTTTTACAACTCAATGTTTTTTTTTCTTTTTACATTTTTCTCAGGGTTTCTTTGGTTGACTGAAAATAAAGACACGAGAATGAACAAGGAGTTATACAAGAGCTGCAACCTTGCTCTATACAGCAATTACAGAAAATGGAAACTACATTAAACTAGTTGGCTGTAGGAATAAACTCAAGGCTGAAACCGTCGCATATTCCCCCTTTTCAACGTGGTTGCTGGATGCAGCGGGGGCTGCGCTTCGGGTTCACATGCCTGGGTGCTTTCTCAGCATATTTTGCCGGCTCCAGGGACACCGCCTTGGGAGATTTCAACGAATGCAAATTCTTCCACACTTCTGCTTCCTTTTCCAACCCTATAATTCCAAATCAACGCTCATCAAATTCTAAGTTCAATAACTAACAAGAAGGTTAAAGAGTAAAATTCAAATTGTGGTGCAAACAATCCAGTCCATCCATACCAGCATTTACAGGTAGAGGGGATGAAACGTTTCCCAATTCAGTTTCATAAGACGAAGCAAAATCATCAAAGTGAGCTGGGAAATTTTCACCAGCATCAAGGTCAAAAGTATCCGGGAGCAAGTCAGCAACATCGATGCCATCAAAATCATCTTGATCATTGTCATAAAATCCATCCTCGCCCTGGTGCTGGCTGAGCCAATACTCGCGGTACCAAGTGGAATTAGTAATTAGTTGCCACCATTCAGGGGAAAAATCCACCACCTGCCTAAAAGCAGCTGGAATAAAAAGTGGGGCATTAGGGTTCAATCTTGAAGTTCCTCCAGAAACTAGCGCCATCCGATCCTCTCTTCAATATCTGTAAGCATCCCCAAATCAATATTAACCAATCAAAAACACAGGCAGTAAAATAAGAATTCAAGCATTCAATCTAAATAATTCACTATTCTACTTGACAAACAGTAACCAACACACAAATCAAAAACCCAATTAAGAAAAGTCAGAAATTATAACTCAGAATCAGATCAAAGCCTCCTTAACTATTAGAAATCAAATTAAAACAAAAAAAAAAAAACCATCTTTCATGCTAAGCAACTTAAGCAAAAGTCTTCACCTTTGATTCAAAAACAAAAACAAACCAGCTTAAATGATGATCTAACATTCATGCTTAAAATTGAGAAAATCAAATCAAATGAAACGATAGAGATTTTTACCTTAGAGCCAAAGAAAAATATCTGCTTTTTTTTTGTTTTTTTGTTCCAATCGCTTCCACTGGGCGAAATGTAATATATGCTAGTGGAGTTCCGAACCTGTTAGGTTCGGTGTACGAGCTTCGTTGGTTCGTACAATAGAAAACCAGCAACCTGAGAGCACAGTTTTTGTACAGCCTCATGCTGCGTAATTTTACCCGGTCACCATCCGGTGACCCAGTTGCTGTTTATTGACTTTTGACTTTTACGCGTTTCAATATTAACCACCGCTACCTAATCATGACACATCAAATTGAGTTGTCGTGGGACCCATCCACGTGAGCCGACTCATTTACATTGATTGCTTTTAATATTTTAATTAATAAAAAAAATCAAAAGTGTTAAGAAATGTTTTAGACGTGGGAAGCAGCACAATACTCCGTTTATAGTCTGATAAATACCTTAAATATAATTTATTTTATATTTTAATTAGTTAATTCTCTCCTGAAAGCCTAATTATCATCTACGAAAAAATAATTCTATTAATAATTAAATTTAATCATATCGATAATAAAAATAATTAGATTTGATCATCAAAAGTCTGATGAAGACTGTCAAAATTGTCAATAATATCAGATAATTATATTCGACTACTTAATTAAGTTAACGAAAATTATTATTATTGATAATAGTAACTGTTTTTTAATTTGTTTATAATTTTTAAAATTTATTATTATTATAATATTAATATTATTTTATATTAAAATTTATTTTAATATTAATATTATTTAATGTTTTTATTGAAAAGTATTTTAATAATTTAAGTGGAAATGTTAATAAAATTAGAAAGAACTTGATTCATGAATATGTATTTGGTTTTTTAAAAGTTTTGTTGAGAAATTGTCATTTAGGGAAACCTTGGGTGGGAACAAGTCCCGTCTTTAACAATGATATTTTTTACTCTTCTTCAATTAACGTGACTTGTACTCGTAAAATATAAATATATAACATTTTATTTTAATAAATATTTATCACTTAAATTTCTATCTTTCATTTAAAAAACGATAACCCAATAATTTTAAAAAATTAAAATAATAACCAACAATGCAAATATGATTTTAAGTGTAATCACATCGTTCTTATTCAATTCTTGTTTATTTGTATTGGAATGATGGGATTATGATTTGAATGATAACATTTAAGGCTAATAAAAATTTAAAATTTTTAAATATGTTATTTTAATGATTATAAATCCTAAATTTCATATAAATTAGGAGTGAAAATGCATTTAACAAAGTTTTTTTTTTTTTTTTTTTTTGGGGGAGGGATGTTGTCAATAATGAAAGATATTTGTATTTTATTAGTGTGTATATCCTAAAAATTAATAAATTTCACTAACATAATCTAAAAAAGATAAGAAGGTGCCGCTTTTAAAGTTCGAGAAAGGAAAATAACATCCAGGCAAAAATGGATGAATAATAGTTATTCTTCCTTCTTTTAATATTTTTTTAGGATTATTAATAAAATAACCATATTTTGAGAGATAGAGAAAATAACCAAAGAATTTATGGACTTAACCATCATATCTAACATATTACAAATTGAATAGAGTGTCTTTATTTACGAATCAAATTTTTTGTCAGTTATTCGTTGTTTTTAAAAACCCAACCCAATTTTGCTTGGCAATCAAGTCAAAAATCAAACGAAGAACCTATCACATATTTACATCCAAACCTTACAACATGTGTTTCCCATCTATTTCCTTCATGTTTTGCTGTCATTAAAGTTTGTTGTTGGTGCAATTGGTGCTCTAGAGCTAATTTATTTTGGGTGATGTATTGTAATATATATGGTGTATCTAGTTTATAATTAATAAAATGGATTCAGTATAATGTTACATGTGTCTTATGTAATAGATGAATATCCTTACAATGATAAAACCATGAGAGGAGATCAACATGTATCTTCATGCTAAGAAACTTTATGTGTACATATGACGGTCATTCTAAAAACTTCTATAGTCTTAGTATTATCATAATCAATGACACAAAAAAATATAATAAAACTATTATCATGTTAATTGACCTTATAGAAAGGCAATGTCGATCTCACATGTTAAAATTGTTTGTTAACAAATATGTGTAACACATGAGTGTCTATTATATTCATGTCTTGATAGATTAAGTGCTTTGGAACCAATCATATTGCAAGTATTCTAATAAGATTCAGACATTGCATCATGTTTTATGATCAATAAATAACATTTCTTCATTTATATCTTACATAGGTATTTTACATGTGTAATAAATGTTCTTAGAATGGTAAAACTATGATGAGGATCTTAAAGATCTTATATACACATATGATGATTATCTAACATTATCTTGACTAAGGGCACATATAATGCGGTAAGGTTAGTATCATGTTAAACAAGTCTATTGAAAGAGAATGGTATACCTTATGTACCAAAGTTCTGTGCGTCAATTTAGTACAAAACATGAGTGTATCTTGACTGCATGTCCACTAGACTAATAGGTGCTAACCCAGTGTTTCTGGAATAAATACTCTAATGGATGGTGGTATATGTGATTCTTTGATTTGAGATCATTGGAGTTCTTTGTACACTAAGTAAGCTAGTTTAACACTTGTGTAACTTAATCTTTTGATAAAGTCATTAATATAGTAGTTGTTGGCTATGTCGAGAAGTATATCATGACCATAGTTCATTGACTTAGGATTCATTATTCATAGGGATGAGAGAAGATATATCAAATTGTTGTTTAATTGATGAATACGACCATTAGAATCATTGAGCACAATTAAATTAGGTTATCTCTTAAGTTAAATTGTATTAGATTGTTGCCTTAAAAACCAAATAATTAATTCAAGGATGACTTGAGTAAATACTATTTCTATGTCTCAACCTTGGAAAGATATCAGTTGATGAAAAGATTTAATTGCATACAAACTATACCATTAAAAGGAATAAATAATTTTTTTGTTGATTCTTTATCATTTGGGTGATCATGATAGTCTTGTTAAAGATCACTCATGTTAGTGAATAAGAAGTTGAATGTGTTAATGTAAGTGCCTTAAAGTCAATTTTAATAGTTGTGTTTTAATGATTATAATCATGATTTTAATTAACAAAATGACTTTATCCTTTATTGTAAACATTGTCTTTAAAAGTAGATAAATGTCCTTAAGATGGTAACATCATGATAAGGGGATTAGTGCGTGTTAATTGATCATAAGAACCTTATGTTCACATGAGTGACCATTTTAGAAACATTCATCATCTAAAACTGACTTGTTAAGAAGATTTCATATAAATAATTACTTTAGTGTTTATGGAACATGTTTTTTAACAAATGATAGTATATGTGACCTTTCGACTTGAGGTGTTAGAGTTGGTAATCTAGAGAAGTTTATTATTAAGTCATATGCGAATCTTAATTGTGGCATTCCTGATCTGTAAGTGAAGAAATTCATAGACAAAATGTCTTTAGTGTTGGTAATTTTTCAAAGAAAAAATTGATATCTAAACCTATAGGGCAATGGAATTCATGTTTAAAACTATGAGAAAATCCCAATTCAGAATCAAGAATACATTATACATATAAAACAAGTAGAAATCAAATCTATGCTTGCTATTGGTGGCTTGAATACTTGAATTTAAAATATGATAGAATATTTTCTTTTGTCAAATCAGTGAGACCTTACTTGTCCATATAGGAGCTCCATGATGGCAGAAAGTCTCACAGGTGCTAGCCAATGATAATAGTAAGTATATGGTGAAAGAAATTTTGTAAAATTTCTTTTTAGAGAGAGAAAGTTTTAATTTTGTTTTTCTTTTTTCTAAAAGATGGCCAAGGTTACGAGAAAGAGATGCATTTATATTGTAACCTTAGTTTTCCTATTTAATACTACATTCCAAGTCTTTATGATATTTATACAAGTGACCCAACTCCAATTAATTATATTAAGTTGGCTTAATAATATTAATTGAGCTAACTAATTATTTGAACTCAAAAATATTAATTAAGCTTGCTATTTATTTGGGCTTAATAATATTAATTAAACTTAATAATTATTTGGGCCTATGTTTTAAATATTTTAAACATAATTTTAGAGATCAAAATTTACCAACCCTTGGTCATTCGCTTTTTGTGCCAAACACCCTAATTGATCAAGTCATAGTAATTACCCTTTTATATATGCGATCCAAAGGTTCCCCAATATATTAATAGTGAATAAAATTCGTAATTAATCTTCATTAATTATCTCTTTCATTCACAAACTATAAGCGACATCTCACAAGACATCATACTTATCCAATATATTAGAAATTAACATTAATTTATGTAACTTTTTAATGGCACAGTTTTCATGTAATCAAATCCATTTGTCGTTCTGATATCTCATCAAGGTTGAGGCACAAAAGTAATGTCTACCTTAATTATCCTAACTTCTTGGATATAATGGCTGAGATAAATTCAATTTAAACCATGATCCAAATTCATATTGTAGCCACAAATTTACTGGTTGTGTTCATCAATCAATCAATACCAAGAAAAATCTTTATCTCATACCAAGAGTGATATATCCTTTGTTGGTCTATAATTGCCTTACTACACTTTTTGGCATAGTTAACGACCATTATTATAATAACCCTAAAAGGGCTATGTTAGGCTAGTATTAAATTATGTCAATTAGTATACAAAAAAATTTGGTGATCTCAAGTTCAAGGATTATATACACCACCATCTAGTATAGTAGATGTTTCATAAACACTAGAGTTACTATCTATATGAAATCTTTTTATGGGGTTTATATAGTGGACATGCACCTAAGTGTTACATTAGGTTAACACCAATAACCTCAATATATGAGTTCAATCGCTACTTTTTGGTATGGTTATTCAACAATATGATAGTCTTACTGTATTGCTTGTGCCATTGGTTAAGATAATAATGAGACTACGAATGTTTCCAGATTGATCATCTAATATGATCATAAGTTTCTCACAATTAACCAGCTTATTGATCTTTCATCAAGGTTTTACCAATCTAAGGACTTTTATCAAAGTACACGTGTAAACATTGATAAGGATTGCCACTAGAATGTTCTAATATAATGTCTTATGGATTTATATCATAGAGAAGATTGACTCTAAAATACCTACTATAATAATCTCCTACTTGCATTATAGCTAATCGTTTATGTAAACCATATAGAATGACTATATGTGCCCACTAATGCTTTTGTTATGACAAAACATTATTGATACATTCTAATCCACTAGTATCTTTAAGGTTAACAAGCCTATCCTTTTAATTAAAACTCTTTTGATAAAAGGGAATCGTCTAAGCATGTACTTAGATCACATGGTGAGACCATGACTTTTTAATCAAAACCATAGCTTAGTACTACTATATTGTATTTGCAATGCTTGAAATTGTAATATGTTCTAAATTGAACTTTACAATCTAACACACTTTTGAAGGCACTGCATTCTCAATGTCGTACACTCAAATTCTAATGTAAAATTTTTACAAGGAAATTAAAACCTTTTTGGACAATTTTATATTAATGATCATTATCGATATTCATCTTATAGCTTAAATATTATCATTACTATTTTTTTAAGCAATGATCTCATCATCCTTATAAACTAAGAAGATATCCATATTCCTACTAGGAATACAAAGATATTTTCTTTATTCCAATCCAAAGACACCATTTTTGGACTCAATTGATTAACATATATATATATATATATATATATATATATATATATATATATATATATATATATATATATATATATATATAATGCTTATTGAGGCATTTTAAAATATCAAATTGAGTGTATAACATGATGTGCATGATATCTCTAATAACATATACTCATTAAGGCATTCTAAGATATCAGTTTGAGTGTATAACATGGTGTACATGATATCTTAAATAACTTATGCTAATATAGTTCAAGTAATCTTATTTCTCTCTTATTATGACTCAACCTCAAAGAGTGACATACATCATATGACATAAGTAATCTTTTTGGATTCTTTCACATAAAGTTCCTTTAACATCTTTTCTACATACGCACTCTGACTTAAATTCAGTAATTTATTCTATATATACTAATAGATCAAAGTAGGACAATATATATTACATTTTCTAAGTACTTTATGATGAGTCACTTGTATCACCAAGCTTTATACTAATTACAAATTTGGTATATCATTTTTGATATTATCGACAATACCAAAGTACTATTATGCTTACCCTTAATTTTTGCACACATAGGATCTTTATTTATTTTGACATAGCCAAAAGTTTTTATGGTCTTGTTTGAGTGAATTTTCTAGCTTTTTCATGTTTGTTTAAGCTTATAAAATAAATTATTCAACTAATATAAACCAACTTATCTTTCAAGTTGGTATTTGATAATTGTTTGTCAAGCTTTGTATAAATGGTATGTAGGATATACAAATACATCTAAATTTAATTTAGCATCTCTATATATAACCTTTTATCATCACAAATGACTAGTACATTCCTCTCAAAAGTCATGAGGAATATAGTTCCTACAAACTCATTGTGCCATAAGAAGTATAGTTCCCATGAACTTAATACGTCATAAGAAACACAAATCTCACAAACTCAATGTATCATGAGAAATATAATTCTTAAGAACTTAACTTGTTATAAGAGATAGTTCTCATGAACTCATTGCATCATGAGAAACAAAATTCTCATAAACTTTATCTGTCTTGAGAAATATAGTTCTCATGAAATCAACACATAATGAGAAACACAGTTTTGATAAACTCAACACATCATGAGAAACATAATTCCCATGAAATCATAACATATCTTGCTATACCTATATTATTCCTATGTACTAAAGTGACTCACTTTGTTTCTATCAAGAACATAGTGATCTCTTTTTGATTAATCATCTCATGGCTTATCAATTATTTAATGTCTTCTATATCTTGTGGATCATTACTTTATTGAGTTCTATCTTTCTCCTACTAGTCCATTTAGATAATAAGATCTTTATATGAACCTTTAATACAAGTTTTAAAACTTATTTAGACCAAAAAAGTAGTATCCTTAAGTTTTAACTTAGATACCCTATACGACATAACTATTTGATCTATGGTTCAACTAAATCAAGTTAATTATTTAACTATAATGTCACTACCATATCTATACCTTAACTTTAAATAGAATACAACACTTGTATAGGTTGTAATCTCTAAGGTACATCTTTAGCACACAGTAGGTAGATCAACTCCTACTTAACTTAGGTATTCAATCGAACTTTATGGTTAAGTATTTGTCTCATTAGCTTTAGCTAAACCTCTAAGTACTTTTACCTTTAGTAATTCTATTTTTCATTCTTAGATTCCTTGAATTTCTTTAAGGGATCCAAATTTTGCATTAGAAGATTTATAAACTTTGTTTATTGAAATTATAGATGAATTAAATAAAAATAGAATAGCCAACTTTGGCTTAAACTAATGTTACCCAACATTCATCGGTAAGACGATGCTTTATAACTAAATAACACTTCCACTATCTCTAATGAAAGGTTGACATATTCATTTTGCTAAAAGACTTATCTAGCATCTATTGCTCAACCAAGTCAAATAAATTTAACTGTTAGCCATGACTTAGTCCATGTGCCAAGGTTAAGTTTAAACTTACAAACTAAGTTTATATGTTAATTGAGAATGCTTGAAATAAATATAGTTTAAAAAATTCAAAAGTTTTATTTCTAAAATGAAATAAATTTACAACTATTTTATTACTCTTATGTTACTAGAAAGCTACAATGAATGCTCTATAGTTAATGTAGCACCCAATGCTGCATATTTAACATATATGTCCATCTTTCCTGGCAAGCATCTACTCTATCTTAATTCCTACACACACAAAAAAATGTAAGAACTATATCACATGTAAAGGAATCAAGATGTCATGGTATATAGGTACAATTCTCAATTATACTTAAACTAAAAAACTCAGCCTTCTTTTTTTGCTAATGAGTAAGATCTTGTAACATCTCCTCCAATAGCCAGCTTCATCATGCCAAAAGTAGATTATCCTTCTTCTGTTACTAGTGCCATCAATAAGGTTAAGTGTACCTTAAGGCACTAATTAAGAATCAGATTTAAGTTTGGCCTTAGCCTTACTATTTTCCTCTTCTTTTTCATTTCAGCTTCTACTAGCTTAGCCATGCCAATATGAACCTCAACATTTGATAAAATCTTATACACATTAACCATGGGTACAACTTTATGATCCTTATAATAGTCTTTTACAAACTTAGTGTGAGAGGTGGGTTGAGATAAAAAGATAAGGCCAACAACTATGGTATTCATTATACATGAACCAAGTGATTTGCTTTTTCTTGATCAACTTAATCATATTATACACATGAGTCATAAAATCAATGTTATCATCCATCATACAAGCAAGGAGTTCTTTCATTGTCTGATAACACTCTATATGAGTATGACCTCAAAAGATGTTATGCAATGATCATATCTTGCATATGAGTATGACCTCATATAAGTATGACCTCAAAAGATCTTATGCAACGATCATATCTTGCGTAAAATCGATGCTATCATCCATCATACTCCATATGAGTATGACCTCAAAAGATCTTATGTAGTTAATTCAATGATTTCATATTTAGGGTCAATAAAGCCAAAATGATGCTTGATACATATCTTGCATCATCCATATGTTTTTCATAAGCATCAAATTCCCTCATAATAGCACCACATTTGGGTTTAGTAAGTGGATATTGTATAACAACATAGAAGATCCGTTTCTCTTTTAGGTTAGTCTTGAGACATCAATACAAGAGGAAAAATATTGCATCCAATCTAGACTCCCTTTTGAGTATCTTTTGAAATTCAATGTCATATGTAATATCCATTTTTTTTACAAAATAAATACAATTAATAAGCCATATTTTATTTACTTAATTTGGTATTTCATCAAATAAATGCTCTTACTATTTTTATCGAGCTAATAGCCATTATTATTAGTCTTGAGAAATCTTATGGATGTCCTAGTAGATCGAGATCCCATCTACTCCATTTCACCTTTGCTATGGTGAAAAAGCTAATGGATAGATTAGATAGTTCTACTAGCCAATTATACATATTGTTGACCTTAAGTTTTTTTTTAAACTCACCACCTCAAATGACCATGAGTACAACTCTCAATATCAGTAAAATGGATATCACATATCCCTAATGCATTGAAAAATGCATTTAACTCTACTATTGCTTTTAAACTTAATTGACCTTTGCTATAGTGAACAAGTTTCATGGTTTTAGTTAAGTCAAACCCACCATTACATACCACTTAGATTTCTCTGGTTCTTAGCTATGACGAACATACAAGATCCTTTTCTCTTATAAGTTAGTCTAAAGACATCAATACAAGATGAAATATCGTACATCCAATCTAAACTCCCTTATAAGTATCTTTTGAAATTTAATGTCATGTGTAATGTCCATTTTTAAAAGAAATAAATACAATTAATAAGCCATATTTTATTTATTTAATGTGGCTTTTTATAAAATAAATACTCTCACTAATTTTATTGAGTTATAACCCTCACCATTAGTCTTGAGAAATCTTGTGGATTAAGATCTCATCTACTCTATTTCACCTTTGTTGTAGCAATTAAACTCAACACTTTAAATGACCGTGAGTATAACTCTCAATATCAGTAAAGCGAATATCTCCTTAATATGTCAAAACATACATTTAACTCTATTCTTGCCTTTAAACTCAATCGACTTTGGTTATAGTAGACAAGTTTCATGGTTTTAGTTAAGTCAAACATATCATTACATTCCACTTAGATTTCTCTGGTTAAAAGAGACTTAGTTATGATGAACAAAGACTCAACGAATTAGAGTTTATCTAAACCTTAATTGTGGAAGACTTTTGCTGACTTATAATAAGTTGAAGAATTTTTTTATTTAATTAATTATTTAGGCATCGCCATTATTAATCATGTTTCATGCATATCTTATGTGCATACACCCTTAAGCATCCGTTTTAAAACATAAAATTACATATCAGTACATGGCTTTAACTATTGTTGGCTCCCTCGAGCCCAAAGGGGTCAACTTAGTTATCTAGGGTCTTGTTCTTCATTGTTTATCTTCTTATGTCTTTAAGATGTAATGAAACCTAGTTAAATCAAATTTGGACTACGATACAATTCCAAATTATGGTCATAAATTATATTAGTCGTGGTTATCAATCAATTAACACCATGAGATATCTTCTTAAGAGTTATTGAATAACATTTCAAAACGTCTCCTCTTATAGCCTCTAAGACGTTTATAGGTTAATTGAAAAGTTACTTATATAGTTAGGTCTAGCCAAATAGAGACGTTGTTAGATTAGGAAAGCTTTTAATATAGATTTTGTAGTTGTGCCACAATACCATTTTTATGTTATAACATAAACTTTCTAGAATCCTATATTATAACACCAAATTATGCATTGACATTTATGCCTTGGCATAGATAGCTTACTTCCTATTCCTCTATGGCACCATTTTTCATGCCATAATAATAAGTCTCTATAATTATAATCTTCAATTTAGTTATAGCCCTAAATGTCTAGTTTAATTTGGATTTTGAATAACCTAATTTAGACCTTAAAAGCTCAATTGATACCTATAGTGACACCCGCCCCAGGCCTACTGTGTGAAGCTGTTTAAAATATATAAATGTATATTTTATTATTATACTAAAAATGCGTCTGTGATGGAAATCCCTACAAGGAAAGAGAAACTCACTGCTGCTTAAAATGATTTAAAAAAATCTGAATACGGAAGCAGAAAACATAAATATTATAGCTAATTAAGAAAATAATAACTTTTTCTGAAATTTCCCAGGTTGCTCATGTATAAAAATATGTCATTTATACAATGCATACTATAGTATAATACACACACAGAAATACATGAGAAACAGTCATCAAAGCATGTGAGCCGAAACATGCTACTAGCTGCCGAGTCATGTCCCCAAAGCCTGACAGATGTATCGCTACAACTCAGTCCCCAACTCACTGATCTGTAAAAGAAAAAGGAAGGGAAAGGGGTGAGTGACAAATCGCTCAGTAAGCATTTCCTATCTCTCACACAGACAGGTCATCGAGCACAAGCTGATCTCAAGCCATAAATCTCACTGTTCTCTGCTTTACAGTTTTTTTATTCATTTTTTTCTTATCTCTTATTTCTTTACTTTCTTTATTTATTGATTTCAGAGGTTTCATCTGTTTTATGCTTTGTGCTTTGCTTTTGTCTCATCTGTTTCTCATGAATGTTGTATATGACATGATATGTATACTCTGATGTCATGTAAATACTCGTTAATAATAAAACTTGGCCCTCGAACTTGATTTTCTGAAAACTCTTTCTTTTCTGAAATCTTTTTATGATATAAAACTCTGATTTGAAGATCCTTATATATATAATATAAACTAGAATCTGTATCAAAAAATACTGTATCTGAAAATATATGCTATGCTGGTCAAACTGATGAACACAGGGATTCGACACCTTGATCGTGTGAGCTCAAACCTATGATAAAACTACTCATGCACGACCATGTCCTCTCTAACGGATGATGGTTTTCCTTTCTAACGGGTGTGCGAACTCACAGGTGCCCCCTCGTATCCACCCCTAACTGATGTTTGAAACATTGTATATTTATACTTTTTAAATCATACTCTTGGATCCTTAGATTTCTTTCTGAAAACATTTCATGTGGCATGTCGTGCTCAATGCTTGATAATCATGCATGATATGATGTTACATCTTGTTATTCTTATGTTTCTCATGCTTAGAATTGCTTAGGTTTGTTTGTCTTTGCTTAATAAATGCTTTATAATCTTCTTTTTCTGGTTTTCATAAGGCACAAAGGTGTGTTATGCTTGGCACACGGGCGTGCATGAAGGCACACGGGGTTATGCTTAAGTCGTGCCTTTGATCGTGCTAGCTTCTAGAAAATATTCATGAAAATCTGGCTGACCACACAGGTGTGTGGTGTAAATACACGGGCCTGCATAAGCTTAGCACACAGACATGTATCACACCGCACGGGCGTGTAACTACCTCAACACCGTCCCGTGTCTTGCGTATATGGGCATCTAGAATTTGGATCAGACACACCAGCGTGTGCACTCGAATACATGAGCATGTGTCTGAATTTTCATACGTACATTGGTACCATGCAAGACTGTGTTCCATGTAAAATAGAGCCACACGGGTGTGCATACTCGGGTGTACAGTCATGTGCTCAACCCAGATTTTATAGATACGTCTAAAAACCCAGAAAATCTCACTCAAACTCATTCAAATCTCAATCAAACTTGTATACATCAAATATACATGCCAATAAGCATTTTCATCTCATTCATTCATCATAAAAGCATGCCAAGATCATACATTTCTCATAAAATCATACCCAAGCACATAACCCTCGTACATTTCACAATAATCTCATAAATCATCATTCAAAGCATCTCATCATCATCAATTCATGTTGGGAAACATGCTCACACAACAACCATCTAAGAAGCTTCAAAATCAGAAAAGCATGTTGGAAACCTAAGTGAAAGAGGTAAAGAAATACTCTTTCAAAGCTCCTGGATCTCTAGCTGGAATAATGGCTGCTGGTTGGACAGATTCTGGCCTAGGGTTTATTGGAAATGAAGAAGAGAAGAAGCTGAAGGAAAATAAAATGACAGAAATGTGGGAAAACTAAAGCATTTATTGCACCTCTCTCCTGACACACGAGCATGTGCCCCTCTAAAAACTGAAATCTCTCTCTCCTCGCGCCATACATGAAATATTCTTTCCAGAACATCCATGTATAAGCCACAAAAGGCTTCTAAAAGACTCTTCTATCCTCAAACCCTTTCGAAACTATTTCTAACTAGAAATCTCTCTTTTACCCTTAATCTCAAAACCTAAAATGAAAATCCTACCCTTAGGCTATTACAATGCCTATTTTAGTCCTTAGAGGTCAAACAAAGAAGTCCACCAAAAAGACTTGACTTTTCAACAACAATTGATAACTTAAACAAACTATGGTTTTTCCTCAAAATAATTTTTTGAAAAGCTTAAGATGTCCAATACAACTTTGTTGAATACTACTATAATATTATTAACCTTGAACTTAGTAAAAAAAAACCTTGTTTTCTTGTCATGGTGAGTAATGCTTTCCTTTTCCATTTGTGCTTTAATCACTCATTCTTCCTTGAATTCAACTCAAATTATTGACTAATCATTCATAAGTGTCTTTTTGACTTGCTTTCTATCAAATTTACATGAAATTCAACACTTTCTATAAACCACACATAAATTTATGATTTCAAAATATGCATATACCAAAGATAAAATAGTTAATTCATACTTAGTACTCTATAAATTAATCACAAATTCTTATGCATGTGAAACACTTATTAGGGTATTTGATTGAGTTTTAGTACAACTTATCATCCATAAATAAATGGTTAGATAAAAAAGACTAATCGGATTTTAGAGGATATATTAAGAGTGAACTTTATGGATCACATGTCTAGTTGGGTTGAGGTGTTGCTATTAATCGAGTTTATGTATAATAATAGTTATCAGTTAACTATTCATGCGGCTCCATATAAGGCTTTGTATGATAGGAGGTAGGTCCCTTCTTCATAGAGATGAAATTAGTGAGAGAGATTCATTGGATTTAGTTTTAGGTCTTAAAATGACTTAAAGATTGATTGATCATGTACAATTGATTAGGCAACGTATGAGACAAGCTTAGGAATGATTAAAAAGTTATAAAGATAAAAGGAGTAAAGAAATTAAGTTTCAGCTAGGTGACAAAATATTCCTAAAAGTTGTGTCATACAAGAGAGTGATTAGATTTGGCAAGAAAGGTAAATTAGCTCATTGATGTATTAAGTCATATGAGATTTTGGAGAGAGTTGGTAATGTTACATACAAACTAGTTTTATCTACTACTATGAATCATGTTCATAATGTGTTTCATGTCTCATTATTAAGAAAACATGTGGGTGATTTTTTGCATGTGCTTAAGGTTCAAGATTTTAAGTTGGTAGATGATCTAAGTTATCAAGAATAACCAGTTTAGATTTTAGGTCATTAGGTCAAGTCTTAGAGAAATAAAGATATTTCATTGGTTAAGGTATTGTAAAGGAATTAGAAGTATAAGAGGCTACTTGGAAGGTTAAGTCTTAAGTTTATGCAAACATATCCAAAGTTATTTGTGTAATTTCGATGACAAAATTTTTATAAGAAAGGGAGAGTTATAATGGCATATTTTCTTAAAACTAGTAAATAGGGTAAGAAAATAGGTATTTTAATTATTTTTATATTTTAAAATTGTCTGATTTGATAGAGGAGGTAAAATGGTCTTTTTGAATTTATTTTAGGTCATACACATGTCACTTTCAAAAACTATTTCGTGTATAGCATAACTTGGCAAAATTCTTGTCATACACGATCGTGCATCCCCGCACACATGATTGTCCAAGTTCTGTTTTGGTGCTACATATATAAAGCAAATTAAATTATTTTGAATCATAATTTCATAATTTTAAATTTTGAAATTTCTAGAGAGCATACAATAGAGAAGATAGGGAAAGCTTGAGTGCAACTGATTATCATCAATAGTCAAAGATTTAGCTAGAGTTAAGCCTAGAAGTTAGTAAATTTCTTAAGCTAAATGTGAAGAATTCATTTTTTTTTCTTTGCATGATATGTTGTGATTTGATGATTGATTATTAATTTGATGATAATTAAGCTTGATTGATGATGAATAACATGTAATTAAAATGAATCAAGATTAATTATGCATATAATAAAGTAGATCTAGGTTTTAAAACATGAATTATGCTTTTGGATATATGTTGATTTTGGAAGCTGCTCTTAAGGTACGTTTCTTTTGAATTCTGATGATTTTGATGTTGTTGAAGAATGAAAGGTAAATTTTATGTATAAATGATATGAATTTTTTTTTATTGAAAAGCATGATGAGAAGTTATGATAATATGATGTGTTAATAATGAAACAAAAAGCATGATTATTATGTTTTGTTACTGTTTTGTGTATAACTATAATAAGATAACAATACTTAAGGTTTGGATATGATTTGGTGATGTTTTGGTGGTGATCAATGGATATTTGACCAAGATCTATTGAACGAAAGCATGGCTCATGACCATGCATGCGAAGAAATACATGTTTATGTAATTGTGTCTGCAGTGTCAAGACTGTGCATATGATGCATGCATAATCGTATGAAATGTTGAAGGAGTTTTTCTTGGTGACATGATCATAAGATGGTGAGTCACAATCATGTGATGTATCAATTCTACATCAGCTAGCCTTAAGGTGTACAATTATGCATGACATCTAGAATCAAAATTAATTCAGAAATTAAGGACAATTTTGATTAATAAGCTTTAATGCATTTTCATGACATGACATGCCGAACAAGATAATTTTAGGAAAATAAATGGAAATGATTTTAAAAGTTTTGAAGCTTCAAGTCGAATATACACATTTAATGAAATTAAAAATTATGATGTTCTAGACATCTTTTAGGGGTAGACTTGAGGCATCTATGGGATTGCACGCCCATTAAAAATTTGGAAACCAATATTCATTAGAAATTGGACATTACCATTGGCTAAGTTCATTAGAAATTGATGATTGGTCATGCATTAGGTAGGACTCGCATGGTTAAAGTTGTTAAATCTCTATGTTCTATCAGTCTAATTAGTATATAAGTTTTATAAGGTTTTATGATAAGTTATATGATATGATTTATGTTAAGATCTTTGGATCGATTATGACAAGTATTTCAAGATTATGATTTCAAGCAGGTTTTAGAGAAATAAAAGCCCTTGAGCTAAATCGTGACTTTTAGCATAGTTTTAGTATGACATACATGTCATAACATTCATGAACAAGAGAATCAAAAAAGTAAGATAAGATTTAAGAAGTTAAGATAGTTAAGAATTAAAGGGTACTAAGATAAATATTAAGTTCATAATCAAGTAATTAAAACATTAAGATAAAAAGTCAAAGTTAAGGGCCATTTATGTTAAGTTTAAGAAGTTTACTTGTTAAGTGACTCTTCACTCATTTCAATCCCTTGCCTTGTAGGTTAAGTTTGTTTTGCATGCTGAGTAATTTCACATAAGAGGTTGCAGTTATTAGGATTATATTTGAGAATTATGTATAGTGTTACATTTACAGTTTTATGTTTTCAAAACAATTATCATGGTTTATATTAGAAACAATATTATATTCCACATTTTGTTGAAAGTTAATAAAGGGGTATTATTCAAAAAAGAGTTTATGTTGTATTATGTTAGTTTACGTTATGTTATGTTTCAATTAAGCTTCTAATTTATGCATTATGAGTATCAATGAATTTTTTAAGATTTCCTTATATATTTGAAAAAATATATGTAATACTATTGCATTCAATAAGTTATATATATATATGTATGTATATATATATATGTATGTATATATATATATATGTATGTATGTATGAATGTATTATTACAAACTCTCTATATCATTCCTTATCTATAAGTGTATTAATTTTTGGATAAATTTCCTTTGAATGATAGAATTGAGATGAGAGTATTAGATGACTAATCATGTAGACCCTATATATACATTGGTGTCTATTCTAGAATCATCCATAGTCCCAATATAACAATGACCAAGGGTATGAACTATACAATTAATAATATCATAGTTTTAAACATTTTCATCGAAAGGAGGCAATAATTCACATGTGTTAAAGTTATTTACAGATATTTTGATGTACCATATAGTTATATATTGTAGATGTGTTCATTGAACTAATCCACCAAAAGGATTCCATATAGATGGTTATTTTAATTTCTATAGATTATATCCTTTTAGTAGACGAGAGTATATGTAATCCTTAGACTTGAATTCGTTAGATTGTTTTGTGTAATAATCGACATGGTTTGACATTATTTAAAAGCTCTTTAAATAAAAGGTACTATAAAGGTAATGATTGGTTATATCGAGATATATACAAAAGCTATGATAGATTAATAAAGGATTCGTCACTTTCGACAATAAAAACATATTAGTATAACCTAATACTATTTGATTATTGACTCTTACGTCAATCTGTTGTAACGAGAACCTATTAAGGTATACACTACATTTATATCTTAACCTCAATAAGTATGAAATGATGAAATGATTAAATTATATGAATAACCATACTACTAAAAGGCTACGAAAATAAACATTGACACTTCAATGATCAAGTGGTCATGACATCTTGCAAGAATCTACTTTTGGTCTATGAATGAAGGATTCTCAAGTGAGAGATTTGACATAAGTCTATGCACTACTGACTCATTAGAGAGCTTATGTGTCATACATAAAAAGGAGTTAAATGAAATCAGAGGCAACTAGATTAGTCAAGATGAATCAAATGTGTATTCAAATAGATGAGTTTAAGTCTCAATAAATGTTTGGAGACTCAAAAAAGTTTGACATCCAAATTGAGCTAAATTATATAGGAAAGGAGTAAGACAAACCATAAAGGAGTTATCGTATCTGAATGAAAGGTTAAAATTCAAAATAGATATTTTGGCCTATTCATGGTCATGCACAATAGAGTATACAGTTATGCATCATCCTAAGTAGGAAAGTATCCATGGTGTTTATCAGATTAGATCAAATTTGATTCAAATGGATAATCTTACCTAGTCACAACCATACATGGTCTGTGTATGGTCATGCATTATCCTAGATGGATGATTAACCTCATTTCTATCTGATTATGATGATATTTCTAAGATCATGAAAATGTACCCTTGAATATTGCTTAAAACCTAAATTTAAGGTGAATAGTTTTGTTAATATTCACACCACAAATTACCCTTATTGCATCTTAAAAATTAGACACTTGATAGGCTTAGCTGCTTTCCAATATAAATCCTTTATTGCCTTTGTTATTTTATATTTGAATTGCATATTAGCTTTCAAGTGATAGCAATAACAACCATGGTATACATATGGGAAAACATTTGTAACCGTAGTTATAATACAAGGATGTCAATATGAAATCACTACCAAATCAAAGTACATGACCAATGTAATCCTTTACTTTGCTTAGGAACCAAGTCTAAGATTCAATTTCCTTCTTGTCTTTTATATTGAAAGCTAATGAATAAATTTGATTATTGTTACCTTTGGCTACAATGATAGATAATGTTTTAAAATATCTATGCTCTAAGAATGCTTTAAATTAAGAACTATTTGGATAGCAAAGAGAAGAGTTAGCAATAACTAATCACGAATTGTTGCTTTTTTTTGCATCAACTAATGGTTGATAAGTCACAATCTCGAGTCCTTTATGAAGGTAACTAAGCATGGATATTAAGAATTACTCATATTTTGGGGTTATGATTAACATTTATCATCTCTTCAAACTCACATTCTTTAATTGGAATATCATTCATTTCATCATGATAGTTGAACGATCACTAATTCAAAACATATTTTCCCTCCATGTAACCAATCCTTTATAGTCGACAATAACTTAATATCAGACATATCCACGAGAAAAATCTCATCAATATCATATGATTAATATTTATCCTTTCTCATTAAGATTCATCATCCTCTTATGCATCATTTTGTGAGTATTGAACTTCAATATCAACCCTGTATGATACTGTTCCCCAAATTTATTATCTTAATGCACAAATTATCTCAACTCAGAAATCTATGTGATTTAGAATCAATTATTGGAGTTGTCTTTCTTAATTTTGGGGTAATAGTCACATATACATAATGAGTTGTGTCTTTTTAGGAAGGGTTATGATATAAACTTCCTTTACTTGACTTTATCTTTCAAACTTCCTGAATTTTGAGTTTTAATTTCTAAGTTTAAGTGACATAGACTGAAAATGAGACTTTTTAGTTAGTATTAGTAGGGTTTTTTTTTTTTTTTTTTTAATTTAGATTTTAAAGGACTTATTCACCTCCAAAGTTTCTCTCAATGAAAAAAATTTTATTCGTTAACTTTCTAAAACCTTAACATCCACCCGTCAAGTATTTTTCATTTAAATTTACAAAACTTGTTATAAAATAATCAAAATACCCCTATCAAAAAATTAAAAATTATAATAAAAATATAAAACAATATTTAAATATACAAATATACAAATATATAAAATTTTAAATTTTAAAAAAAGTGGCCACTGTTGAACCAAGTGGCCTGAGAAGGCTTAATTTTTGGCAAAAGCAACTAGATCAATAGTGGTTGAAAAATAGTAAAAAATATGTTGACCTTATGCCCAGTGGTCATTTCCACCTATTATAAATAGCAGAGGCAACTAGATCTAGTTATTTCAACCAAAAACAGATTAACCACCTTTATTTGGTTATCTTGTTAACCAAGGGGCTTTGTCTAGTCACCTAATTTAATTTTATGGTGACCTCTTTTATTTTTAATTTTACTTTTTTATATATTTTTAATTTTATTTTTTATATGTTTTAATATTTTTTATATTTTTTTATTATTATTATTATTAAAAAGATAAAAATGTTCTGTTGATCAGTAAATTTAATTGTAACTTTGGTTATCAAATAGATGTTTGAATTTTAAAAACTTGATGGATAAAATTTTATCAGAACTCTGAGGTGAATAAGTCCTTTAAAGACTAAAAACCATAACAATTTGTATTTAATTTAAATAACATTCTCCAAAACATATAAGATTACTCTTGTTTATCCTTTGGGATACGACAATTTAAATTAATTTAGTAATTATTTTATGTATTTAAATTACTAATTCTAACTTCTAAAATATCAAAATTTTGCTTAGAAAAATTAAACATTATAGAATTAACATGATCCAACATAGTTTAATTTTAAATATTAAAGAATAAATTATTTATTATTCCAATAAGAGCATTATCTTTATTTTAGGGATATATTTATCTTTCAAATACATCCTTCTTAAGCACCCCAATTTCGAAATTTAAGCCAAAAAAATTAATAAAATTCACCTCAAAAGAACAATCTATTTTCTTACTAAGAAAACAAAATGGAAAGCAAAGACGTGGAAGTAACGTATAACTTAAGGGCGTGGGGATAGGCCCAACTTCATCGCCATAATATTGGAGTAGGACTGGTTCTGTGTTGTGATATGCTTTAGCCTGTTGAACGCAAACAAGTAATTCGATTCAATCCAAAACCAAGGGGCTTCGTTGTTAGTATTTGTTGTTTACCAGAAGCCAAGAAAGCGTTCAAATCAACTTTCCTTCTTGGTGGTCGCCCTTTAACTCCTTCCTCAATTTTCGCTCCTTTTCTACCACCAAACCTCTTTCCCTCTTTAGCCAATTCCCTCGCTTTCCTTAAGTATTATTATTTTATTCTCTTTTCCGTCTCTTTGCTTCTTTTAACCCTTCTCCGCTTCTTTTCTTTGATTTTTCGTTTATGGACACCACTTGGAGGAGACAGAAACCTGATTTTCATCATCAAGAACCCCAACGATCACACTCCGGAAAGCCACCTCAAGGTATATATTTCTTCCACGACTCTTTCTTTTATTGGGTTTGCAGTTTCAGTAAGTGGGGTTTTCTTTTATTTTAATTTTCTTGATTCTTTCTTTGTTTAACCAGTAATCACTGCTATTTTATGTTGGTTTCTGTTTCTGGGTTAATCAATTAAGTGATATATATTTTTTATATTTTTGTGTTACTCTGTTTATATATAATTGATGTTTATTTATTTTACGATGGTTTTCTTGAAGAAAAAAGAGTAGAAATTCCCGTCTTCTGTTTGATCGGACGCTTGTTATTTGGTTTGAAGTTGTAATTGAGGCTTATAAGCTGATCTGCTTGTGCTGTTCTATGAATCTTGTTGATTCATGCGAATTTTGTTGAAATTTCATAGCGTGCCTATATCTTTTGTTTTAAAGTTTGTTCTTTAACAAATATGGAACTATTTTTATTTCCAAATCAGGAAACATTTTCATCATTTTATGTTTGTCTAATTTTAGTCTTTGGAATTGTGTGTAATCGTTGACGGAAGCTTCAAAAAATGCGACTTACAGAAATTGGCAGAAAGTTTTCAAATTTCTCAGTTTCCCTTTTGATAAATACCGGCTTTAAATTTGAAGGACGTCCTTACTTGTACGGTTGGACATATATTAAGGACGCTTTGGACAAAAAAATTAATATTTTAATACATCAAAATTTGCTTTTGTTTCCCTATTTCTATATAATATCCATTGAAATAAGTAATTTGCTTCAATCCTAAATTTAATATGATAAGATGGTTTATGACTGTTAACAAGTCCTTTGTTTTCCAGCTAGTTGGCAACCTACTGTTCCGTCATGGGAGAAAAAATTCTGTGCTTCAATCGGTTCTGTTCCATGGAAAAAGCTTTTGGAAACCAAGAGGTCTATGTATCTTTATGATAATGTGGTTCGCTGGAATGACTCTGCTGGTGAAGAAGCTTTTTATAATGCAAAAAATCGATTTTGGGCACAGATTAATGGCCTTCCCTGCAACATATCGTTGCCTGATCCTGATATCTATATTGATGAAATTGATTGGAATGCTAACATTGACCCTGAATTGCTTTTGGACTTGGAACGGGAACCCGAGGTTCCTGACGTAAATAGGGATGAGAAGGTTGTGATTCTTAATAGTGCACTCCTCTTTAAACAGTCTTTTTCGTGCACTGGATGGGGTGATGCTGAAGAAAATTTTCAGCAGGATACTGATTTGTTTTTGCCTCCTAGATATGGGCATTCTACCAAGAATGCTGATTATGAGGAAAATTCTTGGGAAAATCAATGTGCTTCTTGTAATGGAACTAAGAAAGATGATGGATGGGAAAGTTGCTGGAATGAGTCATGGGGATGGAATCAGCAAGATAATAATTGTAACGACTGGGACAATAGTTATAATGAATTGAGACATCTAAATGATCGAAGAAATAGTGTGGATTGGGGAGCAACATGGAATGGGAATACCCGGAAGAGAGAAAGTGCAGGATTGTACATGTCAAGGTATAAAACCTCAAGGTTTCAGGGTGACGAGTATCCCATGAATCGTGGATGTAGGAATAAAAGAGAGTGGAAGAGATCAAATATCTCTTATAAAAGATGATTTATGAATGAGAAACATTCTTCAATGCAGTGGAACTCGATGAATGCTTGTGGACCGGTTAGTCGTACTGGATTTGGCAAAGCAGGATTCTCATTGCGTTGGGAGAAACAAGTTTTGTAAGCATATATACCAGTATATAATACAGTAGTAGTAGTTAGTAAATGATTTTTGGCATTAGGTTTATTTCTTGGTAGTATTGATTGGAAGTACATATTATAATAGGTTGATTCCAACTAGCTAGGCTAAGCCCTCCTCTGTTTGCCTTATGTTGAGTTTTTGTTGTTTCTCATCCAAGATTTTGGCTATGGCTTTGAAGTTTTCAGAGAAGTGTGAATTGCTTGATGTCATAAAATGTTTTGGTGTATTACATTCAGGTGGTTTCCATCTTATAATTTCTTTATTTCATTTACTTCACAACGAAGTGATGATGTCGTGGGAAATGCTGGATAATGTGAGAAAAACTTTCTTTTCCATTGAGATTTTCTTGACAATAAGTGATCAGCATTTACTTTTACCGAATACTACTTTGTCTTGCTGTATTAAAGTTGAGTTGGTCAATTTCAAGGTGTGGAAGATAAATTCTTGTTTCATCCAATCTTCACATGGATAATTTGTAATGCTCATTCCTGATTTGTCTCCAAAATTGAAATCCATTTTCCATTCCCTAATCAAAATTGAAAAATAAACATGCCATTTAGGTATCTGTTATATAGAGAGCTTTAAACGTTTAATAGGAATTAACCTGCGCTTAAAGAATATTTTTTATGAATATTTATTAGAGTAAACCTGCTACCGACCCCGTCAGAGTAGTTTTCCCCTCCCCTATTCTACTTTTTGTCCTTTAAACCTTTAGAACCGCCAGTAACAGTGCGCTTTCCTTTGTCTTTACCAACTTCCCCAACATTTGATTAGCTACAGAAATTGTTGCAATGGAGCCTAATGGGATCAACAATGCTCAAGAACACTTTTAAGTTCATAAATTAATTTTTTCATCCAAACAACTTCCTTTGCCACTTTAACAAGGGTGATGTACTCAAACTCCACTGTAAAACAATGATAGTGCTTGCTTGGAGATTTTCTAATTGGCAACACTCTCATTTAAACGAAACTTGAACCCTAATTAGGATATGAAGTCATTACAGTTCATTTGAAAACTAACATTACTACATCTTCTTACAATGAACTTTGTTTCTCTATCGTATAGGAAGAACTTTAGTCTTTTTCAAATACTTTAAGATATCATTGACAATAGTTTAGTGTGTTTCACCTATATTAGATTGATATCTATTACAAACACTTATCAACCCTCATACATAACATGACGTACATGATAAATTTAATAGTGGATGAATACAAGATCTTTCTTATATTCCCTTTCTTTTAACGTCCTAGGACATATTTTCCATAAAAGATACATACCGTTGTTCATGGGTGTTAACCCCTTTTAACTTTTTCACACTAAATTTCTTTAGTACTTCATCTATGTACGTGTTTTGACTTAGTCCAAGCAACTTATATGGTCCATTATAATAATTCTTAATGTTAAGGATATTGGTGATTACCTTAAGTCCTTTGTAGAGAAATATTTGGATAACCAAGTCTTTTTTTATTGTAAATACTATATATCATTTCCAATGATCAATATGTCATTGACATATGACACTAGAAATGCTATCAAGCTTCCACTAATTTTCTTATATACATGTGGCTTGCCAATGTTTTTTGAAAAATATGAATTCTTGTATGGTTTCATCAAAACGAATATTCCAAAATCTCAAAGCTTGTTTCAATCCATAAATGGAATTTTGTCATTTTTATACTTTATCTATCTATCTATCAAGAATGAATCCATTGGGTTGTGTTATATATGTCTTCTCTACAAGGTTACTATACAAGAAGGTAGTCTTGACATCTATCTATAAGATTTTATAGTCATGGAGCATAATCTTAATAGACTTAAGCATTGCAATCATTGAATAGGTTTATCATATAGTCTACGCCATATTTTTGCATGAAACTTTTGGCAAGTAACCGTGTTTTATAAGTATGCATGATGTATTCCTTGTCTATTTTACGTGTAAAAACCTATTTATACCCAATGAGTTTTACCCCTTCAGTTGCATCTACCAAAATCCAAACTTAGTTCTAGTACATGGAGTATATTTTGGATTTCATTGCTTCAATCCATTTATCAAAATCCTTATTAGCTATAGCATCAATATATGTTATAAGGTAACCAAAACTCTCAAGCTTGTGACATATTTTACCTAATCTTCGCAATTATAGCTACGTATCCTGATGTTTAACCATTTCAGATGGCATATCCTTCTAGCATATATCTACGGTATCTTATAGTTGTTTTAACTCTACCTTTTTTCCAATAGTCTTTTTTAGAATAAACTCTCTTTCTAAAAAGAAAATAGTTTAGTAACAAAAATTATTTACTCTTTTGGATGATAGAAGTAATAACCTTTAGTTTCCTTAGAGTATCTTATAAAGATTTTTTAGACTTAGTGTTTAACTTATTCCATACCAATTTCTTGATAAAAGTTTCACAAACCCAAATTCTCAAGTAATCTTAGATTAGGTTTTCACCTTGTCCATAATTAGTAAAAAGTCGTGTCCATGACTTTACATAAGACTCTATTTATTGTATGCACAACTATTTTTAGGGCATAGCTCCAAAATGATATAAGTAGATCAATAAAACTCATCATGAACCTAATCATATTTATCAAGGTTTTATTTCTCCATTCAAATATACTATCGTGCTAAAGTGCACTAAAAAGAGTGAATTTGAGAAATCCCATGTTCGTTCAAGTAGTCTCTGAATTCAGCATGTAAGTACTTTTTTTCCCAGTCACTTCAAACGATCTTAATACTTTTTTTGAGTTGTTTTTCTATTTCATTCTTGAATTCTTTAAATTTCTCAAATCATTTAGACTTGTGTTTTATAAAGACACATAACTATACCTACTAAAATCATGGGTAAAGGTCATAAAGTAAAAATACTCGTATTTACCTTATATTGTCATGAGTCCACACACATCATTATGAATGATTTCTAACAGTTAACTAAAAGGTAAGATTTGCATTCATCAAACAATTGAAAGTCAAATGATTGTAACTCCAAAAGATTTGGGCTTCTTAATGTGTTTTGGTCCTATATGGCCTAGCTTATAACATAATAAATATGTGTCATTCGAATCTTGTTTTTATTATTTTAATTTTAATATTGAGAATTTTATTATCTAATTTAAGCAGATATAAACTATTTACTAGTTAAGTTATCTTATAAATTATTTTGTTCAAACTAAAAGTAAGAATATCATTAGCAATCGAGAAACAAAAACCCTCTTTATCTAACATAGATATAGAAATAAGAGACACTCGATATAAAATAACAATTTACAAGCTCAAAAACAAGCCTAAACGACAACATAAGGAAATAAAACCCTGTAACTAGAGTAGTAATCCTAACTCTATTCTCAACTCATAGGTCAACTTCTTTTTTATTAAGCAAACAACTTTGGATAAGATCTTACATATCATAAAAAATATAAGTGTCACATCCTATGTCAAGGATCTGAGATGAACCAAGAGAATAATTTATCTCAGTGAAATACATAACTAAAGTTGATGCACCAATAATCTTTTTTTTTTTTTTTTTGTACTTAAGGTAGACCTTGCATCTTCTCCCTAGTGGTAGGTTTTTCCATAAAAAAAAAAATGAACAATCTTCCATTTACTAACCACTCAGCGAAGTAGAATGGTTCGATGTCTTAATGTAGCTTTAGGCTTAGGTTTTGGCCTTGGCTCTACCCTTGCCCTTGGCCCTAGCCACTTTGGTATCAAACAAAAGTATAATTGAACCCTTTTTGATATTTAGCTCAACAGTCTTTAACAAGCCAAGCAACTTAGCTAGAGTTTGCTTGTTCTCATCCATGTTAAAGTTCATGATGAAATTAGCCTATGGAAGAGGAAGAGAGTTCAACACCAATTCAATAGAATGCTCATTATCCATAATGAACCTCAAACTAGCTAACCATTTGATATAGTTGATCAATTTGATAGTTGATAGTGTTCAAACCTATTTTGAGTCTCAAACATCTCATGTAAATGTAGAAGAATAGATTAAGTGTTTATCTCCTCATGCTACCTTTGTTGCTCAAGTGTCATCGAGATAAGCATTAGGTATTATACCTCAATAGAGGCATCAAGATACTTCTCAAAAGTATTACACTCCTCTTTAGTGGAATTTGGTCCAAGCTTATGAGGTGGAACCCCTTCAAAGATGTGTAAAATTTTATTATGACGAAGTACAATTCTAAGATTTTGATACTAGTTAAAGAAATTGGCTTTATGCAGTCTATTTTCCTTTTCACAGATAGATCATAGCTTAATATTTGATGTCATGGCAAGTGAAATAGCTTTATAACTACAAATAAATAAGATTAGTAATTATCAAATTACATTTAATTAGGGTCTTTAAATTAAATGCTCTCACTATCTTTATTCAATTCAATAACCTTCTCTTCTAAACTCAGAAAGTCTCGATGGACATTCATAGTAGACTAAGATCCCATTAAATTGACCCAAACCTTTTCTTTAGTGAACAATCCAACAAAATTTTTTAGTCTTAAGTCAGATTTTACTCAAATAAACATATGTGACCTTAATCATGATTCTAGTATTAGTATATATCTTGCAACATCAACAAATGCAAAATCCTATTTAGCCTCTAATACATTCCACCTTTATTTTGATAAACAAGTGGATTGTGTTAGTAAAGTCACTCAATTTTTCCCTTGATAAAATTATACCATTCATTTTAGAGAATAAGGTTCTAATGAATAGGGGCTTAACCAAGGTGTTATGTCAGAAGTCAACCCATGACGTGATATATCATAACGAGGGATTTGAATTTTGGTCTCACCATTTTTAAGTTTAACTTGTGAGGTGACGAACAATCTACCCTAAACATGTTTCTATAACATAAAATATGTGTTTCGTATTCCAATTTTACTAATACTAAACCCATACCATAAGGGATTAGTTCATTAACCTAGATCATTGATTCTTCAAGTTTGAGTCGTTATGTATGTTGTCACTTACCCTCACTCCACTCTTCAAATTATTTACAACACCTTATTTCTTAGTTACATTTATTCTAATACCACATATTCTAAATTTACAACAATAAATATAGAAACCTAGAGTTACATTTGAGGGGAGGGAAATGAGGAGAGAAATTACCTTTAGAATTGAGAGAGAAGATAAGACATGTTTGTCATACTTCAATTATAACATACTCAAACATAATCCTAAGTATACATAAACAAACCAAGTAAAAACACCAAGCACCATGTGTACATACACTGATACACACACATCAACCAAAATCAATAAATTAATTTTAATTAGGCTTTGGCACTAAATTACATTTTTTCCTTAATGCTTTGCAAAGTTGTAACTCAACCTATAAACAAGTGAAAAATTACTACACATGATATGTGTGGGTAGTATACAGGAATGTGTGTCATGCAATATCTAGATTACACCAAAAATCTACAAGGTCACTTAGGCACAACACACGAATATGCATATGGACGTGTACCCTGTAACATCTAGATTACACCAAAACTGTAGAATGTCACACAAGCGCAATCATGTGTCATAGAGAAGACATATGCATGGGCATGCAACTTATACATTTCACACATACAACACAGTCATGTGTGACAAAGATATATGACCATTTGTAGTCTAAACTTCAAGTTTTTCCTATGAAGCAAAGACCCAAAAACCTCCCAAACCTAATAAACTAATGCCAGAATGACACACAATGATGTAAATGCCTAATGACACATAATGATGTAAATGCCTATGTCATCCTGATGCATACCTATATTACATATGGCAACATGCATTAGAGTGCCTATCAACTGGATCACCTACATAAAACCAAAAAATCCATAAACAAGGCATTGAAAAGCAAAACTCAATAAGTTAACACCCATTTTACATTATCATGATCATAAATCATACTTGTGGCAAGAAGCATGTTCAACCACATTTACATTTTCAAAAATGATGATATCAATTTATATACAACCATATATAACCAATTATACATTCAATAAGACATGCAAGTGTATTTTTGTATCTTTCCTTAATAATGGCTCTAATACTATTCGTTGGAATGAGATAAGTCACCTAAAAGCTAACCATTCAAGGAAATATACATTTCAAACGAAACAAAGTCTTATATCACCCTATCTAAGATCTTATTCTAGGAAAATATACAAGACATGGCATCTACAATCATAAGGTGTTTCAAAACCCATACCTATAAAGCTAATATTATATGTCTTTACTCGAAAATGATGTGACTCAACTAAGCTACTATCTAACTCTCTTGGGTCAACACTTGTCATAACCATATATAAAGTACAAAGCTTCAAAAGACTAACCACTCATTGTATGTGTTAGCATGATAGGTGGAAGGATGGAAAATCTAGAGAAAAGTTAGAGAAAGCTTTAAAGAGAGTGAAAGAGCTTTCCAATTCTTTAAAAAACATTTTGAATGAAAAGAATAAGTTTTCTTTTACACATAGGGCATATGTATGATTGTGTACTTTACGATCGTGTGCCATGACTTTACTGAACACACACAATATGCACCAAGGCATATGCTCCTATGTCTTAATTTATTATCATTATGAAATGAATATTTATCTTGTAACTATTAAATAACTATCTACCCACCATTTCAAACATATGGTCATGTGTTAGCGCTACATAGGCGTATGTTGGCAAGTCAATCCATATTGACCAAGCCAAAGCACTAATCCAATAAACATATCAACCTAGTACCCGTACATCGATATATGCCAAAGAAACACATGTCTATGCACCAAGCATTTACGTTGAAGTTTATTGGATGATTTATGCACAACATCCCACTTTCCTATGTTGAGAAACATGATGAACCAACACTGACAGTTGTATTGTATATTTAAATGTCCATAGAGTAATGCTTCTATAGTAGTAAATTAATAAACAATGTAATGTACATGCTTTTAAGGAAGTTTAATGATAATATTTGTTTTTGTATATGTGTTTATAAAAAATTTATAAACAGATTATGCTTCCAAATTTTTTTTATTGCAGGATTTGATTCAAGAAAGTTATTGAAAACAACATTTGGGAAGGTGATGTTTATTCACAAGTGATGGGACAGAAGGCATATAGGCATGTATGTGGTTCAAGATTAGATCCAACCCCTAATAGACAAGTAATCTACCTATTAAATTCCATATGATTCTTTTACTTAGATGAAATAATTGAATGACATTATATATATATATGAACAATTGAATATAGTAGTTATGAGTCATATGATGGAAATATATAGTTTTTGGCCAAGTGACCATCACTTCTCCTCATTAGGTAATAAAAATCTTAACTTTTTCCTAAAAATTTTCAAGTATTCAATTTATAAGTAATGAATGTGGTTAGTTTCATCCTAATGTCATTCGCTTGTAGAAATAAAACTTGTTTGATTGGTTGTAAGATGTGGCTTCAATTTCTATTAAAGTTTCCTCCCAAGATGTTTGAATGTAATTTGTAGTGAGAAAGGGTTTATTTTGAATTATAAAGTGCTAAAGTGTTGGTTCATATGAATGTGACATTTGGTAGAGTTGTTTGTTGACTAGCTAAAAGTGGTATGGTTGGTGAGTTGCCTGTGTTTCTTGTTATTATTTTTTTTTTTTTTTAACTTTTCATTTGGGTGTGTTTCTTGTCATTTGGATGCTTATCCAAAGTTTGGAAGCTACTTTTCTAATTTATGTAAATCTTATAGATCATGTATTTTTAGATCTTTGACATTTTCTATTTTTATTTAAAATTGAGGACAAGCTCATGTCCTCCGTTGAAGTTTGGATATTAAGACAGATTACATATGCATATCTCTATTTTATATATATATAAATACATACATACATACATATATGTATATATACATACATACATACATACATACATATATATATATGTATTACATACCCATTACTTTAGTTGAAATTTCAACTTTCATTTGCAACCTCTATTATAAATAATTTTTATTGTTTTTGCAATTGTCATTATATATTCAATATTTAGTTCATGAATAATTTTTATTGGCATATATATTTGCCATTAAAAATAGTAAAAAAAATTTATTGGCATTTACAATATAGAAAATTATTTAAAAAAATCTTTTATTGGCATTTGCAAATGTCGCTAACAACATTATTACCGGCATTTATTATTGTCATTAAAAACAAAAAAAATTTTTACTAGCATTTACAATTACCAAAAATTGTTCAAAATAAATATTTTACTAGCATCTGTAAATGACACTAAAAGCAATAATAATTAATACAGATCGATAACTTTTAAAGGCATTTTGAAAAGTCGTTAAAAATTGTGTTAATTGGTAAAAAGTAATTATCTAGTAACATTTTGCAAATGTCACTAAATATATTATAAATGCCAATAAAAACTCAACACAAACATTAAAATTTGGCATGAATTGGGGATAACAAAACATGTAACAATATTTATAAATGTTGGGAAAGAAACTTTTACTAGCATTTACAAACTAACATTTATTGGCATTTGTAAATGCGAAAAAAAACATGAGTTAGTTAATGCGGAAAACATTTTAACAACATTTACAAATGCTAATAAAAAAATTTCATCTTATTTTGTTGCTTTTAATGGCATTTATATTTGTATTTATCAATGGTTTCAACCGTATTTGTAAAAACATTGGTAAGATTAGTGACATTTATAATTGTCATTATAAAACAAAAAAAGATCGATGAAAGACATTTATGTTATAGTAATAATATCAGTCATCACAATTGAAGTATAATTACTGTCTTACCATATAAGAAGCCCATGATAATTTGATAATAACGACAATTATCAAAATACATGTAGCTTTCATATTTAATTATATATATATAATTGTAATCTCTATTCATATAAATTTAAGATTGTATAAAACCTTCGGAGGAAAATAACTTTTTGCATAGCATATGCTACTTATTTTAGCACTTTCGCTTGTACTCATGCTATACTTTTCTCAAGTTAGTCATTAACATAATCAGAGTAGGGTTTTGAGTAATAAATTGAATCATATTAAAAATTTTGTTATATACATAATCTCTCACTCTAGATTTCATTTCTATTTAATACTTTTCGTTAGTATTGATTTCATTATAACATAACGAAGAAAAAAAACCGAAAAAACGAAGATAAAATGATGAAAAAAACGAGTCTTGATGTTTTTTGATCTAACATTAATTAGTAACAATCCAGCCTTGCAACCATTTGAATCTCAATCTTAATAGCTTTAATGAATCCAACAGTAAACACAACAGCGATATATAGCCATTAATTAGCAAATAAATCTCAAAGTGATATTAGGGTACAGATATTGTTTGAACATCATTAACGAGCCATAGATATAATCACATAAGAACTTACATGGATAATATTTAGTTCCTGTTCCAATGGAAGCTAAAGTTTCCATAAACGTAAAACGGTTCCGTTTTTACTCTCCTTTATTTGTAAAGAAAGCACCGGATTTATAATCTATTTATTACCTAATAAGTGACATTTACTTACAACAAAAAAATGCACTAATGTTAAGTGGAAGACGCAATTCACTTGAAGATCGCAGTGAATGAATATAATGCCATGTGGAATCCAACGCAACAAAACACTCATTTATATTCTTCAATGCTAATCAATTAACAAACGTGTAGCAAATGTTTCCATTGTGGATTATGATTTAGAATTTATTAAAAAAAACTAAATAAATACATATCATCTGTGAGGATGACAATTTGACTCATAAATCTATCTTATTGGGATAAGATTGGGGCTTGATATTGCATTAGTTGATTTGATAAAAGATTTTCGATTGTCTGTAGTTTTATCTCTTTAACAAGACTGGCTTTAAAACTATAGACCCTGCCCACGGTTATTTCTGATCTCATCTATATAAGATATCTTTTTTTGTATATTTTCATCATTCATTAAGTGATGCACAATAAAAAAAAAAAAAAAATGAGTGCTAAAATAATTTGATATTATGTAATTCAATAATTTTAAATTAAAAATAAAAATAATACTTGTTTACATGATGACATATTATATTGATATTTAATTTATTATTATTTTGTGTGCTTATAATATTGTAATTTTGTCATTTTAATAAGAAAAAGAATACATAGACATGCACTAAAGCATTAGGAAGCCATGACAAAATCTAATATAGAGTGTTGTAAAAACAAAGTCGACTAAAAAATATTTGTCACCTCAGATAATAATTATTTTGATGATCATATCATGATATAAATATAATAAATTTGTTTAAATTTTATTTTTTTAGGTCCAAGGCACAAACCCAAAACACCATACCTAGGACTCAAAAAAGATGGACCCCAAATTTTGAGTATAAAGATTTTGTAAGAAAAATTCAATAATTAAAATAGAAGATAAAGAAAATAGAGGAAGAGAATGTGATTATCCTTTACACATGTAAAATTTTAACGTTAAATTTTTTTGCAAAATCTTTACACTCGAAATTTGGAATCCCTCTTTTAAGGATAGGCATAACCACTTTGTGAGACCATGCAGAACAAACAAACATAATCACCACTCCACACTCCAACTTTACCACACAGAATAATTCCTTTCCTCTTCTTTTAATTTAAGTCTTCCAAATAATGAGTAGCTTTCACCATTTAAGTGTAGACATAACCAACATTTAGACATAACCAACATTTACCTAAACATCATTACCATGATGTATACCAACGAAAACTTTATGTTTTTCACCCTCATTTCTCTTCTTCTCTCATCCCTTTTTCTTTATCCGGTTTCTGCTTATTCTTCTCAAGATGGTACGTTAATATTCTCCCATCATCCATCGTTGTTTCATTCATTCATTCATTGGAATGCTTTGTTTAACGTTGCGATTATTATATTTTTTATGAGAAGCTGAGGATGTATTAATATTAATCCATTTTTAAATAACATTCCTGATTTTGTTTCAGTCGTCTTCAGTATTCTTACTATGGATTCAGTGGCTATCAAATTATTTTCTTATTATTTGATTTTAGTATTTGGCTACACCTGTCTTCTTGTGTCGATTTAAATGATCTCTCTTTTAAAGAGATTGATCTGTTCATACAAGAAACTAATTGTCTCATTCCCAGTTTGAGAACAGTTATTGTACGATAATGTCATTGTATGAGATGTTCAAACAGTAAGCTGATCCTTTTTGTTTTGTCCTTTTTTTATTTATCTGGCTCTTTAGCCACTCTTTGGACCAGAGAAAGAATTAACTGATTTAAATCGGATTCGGATTCGGATTCTGATTCTGATTCTGCTTCAATTCTAATTACGATACAATTCTAATTATGATTGGATTCAATATATATTAGGAGTCATTTTCAGATCGAATTGTAAAACTATATTTCATCAATAATATTTATCAAATGTATTCACAATTTTTTTGTGTAACAGAGGAGGAAACTCCATTCTCCTATATTGAATGGACTGGCAAAGGGCCAAAGAACTGGGGCAAGATTAATCCGAATTGGCAAGCTTGTGGAAATGGAACAATGCAGTCTCCCATTGACCTTGTTGGCCAAAGTTTGCAAATTGAACCTGGTCTGGGAAAATTAAAAAGAGACTACAAACCAGCTCCTGCTGTGTTGCAGAAGGGACATTCCATTTCAGTAAACAACTATACTGTCACTTTTCTTTTACTTTTTACGTTTTTGTTCTGAGCAGTGTTAATATTTTTATAAAATGTTATTGGCATATTTTATGGTAAAATTGCTGAGTTTTGTATTTTTTTGTAGATAGACTTTGTTTAATTATTAATTTTGAAATGACTGCTTGCATTGGTCAGGTAAAGTGGAGAGGAGATGCAGGAAAAATTAACATTAATGGAACTTACTATAGATTGGTTCAGTGTCACTGGCATACCCCATCTGAGCATACTGTTAATGGCTCAAGGTTTGCTTCATTTCTCCCTTAATTTCTTTGAAACTGCGCTTATGCTTTCCTTTGTTTAGAAGAATTATGAATTCAATTGTGTATTATTGATAAAAAGTTGAACAACATAAGGGTATTTAACAATTGTAGGTATGACTTGGAACTTCATATGGTTCATAGAAGCTCTGATAACAAGAAAGCAGTCATCGGAATTGTGTACAAATATGGCCATCCTGATCCTTTCCTTAATAGGGTATCATATTTTTCAGAAAGTTTCATTTTCCTAGCATTCATTGAAGTAGTTCATTTTAAATTTAAGTTCGCTGTAGGAAAATGCCTGTTCATAACCATTTACTTTTTTATTTTCTCATTGTTGCAGCTTTTCCCCTACATTAAATCACTAGGAAAAAAGGAAAAAGAAATAGAAATCAGAAATGTTAATCCAGGAGACATCAAATTTGGTAGTCGGAAGTACTACAGATACATAGGTTCACTGACAACGCCACCTTGCACCGAGGGCGTGATTTGGACTATTGTGAAGAAGGTAACTTGATTCTTGGCGATACATAATAGAAAATTTCAGTATCAAACTTAGTATATTTTTGTTATCAAATAAACTATTTCGAATGTTTCATAATATTTATAGTCAAGCACTCACAGTAAAAATACTATCTTCAAATAAAGGTGAGGACAGTCTCAAGGGAGCAAGTAAGAACATTGAAGGAAAAGGCTGAACATGTAAGTGCTACATTTCTAGTATTGTTTGAATAACATATTCTTGATTTTAAATGTGTTGATTTTTTTATTTCCAGGGATTTGAAGAAAATGCAAGACCAATCCAACCACTGCAAGGAAGAACAGTTTGGTTCTTCCGTCCATGAGAGAACTGCTGAGAGGGAATTTACACATTGATTTCAATGGAAGAATAAAAGAGTTATATAAAGTTAAGATTTTGCTTATAATAATTTACTCGTTTATCGCATTTCCGATTTGGTCTGCCCATTCTCCTTTGTAATTTGTTATGAATACATACATTGAATATTTCAAATTAACTTGAACTACCTGAGAATGATATAATAATGTTATATTGGTCCCAAATTTTATAAAAAAAAAAATTGAAAACACATTTGATATTTTACTAAATAATTAAACAATTAAATAAATTGTTATTAAAAAGTAAATAAATATTTAAATTAGGAAAGAATTAACAAAATATTAATACTTAATTCTATTCCATAATCAATTCAAAATGTTATTGGGGGTGGGACTGGGTCCTTTGCAATTTGTATTGGAGTGTTGTTTGTTTTTTTTTTTATCTTACAATGGTTTTTGCCCCACTTAAACTATATATTGATACTCTAACCAAAGTAGAAACTCAAGAGACGATAGATATAGTTTCAGTTTCGAGTTTGCGATGTGTCTTAGGCAGTGGTTCAAAGCCGTAATCCATCCAGGGGCTATGTGGCGTGGTATGAGCCAACCCTTACCTGGTATAGTTCCCTTTTATTAATAGTATTTTTACTTAAAAAGAACTGTAGCTTGTACAGTTTCCATTGAAATTTAAAAATTAGAATAAAAATATTTTTTTTGGGAACACATTTTAGACAAACGAACAAGTATTTAGTCATAGTTAAAACCCAAAATTCTTAGCTTTTCTATTTAGGGTTTTCAATCTTTAAGCGTAAACCAAAAGTTTAGTAAATATCTCGACATAATTTTTTTAGTGCTCAGATGTGAAAGCAAGCAGCCCCTATGACTTATAGGATTAACAATAGAGAAAAATTATATTAAGTTAGCATGTTGTTTGCCATTAACATATATAAAGGGGTTATTAATTAAAATGATCATAATTTAAGGACTACATTTTTATTACCAAATAATTTAATTAAATACTATTTTTTCCATGACCCTAATCTCAGTTCAAATCTCAGTTCTAACTACAACATTCTTATAACCTAGTCTCTTGCATCAAAATTCTCACACTACCATGAAAGAATAAAATTCTATTTAGAATGGTTTAGGATATTTAATAGCGATTTCGTAGGTGTAGTATAAGATATAATTTACATGAATACAATAAATAATATTTAATTATAATTTATAAGATTTACGTACAGATTATAAAATACTATATAAAATTGTAATTTAAGGTTTATAACAATACTAGAAATAAAACTTTAGTTGTCTATCCAGATCATAGCTTTGTAGTGTATTAGGTTTAATTAGTTTTATTAAATCAAATTTATAATTAATTTGAAAAAAAAATTTCCAACATGTGGGTATAAAATTTAGAAGATAAATAATATATATATATATATATATATATATATATATATAAAAAGGGGTCTCCCTATTTTCACAAACATGTTTAAGGGATTATTAGCCATGAATTAAAGCTAAACATTAATTTAGGGGGCTAATGGTAAGGTTTATGTGATGCTAGAGGGTAAATAAGTGAGTTTAAAATTTTAGGGATAAATGAAATTTGATATTTAGCATCTAAAAAATGCAATCAGTGTGCATTTGGGTTAATAATTCTTTCTTTACCAAAGCCGAAATATTATCATAAAAATAAATTACTTTAATGATTAATGGTTACAAAAGAATAATGTATTTGAATTTGGTAGATGGTAATTAAGCAATTATTAGAAACATTAAGATAATCTTTTGTCACCTAATGAACCAACTAATGTAATATCAACAATAAAAGATATACTATTAGACTAGTCTTTGAATACCTCAAATCAAACACAATTTGATAACTTTTTAGGTTTTTTAAGTGTGATTGTTCATCGGACTAGTTATGAGATTTTAAAATTAGAGAGGGTGTATGGGGTTTTTAACGATAAAAATATAAGATTAAGAAGTTAGTGGAGGTATGAAATCTGATGTTTAACAAAAATTAGCAACTTTTTACATTTTATTTAACATAAATAAAATTTACTATTTACTTTAACATAGAATTGTTGTATTGGTTACACATAACAATAAACAAACAATATGGTTAGATTCAAATCGAATATATTCAGATTCGTTTTTTAGTTCGGTTTGAACGAGTCTGAAACGAACCGAATAAATCCGAACACGAATACGAACCCGAACTGTAATTTTAAAATTCAGTGAACACGAGCCCGAATACAAACTATACGAATCGAACACGAACACAAACCTGAACCCGAAGTTAAAATAATAATTTTTTAATTAAATTTTATTAATTATTTGTATTAATTATAATTTTTAATAAATATAAAAATGAATTATACGAACTGAATATGAATACGAATACGAATCGAATACGAACTTAGTTATACGAACCGAACACAAATACAAACTTTACTTAAAAATATTCGGCAAACACGAATTCGAATCCGAACCCAAACAGTACAAAACGAGTCCGAACACGAATATGTTACTGTTTACGACTCGAATCCAACCCTAACAGACAATGACAGAAAATAACAAAAACAAAAAAAAAAAAAATTTAAGTACATTCAAGTCTGATGTATAATGGATGATAAAGTTACTGAGTACATATCTTTGTATTAACCTTGAGTCTAATACTATATGCATTTGTATGAAACCCAAAAATGCTCTTAATAGGCTAACTATTGATGTTGAAGATGATAACTATGTTTGTTGTCTCTAACATATGAAGCTTCAAATACAATATTATTAGCTTCATTCAACACTTTAAAACACAAACTTATAATAGGCAACAAAATCTTTATACTTTACTCTATACAACAACGACTTATCAAAATGTTAAAAAAATAGTTTTGAAAAAAAACTAAACAAATTGGAGAAAGATGTTAAATATGTCATAATACAAAGCCATAATAGTTGAATTTTTGTTAGGTTGAATGTTCTATTTTATGAAAAACATGAGCTCAAAGGAAGGTGTTGCAAAAGAGAGTGAGGGAGTGACAGGGCAAAGATGAAGAATAGAAACAAAGATCTTAGAGTCAAGGAGATCAACGAAGAGCACAAAAAAGAAAGAGAGAATTCCACTTTTATTGATTTGTAGAAGATGAAGAAGAGAAAGACAACAAAAGAGAAGAGAAATTGGGGTAACAAAGAAAAAAGATAAATTATTATTCTATTTTTTTTTATCTATTTTTTCTTCTTACTTTCCCATATTTCTAGGATTTGTTGATTTGATTTCTCGTTACTAATGAATGCATACAATCTAGAGTTTTGCATAACATAAACTAAAGTAGCAACGATTAGAATCTGATAAAACTTTAATATATGTATTACTATGGTACAATAATATATAATAATAAATTAAAATAAATAAAGAGAATAGGACATAGGGTCTTAATGTGGTTTAACTCAATGATTTGAACACTACATCTACAATATAACTATTAATAGGTATGTGCTTGGTAAAAAGTGAATTCAATAAATCTTATTTGGAGAGTTGAATCTAGGCTCTCTTTTCTAGTTTTGTAATGATCCTCTCTCTTTCTTTCTTGAGTAGGTCTTCATATTTATAAGACTATTGAGAAGAAATTTTGTTCAGATTAGGATAATTAAGTATTCCTAATCCAAATAAAATTCTAATAATTTGTTTTTATTTTAATTGAGCTAAAAGAGAATATTTACAAACATAATAAATATCCCAATTAGGAAGGCGAAGATAGTTTTATGTTGATTTATGAATACAAAATAAGAGAACATTCGTAGTAGGTTCTAAACAAATTTTTTATTAGATGGATGTCCTCTCGTTGTCATAAACTAAAAAGTCTATTGGTTATCATATACGAAATGACTAAAAGACCACCTAAACGTTAGTTAGTGTTTGGTTATTCGTCTGGATAACTTTGACTCATGAAAAGGTCCATTTCGAATAAAAATTTTGCAGGCTAAATATAGCAATAATTATTTATGCAATTTCTCTTTACTAACCAATGTACACAAGATAGGTTAAGTTTACGTGTGGATGTCAGTGTAGGGTAAAAAAATGCACAAAGTAAAAGGTGAAGTCCTTTATGAAGTTATACCAAGGCCAATTTGTAAATAATGAGTTATGTGGCAATAAAGGTCTTGGTCATCTAAAGTAGTGGTCAGGGTTCAAACTGCAATGAAATCAATAACCTTTGATTTATCTGATCCCGCTTTTAATCTATCTGATCAGTTAGGATTGACTAGCTGGTATGTGTAGAGATTCCCTAGTTATCAAAAAAAAGAAAATGCTATCCAATGAAACTTTTAACTACAAACCATCAAAACTTGACATAAAAAACAGTGCAAGGTCCCTTTTAATGTAATTTTTCATTTTAATGGAATCTCTCTCTCTACTTTTTTAGAACTCTCTCATTCTCCTTTGTTTTTCTTCTTCTTTACATCTAGGATTTGTTAATCATTTTTTTTTTTATTAAACATTTGTATTTTTTTAAATCTTTGATGTATTCTCAGCATGGTTTCAAAAAATGTTCCTAATTATTTTGAAAAAATGATCCTAAAATGAATTAATTTTGAATTCACACATTTTTTTATAAATATTAATTTGAAGACTGGTTATAAATATTTGGGATATTGTTCATTTAGAGGGCTCCATTTGTAATTAAAAAAAAAACACTTGACAGCAGATCAAAAGCTGACAAGTGGAGGCTCCCTTTTTTAATGAAACTTACAATTAGGAGACACTTGACATTAATATACAATTAATTTTAACTTTGTTAAGAGTATTAATGGATTTTAGAAAATACACATTTAATTTCAAAAAGACATAAAATATAGTCTTTATTTTTTAAAACTTTCATATTATACCTTTTTTTTTTAAATTAATACATATTTACAAAAAAAAAGATAATTAACCAAAATTATACAGATATAAAGGAAATTAACCATATCATATTAGAATTAAGTCTAAATGATTTTATTTTTCAAATTCATTAATTATAATATTAATATACTAGTATTATATTTTATATATTAAATTTGTCCTTAAAATATAAAAATGTACATTATTATTGTATTTTATATACTAATTTTATCCTAAGAAATATGAAAATAAAAGTTTTATTTGAAAAATGGATTAAAAATATAAAAACAATGCATGAAAAAACTTATATAGCAATTTTAAAAAGTTTCAAACTCTTTTCAAATCGTACAACGCACAAACTCAAGAAATTTAAAAACCAGCAAACTCTTCTGACATACACCCAAAACCTTTCAAAACTTGTAAAATCTCTCATGCATGAACCAGTTCGTGTGCTGCAGCATGACGCCACACAAAGCTGCATGATTCAGCTATCAATTAGGTCAAGTGTGTAAAAATTAGTCTTTCCATTATCGGAATCTGGCAAAATTGTGATGAAGATAAACCGTTAATCATAATATGATATGATTAATATGTTTTACACCTATTTAATTTTGATTAATTATTTTTTTTCTTATTTGCAATTTATAATCCTCGTTTATGATATTTATTTAAATAAGCAAAATTCAAAAGTTGGAAACCAATGTAATCAACTTGTTTGGGTTAAACAAATATAATCCCTTTTATTAATTTTAATATTAATTTTACCCTTATTATAAAATTATTTCTAACTACCCTTCACATATTTTATATGAACTCGTCCTTGATTAACACAAAAGCACATATCACATTCATATGCTCAAATTGCCCTCAAAATTCCAATTTTTTGGTAGTTTAGCATCGTAGGAGAAAGTTTGATCTTTTAGATATTTATACGAACTTTAATTTAAAATAATTAATATTGAATTTAAGGGTGTATATGATATTTTAAAGTAGGATTATAATATGTAACGTATTTTTAGAATTTTCCATTTTAGGGTTCAATACCGCTAAAGAAAATTCGATTTTTTATGTTTAATCTTACTTATTTTAGATGAAATTTCTTGGGGGAATAATGTTAAAATGGGTTTATAGAAAATATAAAAAACTCTAAATATATTTTATTTATCATAATTTATATTTTTTTAAAAAAATAGTTTAAAAATATAAAAACTACATGTTAAAAAATACTTAAAATATATTATTTATTATAGTACATGTTTTATTCAAAGAAATTGATTGAAAATTAAAAAACTATGCATTGTAAAACCTTGAATTGGAAAACATAAGAAGACCAACACATTTTTAAATCATTTAAAAGCACCATTTGTGTTACATTTGAATCAAAAACTCCCCAACAACTAAAAACTGAACAAAAGCCTCTCATCTTGCGATTCTTTGCTAAAACCATATACCTCTCCAACTATCAAAAGTGACTGAAAGCCCCCCATCCCAACCTTTTCCAATTCGTGTGACGCACAATTTGGTCAGAAATCGCACAAAGCCATAAACAATCACCAGTCAACGATTTTCCAACACCAAAAATGACACCAACAAATTATAAACTCATTCTAACATTATTCCCAAGAAATTTCATCAAAAATGGTCAAGATTCAATGCCAAAAATTGAGTTTTCTACTGGAATTTTAGTCAGGTTTCAATGCCAAAAATCGCTCTAAATATGAATGAAAATACTTTAATTTAACCACTATCAAATAAGAAATTTGATTAAAAATATTTTGATTTATCTTTTTTACTATTTTTTATAAAAGGGTTGAGATCACTAGAATTAATGTGTCATCTGTAAGATTATATGCTAATATTAATTGTTATTTATTTTAGTTTTGAAAAATATAAATAAATTATGGTTCAGTAAATATTTTGATTATTTTTATTGTGATCAATTTGGTGTATAGCCTAATACATTTTATAATGTAATAATTTGGTTGGGTTTTTGGTAGTATAACGTCATAAATGTTTATTTGGCTTTTAATGAAATGATCCAATAAATCTACTATAAATATAGGACAAATGACTAATTCCCACGCATAGCTTGAGGCGGGGACAAAGTCTCACCCTCCAAGTTTCAAAAGCTCAATCTCCCACCCATGGAAATAATTTAATATTAAATAAAATAGAAAACAGTAACACTTTAGGGATAATATTGTTATTTTAGGATTAAAATTTTATAAAATATATAAAATTTAAAAAAAATTAAAACATATATTAAAATCTTTTTAAAAATTTGAAGTAGCCACCGCTACCAGTGCCGCGGCGGTGGTTGTCGCTGAGGGAGCTAGGTGGCCGTTTTCGGCCACCTGGTTTCAAGGGAGGCCAGGAGGCCAGATCTGGCCTCCTCGTTTGGTGGAGGCTGTCAAATCTGGCCGTCTCAATTTTGGCGAAGTTGGCTACATCTGACCACCTCCGTCACAAGAAGCTGCCAGAAACGGTCGACTTTGGTCCCACAAGCTGTTTCTGACCTTTGTTTTTGGCAAAGGCGGTCAGATTTGGACGCCTCCTCCAAAACTGAGGTGAACGGGGAGGTCATATTTGGCCTCCACTGAAATCAGGTGGCCTCCACTGAAACCAAGTAGCCGAAAACGACCACCTGGCCCCTTCAGCGACGGCCACCACTACTGCTCTGGCGGCGATGGCTGCTTAAAATCTTTAAAAATTTTTAATATATTTTTTAATTTTTTAAAAAAAATTATTTATATTTAAATTTTTTTTATAATTTTATTATAAATATTTATTTTTTAAAAGGGTATTTTAGTCATTTGAGTATAAAAATTATAAAAAATGTTTTCATGAGTAGGAGACTAAGCTTTTGAAACTTGAAGAGTCGGACTTGTCCCTGCCTCAAACTATGGATGAGAAATAGTCATTTGGCCATAAATATAAGGTTAGATCCACTGTTTGAGTATATTATAAGCAATATGTTTTTTCTCATTAACAATGTTGAAATAAATTTAACATCATCGTCATCAAAGTTGTGCATATCTTTTAATTTGTATGATTCGTTTGATGTTTCATGCAAAGTTTTTGGATCCTAATAATTACTCGAATTCGAATCAATTTGGTTTAGGTATTTTGAATTTGGATTATTAATATAAACTTCCCACAATAAAATCTATAAGGTATTTTAATTTTTAAATTTATTTTGGAAGTGCAAGACAACCAGGTCAGCCCCAGTTTGCCCCGGTTTCCGTACGTATGATTCGTCCTTATAAACAAACTACGCTCTTTTCTCTCTTTTAGTGAAGCATCTGCTCTATGAACCAAGTACTGCAATTAGGCTCCAAAAATTTCATCTTTTACACCAGGTAATTTGATTTTCCCATCTGGGTTCTTTTGTCGGTTATTTTTCAATATTTTCCCAATTGCTTTACGAGAGCAAGCTGATTTGCTGTTAATAATGGAATTTAAATTCTTTTCTTATCTTGAGAATTTTGGATATTGCAGTAAAAGGGTCATTAGTAGCTTGGAAGCGACGCCAAGAAATTTGAGAATTGGGACATTGTTCACTTGGAGAACAAAAGCAATGAGGTCTAAATCACTTGTTTCGAATTCTTCAAAACTGAAAGGAGAAATGGGTATTAGCCCAAATTCTGATGAGGGTTTTGTCAAGGTGGCTTATTGCTTTCATTGTGTTTTTAGTTGCTTACTTCTTTGAAGGGGTGTGGATGTGGTTGTGGTTGCATTACCAAATATTTGCAGTGTGTAACATAACATTTGGAACCTATAACGTGACATATGCTTGGTTAATACATTTCTGACAAAATGCGGCTTGTTTATTTTGTAATTGTGTCGTTTCTTGTTGCCCATGTTGCAAAAATTCCGTCTTTGTAACATTACCTCCCACAGGTGTAGTCAATTTCTTGGTTTATGGTTTTTGGATTTATGTGGATCCATTGATGATATTGATTGGTGTGCAGAAAGATGGTGAGATAAGTAGAGCGACTGAAGAAAAGAAGCATAAAAAGTTGAAAGGATTAGTGGGTACGAGCGCAAATTCTGAGAATGTTTTTGAGGTTATTTTCTCGGTTTACATGTTTCTGCCATTGCCTCCTTGCTTTTACTCTAATGGTCGCTGATACTCTCTGTTGCTTAATGCAAATTGTTTAGGGAAATGGTGTGGAAAGTAATTTAGTTGATATTCAGAGTATCAGGGATGATCCTGGGAGAATTGAGATCATGACAGTTCAAGAACTCAGAGCTAAATTGAGGTATGGCTTAAGATCCAGAAAGACATGATTTCATATACTTCTATTCTTCATGCATAATTCATTTGATAGCTCTATGTACTAAAAAGAGCTATGTGCGTTATGTTTGGATCTCTTTGCTTTAGTCAGCTTACTTTATATTCCTTATATCTGGTTTTTCAATTCATAACAGTTGACCTCTAAATCCTAATATTGATGCGATATTTTAAATTTGATTGGTCAGGAGTATTGGGGTCCCTGCCAAAGGTGGTAAACTTGCTCTTATGTCTGCCTTGAAGGGTTATGTAGAGAAAAAGATAGAAGGTAAACAATATTACTGCAGAAGCTAGGTTTATTATTCTTTAGAATTATTTTATAAAGCTCTTATCATTGCCGATAAGATGACTGATTTTTTGTTTTTTCATTACAATAAAAGGTAGCTTCATTATTCTTCACAGCCTATTGGACTTTGATGTTAGGTTGCTCATTTCTTATGGTGATATATTTCTTGCATCTGCAGATGAAGATTCTCCTGTAGAAGGACAAGAAGCATCCTCCATTTCTTCAGAAAGAAAATCTTTAAAAAGGAAGGGTAAGAATAGAATTAACTCTGTTTCAGAGGTTTCCGTGCTTAAACAGAATAAGAAAAAGGTTAAACAATCACCTGTTGAGGATAAACAAGTTGAAGTTAATACTACAGTAATCACAACTGAACAGAAGATGTCAATCAAAACCAGCGGGGTTTCAGGTACTCTAAAATATAAGTATATGGTTATCATGGATTTATATTCAATGCTAATAAGATTCATTTGCCATCATTTTTCATTTATGGAACTGTTCCCTTTCTCTCATATGCATGTGATTTCTAAGTTCATTTAAATTTAATGAGAATAGAGATTGCACTATGCTTTATGTTTTCAGGCATTAAGCTCTATGATACAAACAGTCGTTTCTATTTGTATTTCCACGTTGAAGTTGTTACTGTGGTAATGTAGTTCAAAGTGAACCATGGACAATTCTTGCCCATAAGAAGCCCCAAAAGGGGTGGATTCCATATAATCCTAGAACAATGAGACCTCCACATCCTCCAAAGGATACAAAATTTGTAAAGCTTATGTCATGGAATGTGAATGGATTAAGAGCTTTACTGAAACTAGAGGGATTCTCTGCTTTGCAACTTGCTCAAAGGGAAAATTTTGATGTATTATGCTTGCAAGAGACTAAACTACAAGTAAGTATGTCAATACATGTGGACTTGTGTTGCTTCTAACTTGGAGATCCTGTTTGAGCACATATGTTGCTCTTAATGTTAAATTTATTTGACAGTTCATTTTGTTAACATTTTTCCTTAGCTGATCTTCATTGTCTCTTTTGGATATAATGCATCGTTGTGTTGGGCACAGGAAAAAGATGTTGAATCATTCAAACATTCTCTCATAGAAGGATATGAGAATAGCTTCTGGACATGTAGTGTTTCTAAACTTGGTTATTCCGGTACTGCAATTATCTCACGGGTATGTTTATTTTTTGAATCAATTTTGACAGTAGGCAGTCTATTTTAGTGTTCACATGGTCAAGAATTCACTTTGTTTGGAAAAAGATGTGCCGTTCTGCATCTATCCTTCGTTAAGGAGTCTATTTCTTACACAAATGCTGTAATAGTTTCAACTGAATGGTGACCTAGTATGAATATTATTAATAGTAAAGGAAATAGATACTATAATAAGAGTTGTCAACTCCTTCCAAAGGTCGTAGTCTCCCAATGAGCCAAACATTATCCAAAATACCCAAATAATTATATTGTTCCCCTCTCCTTAATCCAACCCCCTCCCTTATAATAATCTCATGTCACTTATCATATATTATTAAAATCAATCAAATATTATCTTCCTAATTAAAATCTTATATTATCTCCTAATTTATATCTAATTTATATTAATTAATGTTAACTTTCTAATTAACATTATTATTCAAATTAATGTTATTTTCCTAAATAATATTATCATAACAACCATAAGACATCCACCTTGTCTTCAGGGTGGGAAAAGTGGGATTTTTTTAAATATTCACACCCATTTGATGATTTTTTTTTTCTTTTTACATTTCTTCTTACCTAATTTGCAAAAACCACTCCTATTTTTTCATTATTCCTTTACTTCATTTTCAACATCGTCTTTGTTGATCTAGGCCTGGTACGTCATCGTCAACGTCTCATTTTCTTCTTTTTTTTTTTTTTTTTCTTTTTGGTTTTAACTTTTTTCTTCTATCTTCATTGCCCACTTTGTCTCCTTCACCATTTGAATCAAATCACCATGTGAACAAATGGATTCAAGCCATTGGAAACTTGTTAGAATTTTTCAATTGCATCCCTGAATTTGTGGATTCCCCCTCTTGATCATTGCATTTGACCAATTGAACCATCGATTTTGTTGATTCCCTTTCTTGGTCAATTTTTAGCTTAATAACTTTGTTGAAACTAGTCGATTTTTTATCAGAATTTATTGATTTACAATTTTGGGTCACTGTCACTTTCAAATTTACGAAATCCACTTTTCTCTTCTCACACTCCTCATTCATGATTAAGATATTGTCATCATCCGATTCATCCTTATCCCCCAGCAAGACAACTAATGACTTAAATTTCTCACATCAAATACAAATCCTTTTCTCTCCCATAGCTTGAGCTTCTTTGTCCATGGGTCACCATACCAATAAACACCTTCAGTTTTCATCCTTCACAAAATCAAGTTTGCTCATCCTTAGAATCGCAACGACTTTGATATCAATTTGTTAGGGACCCAGCATGAATATTATTAGTATTAAAAGAAAACAATGCTGAAAACAAGAGATGTTAATCAGTCAAAATCTATCCAAAATACCCAAAGAATAATATTCATGCCCTCTCCTCCATCCAACCCCCTCCATTATAATAACTTAATCTCATTCTAATCTGTAGCAATCAAATACCAAATACTATCACATGTCAAATATTATTTAAGTCAATCCACTATTGCCTAAATAAAAAATTATCTTTTGAATTAATATCTAATATTATCTCAGTTAATTTAACTTCCTAGTTAATATATTTTCCTAATTAGTATTAACCTAACATTGTGTTTGCTCATCTTTTATCTCGTTATTTTAGATAATTGCATAAAAAATCTTCAGTTTTATGAACCAATCAATCATTTCCTAAGAAATACTATAATGTTGTTGGTGTTTCTTTCTTTTTCCCCCTCGTAATTCTGGATTAAATAAGCAGCAAAATAATTTTACAAACGACACAACTGAATTGAATTATAGCTAAAAATCTCAAATTTCATACATTTGAGATGTTTCATGATTTGAAGATAACACTGGCATCTAATAAAATATAATTAAGGTAAAACTTGCTTGTAAATGATTAGTGTTTTTAGTGCAAAAAAGGGAAAACAATTCTCCTTTTTGAAAATTCTGATAATGTATTTCTTCAACTATTGTCATTTTAATTCTACGAGCATTTATGTTGACATTTATTTGTTTCAAACTACCAAATATCTGACCCTCTGTTAATAATATTTCAATTGCAAACATGTCTTTCACTTTGGTGATGGTTTTGCTCAAGATTAATTTTCCTCAAAAGCTTAGCACCTTTTGGACAGATAAAACCACTTTCAGTCACATATGGCCTTGGTATAGATGATCATGATAGTGAGGGACGGCTTCTGACGGCTGAGTTCGATTCATTTTATTTATTAAACACCTATGTTCCTAACTCTGGGGATGGCTTGAAAAGATTGGTAATGACCTTAAGCATCTGTATTGTATTGCTAGGTTATTCTATTTTTCAAGATTTTTTTCTCGGACTAATGGCATTTCTTTTTAATTATAGTCATACAGGATCACAGATTGGGATCCATCTCTTGGCAGGTACATGAAAGTAAGCATGCTTCTTCTCCTGATACTTAATCTGCATACAGTATATTTAAGCTTTTAGAAGTCACGTCCTCTCCAATGTCTCTGTGCTCTAGAGTGTGATCTTTTTTCTGTGTCTGCTAGCTTTTTGCTTTTCAAGAAACAGGTCTTAATTATTTATTTTCTTGGGTATCTATTCTGTTGATGGTATCTAACAATTTATGATATGTGGTTTCCATAACAGTTAGCATTATTCGAAAAGTACTAAATTGCATTCATTATTAGAAAAGTACTAAATTCCATAACAATTTAGTGTGCAATTTTATATGTTCCTTACTTTTATTTTTCATTTGATAGGTGGTGTATGATGTTTGCATTCATTTTCCTCCATAGAACAACGTTATTAGCTATTTGATGTATCATTCCTATTTTATAGGCCAATGCTTATGATGTATTGCATGAATTATCCAGGAGCTGGAAAAGAAGAAACCTGTCATTTTGACTGGCGATCTAAATTGTGCCCATCAAGAAATAGACATTTTTAACCCTGCTGTAAGTGTTTTAAAACCTTGGCGCTTTGTGTGGATTCTTTTTGCCCTCTCCTATTCAGACGACAAAACCATTAATTGCAAATATAGGAAGGCAAACATTGTGCCATCTGTTCTATGTAGATACTGTTGGCACTAAAATTATGCAACAAAAGCAACATCATTGATAATAACATAGAGATATTGTCACCTGTCACCACAGGATCTGTATTCCAAATTCAGGAACTCACTTCCATTTTAATTTTGATGTTCTGTATATCTGCATCTGTTCATAGGGAAACAAAAGAAGTGCTGGCTTTACTGATGAAGAAAGGCAATCGTTTGGGAAGAACTTCTTATCTCAGGGATTTGTTGATACCTTCAGAGCACAACATCCTGGTGTTGTTGGCTATACATATTGGGGTTATCGGCATGGTGGGAGAAAAACTAATAAAGGTACGTTACTTTTGTATTCATTGAATGTTTTAACTTAATTCCTTTTTGTTTGAATATTTTCAGAATATAATATCCAAACCTTCATTATTTCAAGATAATTGTTGTGCCTACAATATGATCTAAGTTTAGCATCCATCATAACTTCTATTTTTATCATATTCTTCTTTCTGTAATTCTAAGTTTTTCTTGTCTTACATTATTAAGCTTGGATTCTAAAACAGGATGGAGACTAGACTACTTTCTTGTCTCAGAATCCATAGCCGACCAAGTTCATGATTCGTACATTCTTCCTGATATTGGTGGTAGTGATCATTGTCCTATTGGCCTTGTGCTCAAGCGTTAGTTCTTCCAATACCTCTGGACATTTAGAATCAGTTAACCCAATAGATCAGTGCAAATTCCCAAACTTCAGAAGGTAAGTTAAAGGATCCCATTTTGTTAGTTCATGAAACCTACCAAAGAAAACTGCTATGTATAACTTTTCATCTTGGTTGCTTATTTTATTATACAATTTACGGCAAAATTTTGATTCATCGGAAGCTCTGTAAAGCTAAAATATGAAATGTGAAGTTGGTAGAAGTTTGTGAATTTTGTTGTCATGGAAAAGTAAAACATGCAGAATTGGGAGGATTGTCATGTGCTGATTATGGAAAATATATTTTGATCAGATCCAGATATCTAAGATTTAGTTGATCACATTACATATCATGGCATCTAAGGAAATTGTGAACATAGTTTTGGTATAGCAAAGATGGATTTTATGAATTGTAATAGTGGACACTAGGTTTCTAAGTTAAGAAGGTAGATTTGCAAATTTAAAATTATTAAATGGTTTTAAGATTGAATTTTTTATAATGAAACCACATTAACGAAAATCCAATTTCAAATTTAAATTATTCATCCTCTGTTCTTCCTTATATTACCATTAAAAAAAAAAAAAAGACACCATTCTAGATCCTAATCTGATATCAAACTAATTTATATATAAGGTTATGATTTGTTCAGCTATTATATAGCATAATGTACAATGTATTATTGTATTGGACAGTGTTTCATATTATTATATAGTAATTGGAGCATCATTATATTGGATATATTTTATTTTTAATTAAATATTTAGAGATTATTGAGAAATTTAATTATTTAAAAGAATTTTGCAGGAAATGAGTTAAAAAAAAAAAAAAGAAATTTATTGAGAAGACCCGATTCAGCTAAGCGGGCGGAATCAAGATTTTAAGTCTCACTTTGCGTGCACCTCATGTCTAAAGGGTGAATAGGGGATAAATTAGGCCAATGGACTTACTTCCGCTCAAGTTAACTTTTAAAAATTCAAGTTTAAATATTTATTAATTAACTATTTGTTAACATTTTGTATATAATAACAAAACTATCTTCATAAAAAAAATATAAAAAAATATTTTTTAATATAAAAAATTAAAATTAAAAAAAATAATCACTATTGTCGACAACAGTAATCGTCGATGATCGAACCAAAATATCAAAAAAGACCAATTAAATGTGGTTGCCTCATTTAGTGAAAACGATCAAATTGACTATTTTCTTTTTGGGTTAAAACAATCAAATCTGATCACTTTTACTATTAACCATTAATCGGTGAGGTCATGGTTGATCATTTCTGACTATTTTTGTTTTCTTAGTTTGATTATCAATGATCATCATAGTTAACAATATTGTCGGTAATAGTGATTACTTTTTTTTTTAAATATTTATAAAATTTATTTCCATATTTTAATATTATTTTGATATTTTTATTATTTTATAAAATTTTTTGTATTAAAAAGTTAAAATTTTGTTTTTATAGAAAACCTTGAATGAGAATATGGCCTCTACCTTATAAATTAATATTATATTTGGTAAAATTAGAAATAATAAATAAGTATTGTTTTTTTATTGAAAGTAATAAAAAAATATTGAAATATTATTTTTCTTGTGAATTTTTTAAAAAATTATTAGTCGTAAATTAATATTATATTTAGTTAAGGTTAATTTATAAGGTAATATTTATACTTTTAATTTATTTTATCTTTTATGATATAATTATCATTTTTAAATTATTAAGAATATATTGAAAATTTAAAAATATTTTAATATTTTTTATATTTTTAAAAAACCTCTTGAAATTTTCGTTATCTTTAAAATTTTTAAGATACCCCTAAATATAATATAACATTTATATTCTTAATTTAATTTGTTTTATTCTTTAAGAGTATAATTATCATTTTTTAAACTATTGAGACATACTAAAATTTTAAGAACACCTCAAACTTTTTTCTAATTTTTTAAAAATCTTATAAAAGTTTTATTAACACCTTTAAAATTTTTAAAACTTTTAAATTACCGCTAAATATATTATAATATAGCATTTATACCTCTAATTTATTTTTTTTTTTTTACTTTTTTTTAAGCTATAATTATCATTTTAAAACTATTAAAGCAAATTAAAATTTAAAAATTTTGAAACACCTCCAAACTTTTTTAAAATGTCAAAAAACCCCTAAACATTATTTACACCCTTAAAATTTTTAAAAGTCAAATGTACCTCTAAATATATGATTATATAACCTTTACATTTTTAATTTATTTTGTTTTTGGAAGTATAATTGTTATTTTTGAAATTATTATAAGCATATTAAAAATGAAGGTAATTCTATGTAAAAAGTTAAATAGTAAAAATAAAATTGTAATAAAATTAAGATTACTTTAGTAATATTTTAATATCCAAAACGGAAATGCCTATTATTGAACCCTTAGTATTTTAATGATAATAAAAATATGTTAAAAAAACTAATTTACCTCTAATATATGACTTGGTTTATGACCAAAATGGGCACAACCTTCATTTTTGCAAATTTCAGACAATACACGACTATGTGCCTATTGAGCACAATCGTGTGTTATAACTTAACATGTACGTTGAAAACACGGGATCGTATTGCTTGCCCATGCTAGGGCCTATGATTTTCTAAAAAAATTTTCAGGCCTAACACGATCGTGCTGAGATAAAGCATAATTGTGTATGCACAATACATAAAGCAATGAAGCATGACCATATACAGGGAACCAATGACCGTGCATGGTTGGCAAGTGTTATAAATTCAAATGTTGGGAGTTTGATTGAAATAATAAATAAAACAAGCACAATCATGCACTTGAGGGGCACGATTGTGCACTTAAAAAATTTATTGCAATAAAATTCTTTTCACCTATCGAATATATACAAATTAATTGTGATGACTTTTTTTGATTTCCAACAAGATTTCTAGTATAAAAAAAAAAAGTCAATTTGAAGTGAGAAAAATTAGATATTGCATTACATAACCAAATTTACATTTCTACTGCTCTTCCCTACTCTTTATCTCACTATACTTATTCTTGATATATCATTGAAAAACTTTACACTTATTCATGTATGTCAACTTGTTTAGAGGCATTTCCTCCAAACATATATTTGTATTCAAACTAAAATCCCTATTAACTAATATAAATGGTGAAATTCTCTTAGATAAAAAAAACTATTGTATCCTTGGTATTTAAAAATAGTGAAAATTTCAATGGGTTTAATTGAGAAAGAGGACATAAGAGAATTATGTTCAAAGCTCCAATCCTTTATAAACTAGTCACGCAAACTTATCTACTCTTATCTTTTATATTTAAATTAATTGCTTGTGTTTGATTACATGTGTTGAATTACATTCTTATTGACATCTTTTGCATAATTACACTGATCATATTCATATTGAAATTGTGTTTTAAACAATCTTGATTTTGGGCAAAAAGTTTTTAAAGTATGAATATTTTTTTGAAATCTTATTCACCCTTCTCTAGAATTAATTTTCTAACCAAAAGATTTTACAAACGAAAGATTAATGGAATCTTTTACTATTTACAAATCAAACAAAACACAATTTTTTACTTGGACAAAGGACTTATTCCCACCCAAGGTTTCTCTTCCTATAACTTTCTAAAACCCAATTACCCATCATTTGATTATTTTTTACTCAATTTTTTAATATTTTTGATAAAATAACCAAAATACCCTTGTTAAAGAAAAATAAAAAATTATAATAAAAATATAATTTAATATTTAAATATAAAATATATAAAATTTTAAAAAATTCTACAAGAAATATAAAGAAGTAATATTAAAAAAAAACAACCATTGTCATTAGAATGTAGGTACGCCAAAAAAATAAAATCCTACTTGCAGTTTAAAATGGTTATCTGATTTTTGAAAAGGCCAATTTAGCCACTTTTGTCAAACTTGGGCGGCCTTTGAACCGAACAACCACTTATTTTTTTTATTTATAATTTTAATATATTTTTAAAATTTATTTAATATTTTTATAAAATTTATTTTATTATTTTTAAAATTTTGTTAAAAATATAAAAAATATTCTTTTTAACATTAATATTTAATTATTGATTATTATATATAATCGTTAATTTTTAATTAACTGATCAGTATTTAAGTTTTAAAAATTGAAGAACAAAATTTTGTTTTCAAGGAAAATCTTCAATGGGAATATGTCCTTTGACCGTTTTCATTATTTACACCACTAAAAGGGGTTATGTTTCAACTCTTCCATACTGAGATCGAAATAATCGATTCTTATGTTAACTTATGGTTGTCTCTTGGATTCTTAAATAAAGTTGATTTTTTAAAGACAGATGATACATGACGTGGAAGTTTTAGTTTAAGTTTACATTATTTTAAATTTAAGTACCATTTCCTAGAGCTTATTAAAAATTATCTAATAATTTTTTTTATTTATGTTATTTTATTTAATTAATTAGACAATAAAAATTATTATAAGAAGGAATCTAATTGCTTTCTATTTTTTTAGTTATTATCCTAGTAATTTTAATTTTTTATTATAAAATTAATTTTATTGAATAAATTTAATTTAACATCATTAAATATATTTAAGCAAAATAATATCATACTATTTTGTATTATAAATTTCCGTAATAATTATTTATACATACTAATTTACAAAAATGTATTATTATTTTATAACTATTAATCTTTAAGTAATTTATATTTTGGTAATTGTTCAAGTTTATTAATTAAAAAGTTTTCAAACTAAACGCATTTTCAAAGACAATAAAATATTATTATCTTAATAATTTTAATATTATAATAATTTTGTTTTTACTTAATAAATTTAGTTTAACCATATTTAAATTAAACAATATTATAATATTCTTTCATAATATTTCATAACTCTCGGAGAAGTTAGAACACGTGAAGAATAAAGAAGAGTATAAGGCAGCTTTTTAACACAAATCATTGACAAGTGTTATAATGAACTTTTATATATAAGCCATCAAAATAATATCGTATTGATGTTTATTGATCAAAACAATATTATTTTAGTTGATTTAAATTGATTTTTTTAAGCTTAGAAACTTAGGAGCCGAACACCTCTCAAACTTGTGTTAAAAAATGTTAAAATCGTGATTTTGAGTTTGAATTCAAATTTATCTGAATCGATTTATTTTAAATTTATTTAAACTGAATTTAAATTTAAATTCAAATAAATTTGACTTAAATCAACCTAATTATAGGTCGTTTCCATGGTGTGTAATGTAAGAGATTGATGTCCCATAACCAACTTGGATGGATTCCAATGAGTGGTCTCATTTTGTTGCAAATTGTAAAAGGTTGAATGACATATTGCCACTCAAAGGTTTTTTTAACTGACAAACTTTTATCCATAAAAATTTAAAAAATTAAATACCTATCATTTTCTTATGAAAAGACCAAAATTTCCTTTATAAAATTCAATAATATTAGTATTAAAATAAAATTTAATATAAATAATATTAAATTTAAATTTAAAATAAAATAAAAATTTATAAAAATTTATAAAATTAATAAAAGTTTAAAAATAATATAAATAATTAAAAAGGTAGCCACTACCGCTAGTCGGCGGTGGCTAACACAAACCTCACCAAGTGGTCGAAAATAGTTGTTTGATTCTATTAGTGGTCAGATTTGACCACCACAATGGCTTGGCGGTGGCGGCCATCAGATTTTTGACAACTAGATTTGACCACCAATAAAACCAGATGAATGTTTTCGACCACCTAGTAAGCCTAAAGACAACCATTGCCGTCGGTGATGCTACCGACGATGGTGGCTGCTTTTCAATCAATTATTTTATTTTTTAAATTTTGATTAATTTATTAAATTTATATATT